>VZTJ01000548.1:98413-143358 GCA_013397795.1 Orthonyx spaldingii | reverse complement strand
TATGAAGGTTTGGATAAGCCTGCCTCTTTCACGCTCCCGCTAGGACCCACACACTGTGAGAAACATAACCTGAGCACAGATGGGGTCCAGCTGTGCAACCTCTACCCCAATGAGCTTCTGCTGTGACCCTGGGTGGGGCAGCTAAAATAACCAGTCGTGTGGGGAGGAGCATGTCTGTGTGATATAAAAGGTTTCTGTTTGCAGAGGCTGATGATGAAGCAGTTGATGCTGCTCTTGCTGAGGCCTGCCTTGAATAGATCCTCAGTGTGGTTGCAAGAGTGCTGTGCCAACACACAAAGCTCTGTTTAGCGTTTACTTGGTATTTGCTGGTAACTCAGCTTGCCCACTATAATTCAATTATTTTTACTGCTAAACCTAATGTAGTTTTTAAAATTTCTTGTTAATAACAGGAAAAATGAAGGCTTTGCATCTTTTCCTAAACCCTCATTAACAATCTTTAACTGCCTTTATTTTCTGCAGTGTTTGTAGAAAGTGTGTCATAGATATGGAAACCTGACTTAGACACAGAATCAGAGAATATGCTGAGTTGGAAGGGACCCACAAGGATCATCAAGTCCAACTCCTGGCTCTGCACAGGACAACCCCAAGAGTCACGATGTCACTGTGGCGGATGTCGAAAGCGTGTGCCTGAGAGTATTCTCCAAACAATTGCTGCTCTGCCAGGCTTGGTGCTGTGACTGCTTTCCTGGGGAGCCTGTTCCAGTGCCCCCTCTGGGTGAAAAATCTGTTCCTCATATCCAACCTAAACCTTCCCTGACACTGTTTCAGGCCGTTCCCTTAAATCCTGTCACCATAGAGCAGAGATTGATGCCTGANACCCTAAATAACCCTAAATCGGGAGAATAAATTAAAATAGTTGCTTTTCATTTCCTTGGATTTCTGATCTGCAAGGTGAGAATGAGTACACAGGACAGAATTCAGCACAATATGAAGGTTTGGATAAGCCTGCTTCTTTCACGCTCCCGCTAAGACCCACACCCTGTGGGAAACATAACCTGAGCACAGACAGGGTTCAGCTGTGCAAGNCCCCTCAAGGCCTTTCACCATCTTAGTGGACACTCTGTTATGGTTTAATGCCTTTCTTGTACTACTTAAAACTGCCCCTNGCAAGCTCTACCCAAATGAGCTTCTGCTGTGACCCTGGGTGGGGCAGCTAAGATAACCAGTCATGGTGTGGGGAGGAGCATGTCTGTGTGATATAAAAGGTTTCTGTTTGCAGAGGCTGATGATGAAGCGGTTGATGCTGCTCTTGCTGAGGCCTGCCTTGACTAGATCCCCAGTGTGGTTGCAAGAGTGCTGTGACAACACACAAAGCTCTGTTTAGTGTTTACTTGGTAGTTGCTGGTAACTCAGCTTGCTCACTATAATGNCTTTCAATCAACCAGGAGTTCTGGTCCCTTTCCATGGTGCTGCTTTCCAGCCTCTCAGTCCCCAGTCTGGCTCTACATCCAAGGCTGCCCCATCCCAGATGCAGAATCTGGAGCTTTCCCTTTAACTTCATTTGGCTGGTGATTGCCCAGCCCTCTGGTTTGTTCAGCTCTCTCAGCAGGGCATCCCTGCTTTCGAGGGAGTCATCTGATATTCACTGTCTAGTTAAAACTAATCTTTGTGAGGTCAGAAGTAACTCAGAAGAGAAATTCAGCCCCCAGACCTTGCAGACCTATCTCCAGGTGGGATATATGGTCCTTTGGAGATGTCTGCATGAATTCAGAAAACTAGGTAGTATGGAAGGTAGGACACATTCTGGGATAGTTAATATCCTGCCTTCCTTCCCCTCCGTTAAAGAAATGCAGCTGTGGCACAGTGCATGAGTTTTCTACATGATCCTTGATGGGTTTTTTTACACTTGCTGAACAATATATAAAGATTTGATTTTAGTGCTAAAAATTTTAAAGACTTGAGGCTGGCCTAGTCATGAACACGCTTCTTGATGCAATACAAAGTTACAAGGAGATGAGCTTCTGAAACTTGATTTAAAATGAAGCCTGGAGACATACTTCTTTTTCAAAAATGTTCCTAATTTCTTAATTCCCTAATAAAGGGAAACAGTGCAATGATTTTACTTTAAAGAAATAAATATTAACAGTGGTTACATAGATATTATTTTCTTCTGTACTTTTGAAGTTTCTTTCCAATGTCACTCCTCTCCTGGTATATCTCTATTCTTTGGGTCTTCAGCTAATCCACAAGATTACTCAATTTTTCATTCTTTGAATTTAAGATGGAAATTGTCCTCTGTTATCTACATACCACCACCTCTGAAGGAGCTCCTACTTTGTAAATCCTAATTTTCCATGGTATCATCAAGACAGCATCATCTCAGAGTCACCACTTACCAATTTAATGTACCCTAGTTCAGGTAAATTTACCAATTTACCCCAGTTCAGATATATGATACTTTAGAAAGAATAAATGCATCTGATGTTGGACTAAAATGAGAGAAAGAACACAAATAACTCATTTTTAAAGCACAAAACTTATTAAAGACCACTGTAAGAAATCATTTGATCTCAGTGAACGAGCAAACACTTCATGTAAGCTCCTGTGGAACTTGAGCTATGTCCAGACATTTGGGCATTCAGGCAGGTTGTCACCACACTTTGCCCCACTGTGGGCATGTGCCTGTAGCACATTTAAAGTATCTTGCTGTAAACCAGAGGTGCAAATTTCAGTCCTGTTTAGGGCATGTGTATGGACACATGTTCAGGACACATGGCTGTCAAGTACGGTTTGCTGCTCTCTGTGAAGCTGCCAGTCACGTAAATCATAACAGCTTAACTTCAGTTGTCTAACTTAACTTTGAATTATATGGACAAAGACTTTGTTAGGTTTTGGGGTTTTTTGAGTCTCTGGATATTTGTCTTTGCTAAGAAGGGTTCTGTATGTGTAGGCACTGGAGTAGAAGGCAGGTATGGAAGAAGTTCTCTCTGCTTTAAAAAACAAACAAACAAACAAACATAAAACTCCAGACCAGTTTAATACCGTAGGTTTTACTGTCATTGCTGGTATGACTGCAATTTCCATTCAAACACTTTAATTTCTTGCAGAGTTATTTCTTAGACTCAGCGCAGTTTTCTCCCTCTTAAAAGCCTACCTAGCAATTTCTCTAAACATTTTGAGCTGCCAAAGGAGTTTTTGAATCTCTCTGTTGTTCCATTTGTCCTCTTCTCCGTTCTTATTTATGTTATTTTACTTTTAAAATACAGTGACCAGATATGAAAGTGTTTTGCTTGTGGTCACATTGTGATGTTTGAAGAATTTCTTCACATTTACATTTGTGTTTGACATCTCTGTGTGCATGCAGAAATTTTATTTTCCTGTATAAATGGCCATTAGCTACTCTGGCTTTCAGCTACAGCTGCTCTCATTCAGTCACTATTTTCTTGATCAATGCTTTGTGTCTTTTGCACTTGGAAAGTGTATTTCTTTTTCATTATTTTTTTTCCTCTTCTCTTCCTACCAAGGTTATGTCTGAACTTTGAACTGCTGCTGCACTTTTGCTTAATAATAGAAATGAGATGTGAAAATAGCACAGTGTGACTGTCTGGTACCTTGTCTATTCAAGTTACTCTGAACAACTCATGCATTCTGCACAGATGAAATATTTTGATGCATCATGAAGAATACTAGTATATTTCCAGTTGACAAAATCATGATCCTGTAGATATCAGAATGTGATACCTTATGTTAAAAGAGTTGTATTTTCCCAGGTGCTACATCCCTGGACTACACATCAGAACAGAAAAACAATCTAAGGTAAATTACAAAATGTTTCTATTTATATGCACAAATTTGCCAGGAGGTGTGGTCTCTGCCTCACTGCTTTTACTGAGAAGGGATGTTCATAGAACTATGCTTACGTTATCAAAATAAATAGATTGTGCCTGTCTCAAATATATATGTAAGTAAAAACAGAGTGGTTGTCACATATATAATCTCTCATAAAACATGTTCCTAAATTAAAATAGCATATACTGATCATTAACTCCCTGTCTCTTCATATCTGAGCATAGAAGAAAAAACCACATCAATAGGCAATACCACTGAAATGTGATGTCTTTATCTTAGCACACCTTTAGATAGTGACAGTGTTACTGTTTTTAGTGTCAACATTTGCTGTTCATATTTCAAAGAGGTGTGATTAAGCCTTGTCTTCTAAGGTATAGAAATATATGTTATTTAGAAATATAACCCTTGTTTTTACCAGGGCTCTGCTCTGGTGCAAACCAAATTGTCATCTCAGTAGTAAATCCCATGCACAGACCAGACATGCACTGAGGGCTAGATCCTAAATACATTTTTGATGCTCTCTGGATTATCCTGCTGATGCTTTCTGTGATCTTCATGCACTGTAAGTGTGACTTGTACTTCTTATGGCCCCTTTCATCAGTATCATTGTGAGCTTATTCACCGTACTTGGACTGTGAAATGCTGTTTCTTTTCAGTGTTGACCAAAAAAAATTATACCTGTAATCAAAGACAGCAGGACAAAAAACATCAGCACTGGATATCTAATTCTCATCAAATTCCAATTGATTTCAATAAAACCAAAAATGCCTACAATATGTATTCTAGATCTAGCTTTAGGCTACCTTTCTTGTCAATGGAGCGTAGACACTTCTTGGGGATTATACATGTTATAAATGTTACAGATGTGACCTATTTTAGATATCTATTTTAGAGTAAAATGAATTGCAACCTAGCAGTGCTTATTTTTGCCCACTCCATATAGTAGGAAAAGATGCAGCTACCTCAGGTACATATCTCAAACATGAGTCCTACACAGTATTTGCATCACATTGTTAGACTTTGTATATATTCAAATAAGTCAAAGTGCTGAACTCATCCCTTGTAAACGAACTACAAAAGAACCCCTGTGCAGTCCCTATAACTCCCTAATATATGATACCAATCTGTTCATGTGCCTGTACCAGTGTGCCACTGAGACAGACTGGGGACCCAAACCGTGGCATGCAACCCTGCTTTCTGGGGTGATGCAGTGTGCAAATCTGCTTTTGAAAATGATGAGCTTTTCTGTCATAAGTACAACCATTAATAATCCAGTAGAATTATGCACTAGGTTTTGGCTTTTTTCTTTTTTTGTATAATAAATTTAAGCTACTTCCTCTTGGTATTCTGCTTCAGTACTCTTCTTGCATTGTTTACATTTTAAGCTTTGTTAGAAGGAGAGGTAAGTGTTGATAACTGACAATTTGCTACCAATAAAGACAATCTAGATGTAAGGTGCTTAAAACTCTCATTTTGAACAGGATAAGAGTTAATTAAGTTCAGGTATACCTATCAGGCATTAGATAGTAGTTTTTACATCACCTTGATGTAAATGTGCTGATATCCTGTATCTTTATTAACTTAATTGACTATTCACACTCATTATTCAGATGGACTGTGAAACTGAAAAGATTTGCTCCTGATGCTCAGCAATGCAAAGAACCAAGTTATATTACCTGTTTTTTTTCCCTACTGTTGAAGTTTATGCTAAAATTGGCTTTCAGTAGAAGCCTAGAACATCTCCAGATATGTCCTTTAAGCTAATACTGGACAGAGGCCCCTTCCAAGGACTTTTTGTCCTTGCTGATGCCTCACATGTTCTTTTAAGTAAAAAGACTGTCCTGTGATCAGTACATTTTTTCTATTAGTGTGATTATTCCATTTTTCAGTGAATTTCCTTGTAATGGATACAGGTTGTTCAGAGACTGATAAGTGGATATTAATCTGTTACAACATTCTGTAATAGTAAATTATAAATTCATCTAGAATAAATACCACTATATAAAGCTTCAATTATTCAATTAACATACCTAATCTTTTCACCAATATGCTGAAAGCTTTACGTGCAGTTTGTTCAGAGTCAGGTGGCTGCAGACTGTGTGCATTATGTGTTATGTGTAAAGAATTGCAGAATCTTTTTTGAAATGCCCTTTCTGAAGGTCACCTTGCTAAAATTATGGTTTCTATTATTGCCTTTTTATATTATTTTAATAAATCCTGTAAATGGGGATGGAGACTTAGTAGCACCCTTTGCCTCAAGGTGTTTGTCTTTTTAAAGACATTTTTACCGTCTTAGCACATGGACTGACTCTACTGGAATCACTAAGAAATAGGACAGTTCCTTTAGAGTCTCTTCACTTTAGATTAAACTATATTGTATTTTAAAAGCATGAATCTAATCAGCTGTTTAATAAGTATAATCCCTCAGAGGCTGATGCTTTTTGTGAGGGACAGATCAAGTGGCCACAATTTTGCAAATTCTTTTAGCTTTTGTCTAACTGTAACCCCATTTGCAGAGTCCCAGCTCACAAATATATTGAAAAGCTAGCACTGCTATTTTTCAAGTTTGTTGGTTTATAACACACCCCTGTTGTTATCAGGAGAAAGTATTTATTCAAGCAAACGTAGACCTCTCTGGCCTTCCTTATTCCAGTCAGAAGAGTAAATGCAGTTTTTCATTCCAATTCAAAACCCAAAAAACACACAGACAAAACAATTCTAATGTCCCTAGGGAGTATTACTCTCCTACCTTAAGGTAGAAATCATTTTGTCCTTACACTGCCATGAATGATGTCCTATGAAAGATATTTATAGATTGGGCTTGCTTACAAATAGATTAATTGCTGTTATTACTTGTTATTAGTATCACGAGTATTTTAAACCTAATTTTCTGTTTAACCCTGTTAGATACTTAGTGCCACTCTTTTTTTTCTTTTTCTGAACGTTTCTATTTGAATCAGTACAGTGGCCTTGCAAAAGCAACCTCCTTTTCGCTGGGACGAGTATGGTATCTCATATAAAACATACAGAATTTGAAATACCAGGATTTCTTTTAACACTGAGGTGCATTTGAAGTTTTACAGTGATTTACGTTTCTGGAGATTACTCAGAGCTCTAGACAGGGCACAGCACTGAGAAAAGGGAAATTAATCAAATGCAGGAAAACTGATACACTAAGATATTTCCTGTGCTGAAGGACTTATTGTAATAACTAAAGATTATTGTGACAGTTATTATGATGGCCATGGAGAGAATTAATTTATCCAAGCTTTAGACATAAAGCCACCAGTATCTGGGCCAAGGCTCTTCACAGGCCTTCCCAATAGTCAATAAAGTGAGGCAGAAACCTTCAGGAATATTTGTTGTGGGATAGTTGTCCACTGCCAGATCACACCACAGATAATGGAGAAGCTTAGCCTTTACATAGCTAAAGCTGAGAAAGATAAAACCCACCTCAAAACCCTATTTCTACCTCACTGAGAGTTTTCCATTTCCAGGATGTCAGACATTACCTTTTCCTTCTCACACACGGTTTGGTGAAAGGTTACTGAGTTTGGGCTTTGTAGGATCAAGTGAAGAACTTAGTGAAAAAAACCTTAATGCCTTCTATATGAAGCTCCTACCTAGATGGAAGAGATGAAAGCAGTGGATATTGTCTGCCTCGATTTTTGCAATGCTTTTGACACTCTCTCTCACAACATCCTGATAGATAAGCTCAGAAAGTGTGAACTGGATGAGTGGGGTGCATTGAGAGGTCATGGCACAGGGTCTAGTTGGAGCCCTGTCACTAGCACTGTCCCCCAAGATTTAATACTGGGTCCAGTGCTGGTTAACTTTTTCATCTAGGACTTGGATGAAGAGGCAGGTGCCTCCTCATGGTAGTGGGATGTGATGGGAGTGGTCCCCAGGTCGAGAGTTGGGCTGAGAAGAGCAGAACACTCTGAAGCTCAACAACAGCAAATGCAGGGTCCTGGGGAAGAATAAACCCAGTACAGGCTGAGGGCTGACCTACAGGAAAGCAGCTCTGTGGAGAAGGACCTGAGGGTCCTGGTGGACAACAAGTTGTCCATGAGCCAGCAGTGTGCTCTGGGGCCAAGGAGGCCAATGGTATCTTGGGGTGCACTAGGAAGAGCACTCTCAGCATGTCAGAGGAGGTGATCCTGCCCCTTTCCTCAGCTCTGGTGAGACTCTGGAGTGCTGTGTCCAGCCCTGGGCTCCTTGGCACAGGAGAGATCTGGAGCTCCTGGAGCAGATCTCTCCTGTGCCCCTCCCAGATCTTTCTGGGACTGGAGCACCTCTCTTATGAGGAAAGGCTGAGGCAGTTGGGTCTGTTCAACTCCTAATTGTGATGGTAGATTTGGACCACATTGGAATAAAGTTTTTGATGTATTTTACTTAGAATAGATAACAGCATGTGAAACACAACAGTTTCCCAGAAATTCAGTCTGCTCAGAATTCAAAGAAGTAGCTGGAGGAAGTAGTAAGCCAACCAGTCTTCTAGGCAGAAATTGCATTTTCACTGCACATATTCAGAAAATATTTGGGTATAATTATATGATCAGTACTGTCCTGATTTAAATTGCTTAACTGCCCCTTTAAAATGTGTGCAATGAGAACATATGGATGAAATGCTGTCATTTCTCACCTTGGGTGATTGAAACTTTGAAGAACATTTCCGTCTCGCAGCCTGTCACTGGCTGCCATTCTGCAAAAGGGTCTCTGCCGGGCTTGGATCGCGCCACCAGCGCTTTGCAAATGAAGACATTTTGGTTCCTGTTCTTGATAAGGCAGGATAAGTGAGGTTATCTCATTTGCACTTAAGATCTAGCATCAGGAGGAATGTTTTAGCATCAGGAGAAATGATTGACGTTGGCATAAGTCTTCAAGCTGTCATTTGTGGGGAGTGTTATTGAAACAGCTGTTCTTTTATCCACATGTACTGCAGGAGGTGTTCTATGAGGGTCAGAATTATTCTGGTTTCAATAGGTATCTTTATCCTCCTTGACAATCTTTTTATAGTCAGGAAATATTTTCTGGCACTTTCATGCTTCCAGTGACATATTATATATCAAAAAAATGAAGACACCTTGTCCTGTCCTGTCCTGATCCATGCTACCTGAAATATGATAGAATCATCCATTAATTTTAGACATAAGTTCAGCTTGTACATTAGTTAATTTTACCCCCTTTACTTAACAATAAATATCACAATTTCCAGTGTAAATCCACTGGGCACTGGTAAAATTTTATGCCATTCCTCCTTCCATACCAGTGGTGAATACTTTTGCTTTCTAGTGGTTTTGTTTTTCAGCTTCTTGCTGCATGCACAAAGCAAAAAGAATGCAATGAGTGTTATCGATAAAGTTTCAAACTGCTTCTCAGTTCATCTGTATTTGTACCACTGTCCTAACTGAAGATCCCTTCAGAGCCAGAGAACAGGGACAAACACCATGATATTGCTAGAACAACCAGTGTTAACTTTGCAAGAAGTCCCAATGCCTTTACTGGTCCAAGTTGCAGGTTTTTGGTAAACGATGACTTCACTCTGCCTTTCAGGGTCAGGGCAATGGAAATCAACATTTTAAGAGCCAGAATTCTCCATTCCAAAACAAAATCCACATACAAAATTACATTTTCAGGAGCTTTTCAGAGTATAATTTCACTTCAAAAGTAGGATACTGAGCATCCTCATAGTGAAGTGATGACCCCATCAGAGGGTAAATAAAAAAAGGAAGACACATCCCCCTATTCCTGTAAAAATTATCTCAAGCAACCTGTCCTCCATCTCACCTTGTCCCTTGCACTAAGCTTTTCTGCACTAAAGCCTTATTCCTTGGCCCCCAACAACGACTAATTCCATTGCTGTAGGACATTGCCATGGGTGAGGGAGAAGGAAGAAAGACAAATCAAGGTGTTAATGAACTGGTGAGCAACACGAAGCCAGTTCCTATTTGACTTCTTCTCACCAGCAATATCTGCAAATGTTTCTTGTTTTTCTGTAACCTTATGAAACAACACATTTCTGTAGCCAAAAAACCTTACATCTCCTTTTATAATTAGTGCTATTACACAGATCCTAAGCTTCACAAATGTCCCTAGTGACATGATTAACTTCAGAGATACTAGTCAGCAGGAGTCAGTCACAAAGCATAAACTAATTAATGTTTGAGGACAAGAATAGGACAAAAGAGGTCACTCATCTGATGTGCTTTTGAGGATTGCCAACTGAACATGGAAAGGAAGCATGGCACATCATCTTTAGGGATTTATTTCAGCAGTAACTGGAGAATCTGTGATTGCTATCCCAAGTCCTTTTCTCTTTTTGGTTTTCTCTTGATCATACATTAAGTGTGGGAAAAAAAAAAGGGAAAGTACAGATGGGAAAAGTAACTGAGATCTTTATATGGACCATTTCAGCTGACCAAGAAATATATCTAAGAAAATAAATTTATGGAAGGCACCAAATTTACAGAAGCACAACAAAGTTAGATGTTGTGTATGGTATGCTGGTGCTGTGTAAAAGAAGAATGAATGTGATATTTTTATCTCTTCAGATTTCTTTTACTTTTTGTGCAGCAGAGTGTTTTTATTCTTAGGCCCAGATGCTTCATCCTAATTCTATTATGGTAAGCATTTAAATATGCTCTTATATGCTGACCTCTGTGAGAATTAAAGTAAAACATCTGCTTAATACTTTGCTGAACAAATATACATGATTAATATATGCTTAAGTGCCCTGATGAAATGGGGGCTGTGTTGGCAATGTTCTCATTTCATACACAAGGATAGGAAGTTTGCAAATATAAAATAATGGAATCATGCTGATTTTTATTAACTAAAGATCCTGTCTAGTCTACTTGGTTTCACCTCTGCCTCTACTGAAACACTTGGATTTTTGCATTCCTTCATATTAATACACTGCAGGCTCCTCTGATTCACTGCTGGATTAATTTGGTGCTCGTGTCTGGGCAGGAGCCCGGGAGCCCCTCATGCCCAGCAGCAAGTGATTTACTCTTGTTCCCAGCCAGCAGTGAAAGCAGGGTAGAGAATAGAAATGGAAACAATGTGGTCAGCAGGGAGAACAAGAGGTGTGAACGGACTGGGAGAAGAGTTGTGAAACAACAGCTGCTCCATGGAAAGGACGCTGGTGAGACGAGGATACAAAACCTGGATGAGGAGTGCAAGTGCTGGAGACTCCAAAGATGCATGGGCAGGCTGCAACCAGGACTGCTTTGAGGCAGGTTCAAGTTCTAAGTCTACCAACACATTAGACGGAGAGAATAAGAAAAATGGGAAGGATAGAAAGGTGAAATTAATTCTTTCAGTGCCATCTTTAAGAATTAATCAGTTGGATACACTATATTCAAATAGGATATCCATGTGGGAACTCATGTCTCCTGAGCAATGGACTGAGGCAGAGAGCAGCAGAGAGGTAAGACCATGCAAGAGGAAAGGGAAGGTGGAAGGTGTGAGGGTAACAGGTCCAGTACATAGAGATGGGAAGTGAAGGATGCCAGGAGAGGAACAAGTGAGTGAGCCAGGCCACACTCCCTGGAGCTGGGGCAGATGTGCACCCAAGTATCCGGATTTCTTACTGTAACTTTGAGACTAAAACAGACTAAAGAGGTAGTCCATTAAGAAGATAAGAAGATCTATTCTTCCACTGATTTACATGACAGATGGTGGTAAACTTAAAAACAACATCATTTTTGATTAATATAATCCTAAAAATGTCACAAAGAGAATTTTTTTTTTGTGAAAAGTGAGAAGAATTTCCCATTCATACATAAACAAATAAGGACCAATAAAGAGCATTCAAATTTCCCACTCGAGATTTAGGAAGCTCTAAAAAAATGATTGAGTTTGTCAGGCCATTTTAATTTGATCTCAGTGTGCATATACATGCGTGCAAACAGTAGTTTTTTCCAGAGTCACAATTTATACAGAGAAGCATCAACTGTTTTACTTCTCTTTTTATATCTCCTCTCTGAGTTGTTTTGTGGAACAACAAGAATTCTTTATAGTGTTGTTTTGGCATTCAGTCTACATCTCCTTTTCTTCTGTAGTCTCCCTGCTGTAAGAAAATAACCATAGGCAGACTGAAATCTTTGACACAGATTTTGCTCTAAGCAAATGAGACCTTATAGTTCAATGGCTCCATTGGCTTCTATATTTCCAAAAATAAGTAATGGGCAGGATGTTTATACAACTCTACTCATGAAATGGAATTGTTCTACCTTTTTCTGAGGGTAAACAGAAAAATTAATAAATGTCCATTTAGTAAGAGAAAGCAAATAAATTTGAAGGATAATGTAAGCATTAAATCCTGACTAAAGTCTTACTTGACATGCAAAAGTTGGTTTTTTTGGTGGTGTCTAAAGATAAGAAAAATTAATAATGGATAAAGTTGTTGAAAGGTTACTGAGCAGTAGAGATTTTTTTGACAGTCATAAAAGCATTTCTCCTTATTGAATTAAAAATGACATCAGACAACATTTTGATTTTGGAAAAAAAGCATCCTTTTCATCATTAAAGTAACAGTACAGGGGAAGTCTGAGAATTCAGAGGAGCTGTAGGATTTCATCCTTATCCTACTTCCTTAGTATTCACATGCTTTTTCCTTAAGGCATAGAAAAATTGATGCTACACTAGTGTGTTCTTGAGTGTATGAGTTATTGGGCAAAATTACCTCACTTTAAGCAGCAAGGACTGTCATTATTATTTATTCTAATGACTAGAATAGGATGAGGCTTCTGTCTTTCACATCTTCTTAAAACATTATGCCTAGTGCACTGCCTCATTACTTGAAGCCCAAGCCTCTCTATGTGAGAGCAGCTGCTGAAAGACACACTCCCCGGGTCAGATCGTTAGAGAAGCTTTAATCCTTTAGAACAATTTTTCAATACTGTTTACACCAGGGATTTCCTTGTACAAATCCTCTTTACACAAGACAAGAATAACACAGGAAGAAACTATTTGTCTCTGATCTCTGAAAAGAAGGAGAGCAAGTTTAAGTCCTCAGGGGGCTTTCTATCACTTAAACTAACCAGGAGGGGATTAATCAAAGATATCTTTGCTGCGTGCCATACAGGCAGCTTCAAAGGTGCAATCACATTGATCAACGTACTGCAGAGCAACACTCACAGCATCTTGTGTTTTAAGCTGAGGTAGAGCAGAGACTGAAATGCCCAGTTAGTTTCATCACTCCTTCTTTCCCATCAAAACAACCACAGGCTACTGTGATGAGCTGAAATCCAAAGCACACGGGTCAGGTGGAGCTCAGCCCTGCACGGTGATGAAGAGCTAGCATCAAGCCCTCTGTAGTGATTTTATGTGCCAATTCATTGCAAGCAAATCCAATTCCTTTCACATGGCCTCTAAAATTCTTTTTGCATGCAAACAAGTTTCCTCCATTTATGGAAGCTTGATTATCCCAGCATAACTCCATTTTTGCCAATGCCTACCTAGTTATTTCCATCCTACCGTGTCAGCACACAACTGAAATATTATGGTGGTGAAGCAGCTCTATTGCCACCAAGGAGAAAAACTAGGAAACTTTCAGATACAAGTCCTGTATACCTTGTAAATACATTAATAGATGGAAAGCTTATATATAAACTTAAAGAAATATTTCTCAGTGAAATTTTGAAAATACTTTTTCCCAAATCTCAGTTTAAAAAAATAAGTCCATTTTACTGAAATACTTTTAGTTTTCTAATTTTGTTGAAGGTGATTAACTTTTATTATATTTACATTTGAAGACAACATGTATTGCAAAAAATGTTCCTTTTATGAAATACTTGTCCATTTCCATCAGTTATCTGCATATAAATCCCACCTTTGTCCAAAACTCGTTACAAATTTTCCAATGAAGAGCCTTACCATTAAAACCTCTAGAGAAAAAAATGTTTTCAAAGTATTATACTCTTCTAGATAATGTATATAGATTTTTTTAGCATCAGGGAAGGGTTTTTAGGGACACAAAAAGTGTGATCTTCATTACAGGACAACCATAGGCCAGTAACCACAAGATTTAGTTGGATCTCATGGACAGATCAAATCTCTGATCTGTATAATTAAGAAAAAAGGCTTTTCCATTAGTGCCTTGTAGCCAAGACATGACACTTTATATCAGGACATAGATAGCAAATCCGCCCTTTTATAAAGCACTGAATGTTTAGTTATTTATACAGAAAGAAACATACAAAGAGATGCAAGGAGGGTTCCTATCCCTACTAAGTGACCTAGTTAGCTGGACTGTTGGCTGTATTCCATCTCTATTTGCCTCTTTGTTTTTTGTGGTTTTTTTTCCCTCACCGAAAAACTTCAGAATATACTGGTTCTATGCCAATATTGTACAAAACCAAAATGTTAAGAAGAGAAAAATTTTCGGTTGAGTGGAGTTGCTTTTATATAGATAATGAAGCTATTTCTAAACTCCCAGAAGAATAAAAAGATGAAGCTGAGAATAACATCACCAACTTTTTTTATACTTTTGCTACAAATGATACCATTTACTCTTTTTGAGATATGTCCATTTCCTCCAGTGCTGGTCTTCTAAGGTGGCAGAACAAACCCGAATAGAGCAACAGTTCCAGCTCAGGTTGCCAGTTCCCTTGAGATGCTATTGCTCTTTTCTGCCTCAAAAGATATTTATTGCCCAAGCAGCTAGGAAGACACAAGAGAAAGAATACAAAGGCAAAGACAGTGTGTGTTATTTAGGCTCATCAGTGTCTGTTCGATTCTCGTTGTAACAAGTCTGACATTTCTCCATAGGCCACACCAATTTTGGGTTCTCCACAGAACTTCTCATCCCCTCTCCTCTATGTCCTGTCTCTCGCTGCCCCTTCTCTTTTTGGGAAACTCCCCCTTTAAGATGTGTTTGTCTGTGTCAATAGGAAGAAAATGACCTGTTGTGAAGGAGGGATAACTTAATTTTTTCTGCCTTTTAAGAACACTTTCATGAAGGGGAGCTGTTGTCTGCCATCTACCTGTTCTCTGTGGCTGCTGAGCCAAACACTGGAACAGGAATAAAATTAACTGAGCTATGCCTTGAATAGAAGAAAGGAACTGTTCAAGACCCCAGCAGAGTTAAACCCCTTGGAAAATGTGGAGAACAACTGGAGGAAGTTTAAAAGGAACTACAAGGAATGGGCAGCAACTGAAAGGGAAGACAGAAGGCAGCCTGGTTTCTGACAGTAGGTGATTTTGAACTACTTGATTTTTAAATGGTTTTCAGTAACTCAAGCAGAGAGGCCAACTCTGAAAGTGAAGTAAAAAATTCAAGGAGTACTTCACACTTCACATAAAAATGAATCACCAGAATAATTGTTAGACAGACACAGAAAAAAGAGGTTTGCAAGAATTGTGGAGAAATTTGTACAATTTCAAGCTGTACGAAGATATCTTTCAGTTTTGAATTTAACTTAGTCCTTAACATCTGACTAAATTATGAGACTATCTAGGGCAAAGTACTCAAAAAGAGGCTACTAAATATTCAGAACTCACCGTTGACAAAGTAATTTTTTCCAGGCCAAAGAAATTGTCTGCTAAAGCCCCTGAGCCACGGTGGTTGCACATGTTTGAGGTGATGAAAGATCTGAAGCAATGCAAGGACGGACACCTCAGGCATGAAGACATGTGGAGAAGTTCACAATCAAGAGCACAATGGTAGTTCTCCGGAGATGAAAAACTCCAGAAACTACTTTGGTGAATTATCTCAGTATGTAAGAGTTTTTTTAAGTGCCAACAGAAGAAGCACAGCTTAAACAAAGAAGATAAGGGTAAAAATTTTCAGTTCTGAAGAACCCTTCCCAGGAAAAATAAGCACTGGCACAAAATGAGATAAATGCACTGTAAAATTAAATTAATATAGAAAATATATAGATTTAAATTTCGACAGAACTTTGCAAGTCAATGCAATGAAAGAAACAAAGACATACCAAGCACCTGAAGGTAAATGGATGGAGTTCAGTTTTTAGTACTGAATCAGTCTAAATAATAATGAAGACAAATAATCACAGTCTTAATGTAGTGTAGATATCCTCTCTCTGTAAAAGGTTTTCCTAATCTGCAAATCATGTAAGGTCAGATTTTGAGAATCTCCTGCTCTATCTTACTCCCTCTGACTGTGAAGGGAACTTTACGTGGCTAGACACTTTACACAGATCTTTCTTTTAAGTTTTGGAAGTGGAATCACATGGAATGAATCTGGGTACAAAAAATGTGGAAAGCAATAGATTGGAAAAGATATATTTATTTTCTTCTTCATTATTAAGAAAAGAAAATCCAGTGCATGTGAGAAAAAGGCAGGGTTCAATCAGATGGAAATCCCAAATCACTAAAGAAGACTAAAAGATGCCTTCTGGTCATAGGGAAACTGTAAACAGAACTTCAGAAGCTATCCATCTTTCTAAATTTGAATCTTGAATAGATATATTTTTCTGAAGATTGTAGAATAAGTAGAACTGTAATGAAAAAAACCACATTGGTCACTAAAGGTGGCACATTGCTTCTTCAGCAGAGCTGGAGAGTTAAATTATGTAAAATGTGAATGTTTTTCACTCTCTGAAAGGACAGAAGTTTTTGAGTTATGGTTGATGCCAGATCATTTTTCTATGCTTCTTATATCTGCTGCCATCCAAGATTAATGAGGCTGTATGCTGGTCAGAAAAATGTTAATTAACTTCTGTGCTTCAAGACTATCTAGAAGAGACTCCAGAGCTCTGACTTTACTGGTAGAAGTAACTCCCTGTGCCTCATAAACACAGAGGGATCACTTTTATACTTACTGTAAATGTTTTCTTAATTGAAGACAAAACAGACAGATTTTTTTTTTTAAATTCACGCTCTATATCATTTAGCTAAAGCGTGCTGTAGTCAGTTCAAGAGCTGATGTATCTACCTTCCTTCTCAAAAAAGAAAATGTTCATCTTTCTAAGCTGAATAGTGAACTGAAATTGTTGAAGACGACATCTTGGACAGAGAATAGATCTACTAACACAATATTGCTGGGACAAGATGTTTAAAGGCCATGTTTTCTGTCTGAATTGTATTTAAATATTATGCAGGACTTTTGAAAAAGTAATTCCAAAGGGATATGTAAAAGTAATTCCAAAGGGATTAACAGGAAAAATACACATGTTGTATAAGGATTGCAAAATGTAAGGAAAGCACAGAAATGCTTTTTTTGATCTCAAGTGAATAACGGCATTGAAGACAGAGTTAAACCTCATTGTTTGGCAAAACACATTGGTCAAATTAAACAGAAATACAAGACCAGAAGAATAGAAATAACTGGTCTCAGAATAAAACAAGCAGACTTGCTTGCATTACACTGGAGAAAACACACAAACAAACAAACCCTTGCCTATTGCTGTCCCTTCCCCAGGAGTGTATTCCTGGAAATTAAACTGCTGTGTTCATGCAAGTCAATATTCCTTGACAGATGTGATAGTCTGGTATAGCAATGTCAGTGGAATTGCAAACATGAGTCTAAGCAGTTTGCAAGGAAATTATGGGTTTGGACATTTCACCCCTTGTCTTTGTTGTCCAGAACCTTAGAAGCTGGTTACAGAACAGTAAGGAAATAACTGTAACTTTTTATTAAAAAGCAATCAGGTCACACTCTGATTTATCAATTTACAAAGCAGCAGGAGGGAATTATGGGCTGTCCCTAAAATTCCTGGGTAATTATGAGTCTTAAAGGAATGCATTCCCTCAAATTGACCTGTTTGTGTCCTTGCCTATTTTAATGGTTGGAATACCACTGAAACCCCTGTTAGAAATTAGTTTGATATAATTTTCAGGTTTTGAAGGCCATGCCATCCAGACCATACAGAGGACCAATTGCTATGGGGAATATAGGCAATAGGAAGTAGCTTCATTGTTTTTAATATCACTTGCTATGGTTTTTACTGATTTTTTTCAGAAATATTATCAACCTTCTTATATCAGAACGTAATCTATGTCTCAAAACACGTGACCACACAGCCTAATTTATTAGGAAAAATCCTAAGTTATTCATACAATTCTCATCCATTGTAAGAAAAAATCCCAGTTTGTCAAATGGCAAAAGCGGTCTTCATCCTACTTGGCCAGTTCTCCTGGTAGTGATGTGTGCCATGTGTACCCTATGTATATTTAAGACTTTAGAATAAGTTTTTTCATGCTCTTCATTTCATCTGATTGAGTACAAATTCTGTCATAAAATATGGTAATGCATAAACTATATGTCCTTGTGTGTTGTATGTTGTTTTTATATCAAACAGATGTGAAAGAAAAATAAGAAAAATAACACATGCCTGGAAAAATAAAAGGTAGGAAAAACACACCCTGAAACTGGAGAATTATGCTTCAAAAATAGCCCTGGAGGTAGAGTATGTCCCTCAGGCTGAGAGCAGTAAATGATGACAGACTGGAGTGTGATCCACAGCCCACAAGTTGGATTTCAATTTGAGCTCCTGAGTTTGCAACTATAAAACTAACTGCCCTGCTAACAACCCACAGAGACCAGATGGACCCGTAATTAATTGCAAATCCTTGTATTTGTACATTTCCAAGGTGTGACTGATAATACAAATTTATTCATGTATGCAAGTATGTATCTAAATGTATACAAAAAACAATGATGTTTATTAGAAGATGGGACCACTTCTGAAGTTCCATGGAATATTTATCTCTCTCATGATTTCTTGTTCCCTCCTTGAGAGATCATATGGAGTATTAATTAGACAAAAGAATTGGCACAAAAGGAATATGGGTTTTGTTTCACACACCTCTGGGGTGAATTTGCCCAACTCTCAGCAAGTTGTATGTTTACAGGAGATAGGTAGTCAGGGGGGAATAGCCATGGCTTTCAACACAGCTGGGTCTGGATGTGAGTATCTGCTCAAAAGTAGCGTGAGGGAGCAACATGGATGTGTCCTCATAGTAGAAGAAGCCAATTAAAACACTTGTAACACACTGAAAACACCTCCAGGGAGCTACGCTGCTCCCTCATGGGCCATGTCTTCTCTATGCAGCTGCTGAATTCAGACAGCTGATCCTCAAATTGATCAGTTATAGGGAATTATAGGCAGTGAATCATTCCCTGCAGTGTTTGTCTTTCTAGACAAAGCAAAGGGAAAATTCAGGGAGACTGTGCTCCTGACTTAAGTCCTTTTGGTAGGTGTTATTTGGTTAAGGTGACTATGGGTTCAAATTAATTTAGTAAGATAGAGAACTCATTCAGCTCTCACTTATGCAGTCCTGCAATTTGGCCACTGGTTGAATTCTAGGAAATGCATCTGCAACTTTTTCTCCTCATGTAAACCTATAAAAAACACTTGAGTGAAAGAGGTAATTTCTAATACAAATTTCTACTGGTTTTAGTGAATTTTGAAATAAAAGACTACATAATGAATTTTATAGTAGGTTGAATTTGTATAAGAGCATATGCATTGCAATGAATGCCAGGTGCTGTTCGGCACCTAAGACTACATTTAGTCTACAATCTAAGCTAAAAAGGTTTTATGTTGGAAAAGAAAAAAAAAAGGAAGGCAATAGGAGACTATGTTAATTACCCCTTCCTCTAGCTGTCCACAGCGTGTCTTGGAAAAATTCCATGCTAGCTCCTGGTAGAAAAAGCAATTCCTTGTATCTCTCATAACGGAATGATGCCAAAGAGTGATTAGAGTGGAGAAGAAAGAACCTGTCTTCTTAATGCTACATTCCAGCTTGAATACACTCACCATGGTTTTGTAGACCCAGGCAAGCAAGCATGTGTCTGTCCCACTCAAGTGTAGATCCTCACGCATTGGGCAAGGCTCACCACATCCATACTGCGTGTGCAGTGCAACTTCCTTAGCAAGAATTTCTTCTGGCTCTTTCTGCTAAGAAGAGAACCTGGTTTGTAACATATATGCAGTGCAGATGACTTGGAGATTGGTGTCATGGAGTGAAAGAGGTGCTGAACCCATCCGACACTATAGATGCACACAGTGAAATCAGTGAGATTTTCTTATATTTCTTTTTCCAAATATAAACTCCACAGATTTTCATTTTCAGAAGTGTTCATTTTTTTTTTCATAGCTGTAATAGCAGCAGTATGAATCCGTGCATTCATTACCTACATACAGCAGCTTGACTTTTTTACAGTGACTCATTGGAGCCTGAGGTCACTGAGTGGGAAGGTTTCAAAGACCTGCTAAGAAAGCACAGTCCCTGTTAGGAATTTTTGATATAGGTTATCTCTACCTTGTGCAGCTGAGCTACTGACAAAGTGATTTCACAGGAGATCTTTATATATATTTAAAAGGTGATTCACTCAGCGTTGGAGACAACAGACATTGAAGGCAGTTGACTGCAACACTGGAAAAATCACTTTATGGTACTAAATACTTTTTTTGTAACTGACAAAATCATTATTTTTTGTGTGCACTGTAGTTCCTTTGTGCCATATAAGCACTCATTATCCTATACTTACTAAGGTTAAAAATCTCTGATGGATGACACAGGGACTTTTGAGCAGCAGGGTAACAATTAACAGACCTCAAAAGGTTTTGAGGTTTCATCTGGATAAATGCAGATGGATTTGAAGGTGGTTCAGCTAAAATGTCTCTCTCTCTTCAACCCCTCCTGGTTTTTTTTCTCCCCTTCTCGCCCTTTTTTTTTTCCTTTTTCTTTTAAGCCAAAATGATTTGATTTGAGAATCAGGCAGCAGATCTAACAATTCCAGTTTTTTACTTGGTGTGTTGCCAATTTTTAAACTTCAATTTAATAGTTCACTGGTAGAACCTACATGTCTTGATGTTTTATTTCTGTTTCATATCCAGATAGGTTCATTTTTCCCTAGCTGTAATAGAAGCAGTATGAATCATTACCTTCCTACCAGTAACCTGACTTGGGAAGGTTTTCACTTTTGGTTTGTATCTGCTTTGAAATCAATGAATGATCAGAACTGCTTCTCCCTCTCTCTCTCTCTTTTTTTTCTTTCTTTTTGCTTTTTTTTTTTTTTTTTTTTTTTTTTTTTTGAAGGACAGTTTTTTTCACTNTGACTTGGAGACTGAGATATTAAGGAATTCACTGACTTAATATTTTCACTGAAGAACTTTAGTTCATGATATATGAAATATTCCATGGTGACATTTTAGTATTGTTGGATCTCTGGGTGTCATTAGGCATTGTTCTGGCTGAACTCGTGTTGTGGGTTCCATTTGTAATGTTTGTTTTTTCGCAAAATTGTATAACCCAGTTTTACCAATCTTCCAGATGGACAAAGATGCAGCTTTCAAATTGTCAGGCTCAAGTCTTCTGCAGTTCACCTGACAAAAAATATCAGGTCTTTGGGCTATTGCTTCTTTGTCATATTGAGTCAGAAATCGTGGGCATAGGCATTTCCAAATTTCCATATTTGGAGTTCAGCTGCTTACCCCGAACCTCTAAGTCTGGCGTAGCCTGGAACTGTGATCTGCCGGTTTTAATTTTTCATTACAAATTTGACACAGGTGAGAAGGTGTTGCTTCAAACTGAAGTGAAACTAAACACCAGCTTTGTAAAATCATTGTATGTTGTGTTGACCCTCTCTTCATACCATTTATTGAAATAAATAGTATAAATCTTAACTGAAAGTCTACCACTTCAGCTAGTCCATTGATGAAAAAGCAATACAAATCACCTTCAAATGGGTTATCACTATATTTATTAGGAAAACACTTTTTATTGTATAGATATTTTTGTCTAGGAAGATGAATATTCTATACTAGCATAAGACACATTTATACTCAACATGAAAATCTGATGGGAAGCAGTTTTGCATGGTAGTTATACTGGTATAATTATTTAAAACCCATTTTTTTCAGATAGCTTTCCAAGCTCCCTTTGACAATCTAAGTCATGTTCCCCCAAGCAGATATTGATATTTGATAAGACTTATTTTATTTCTATATAAAACTGGTCCCTAACAGTTGCATGGTACAATGCTAACTCGGCCATATATATGCTGTTTGTCAGAGCATATCAATACATGCATGGTCTGTATGGGACAAACTGTTAAAAAGATAGAGGACACAGCAACAGGAGCAATATCTTTAATGATAAAATTTGGAACAGTGTGATAAAATGTGATTGTTCCACCTGTAAAGATTTTTTCACCCTCCAGTTTGGTTTCCCCATTCTCACTATCACGATGTCACACAGCAGTGTTATTGCAAGGTACTGCAAGGGACTCAGGGTGCTGGTGTGTGTGAGCACCATGTTGTGCTGGCAAGAGTCAAGGTTAAAAGTGTGGTCATTGTTGAGCTTAAAATAAAAAACCTGTTGATGGTGTTTGACATTTAAGAATCCCAGTTCAAGAGCTGCATTTCTCACACGTGATGGGAACAGTCCCAAAGAACTCTGCTGAGTGGCCATTGACTGGATTCCTGTTTCTGACATCACCTATGGAACATTGATAGATTCATAAAACTGCATGTGAGATGGGTTCTTCCTCTGAGCAACTGTTATGATATTTATGTTTCATCTCTGTTGCTTTTGGAGAGGAGGTCAACACCAGTTGTCATGGTTAAGTTAAAATAATCACCAGATCATGAGGACTGTTGGTCTCACTGGACGAGTTAAGACACAGTGGAGATGCTGTATGCCTTATACACCCTTGTTTAGTGTCTGTCTGAGCAACCTCTCCAGTCTTCTTTATGAGGACTACAGTAGCACGTAAACAGTGTTAAAATGGATTTTTTAATAATAAATGAATGTTGCAGTTGATTGCATGGCATATAGGATTTGTTGCCATTTGTTTCCTACCTGAAAATAAGAGTTGGCTGTTTCTATCATTGCTGAGGAGCTTAATTTCTTCTGGCTATAGTTTTACTTGTAGGGTCCACATAGAGCCTTTGCATTTGAAAGTGACATAATCCTCAGTTCATCATTAATGTGTGCATTGGCAGAGCTATGTTGTCTCCATGCCTTGGTAAAGCAGAGCTTACCCTGACCTGTCTGAAGATTATCTGTGGTGGGTTCCCCAGCAGCAGCTTCACTCTCAGAGTTCTGCCTTAAGATACTGCAATTTGCTGAAGTGGTTCAAAACATGAAAGAATTCAATTTTTGGACAACTGACGGAGCTCACTGAGGTGGTTCACATGCACCTGCCACAAGGTGCCTGTACCTCTCTCTGCCCAGAGCTACAGTCCCCTAAATAAGGACAATAAAATAAATCTGTGGCTCTGCACAGACAAAAAGTCACAGTCTGTAGCAGCAGGAGATCCAATTTATTCAATATCTGAATCTAATTCACTAGAAGATGAGCTGAGGCAGAAGAACTACAGGAGCAAAATTCCTCTGCTGCTTTCCAAAATGTGGTACAACCTCTGACAGAAGGAAGACCTGGGTCTGGAAAGATGATCCAGAAATTGAGACACAGCATGCTCAGAGATGTTTGCTATCAGTTGTGTCTGTCTACAGTGATAAAACATCCCTGTAAAGGTAAAAAACCCAAACCCTTAATGCAGAGCTCCAAAAGCATGAGGACAAATGTGGACGACAATACAAGAAAGTAGATTTTCCCTGTATTATATTATAAGTATGTAATAAATAAACTGTCCATCATATCAATCCGCTGACTATGTAGGTGGAGAAGGAATTTACCCATTTTGTTGATGATCATTTTGGCCCAGTTACATATGTGCATATCATGAATGAACAGGAGTACAACTAAAGATTCAAGATGTTATCTTGTTTGTCTCACTTCTGATTTGAACAGCAGAGAACTCACCTATATCTCACATCTCAAACCAAAACCAAAATGAATGAGTTTGCCCACTTTTTTCCTCATTTTCACCACTAAAATTAAAAGCAGGGTGTGACTCTGAGAGCAGGAATTATCTAGATTGTAATCTATTTGTTTTGAAGGCTTCTTCCTGTCATGTGCTAGTCTATGTTTGCAATGTTTTAGCAAACTAAAATTATGATCATCTAATGATGACTCTGCAGGTTGACTGGAACACTAATAAATAGTACTAATGGAAGTTGAAAACAGATGCACAATTCAGTTAAGATCCAAAATAGAACTGAAACAGGGCTATAGCTACCTTCAGTTTCTATTTGACAGGTCTGTTTCCAAATTTTCCGAGTAAAATTTGAGGTAATGCCTATGGCCTGAAAATGGCAGAGGTCTGCTTGTAAGGATGATGATGATAAAGAAAAAGTGATCATGAAAAATGACCTACTCATTTCGTCGAGACTAACTTGAATGCAAATAAAGCACATGCAAATACTTGTCCATGGGAATCTCAGGCAGATTAAAAAGACCAAGTGCAAGGTGCTGCACCCAGGTTGGGGCAAACCCCAGTATTGACACAGTCTGGGGATGGAGAGATCAAAAGCAGCCCTACCCAGAAGTACTTGGGGGTGCTGGTGGGTGACAGGCTGGACATGACCTGGCCACATGTACTCACAGCCCAGAAAGCCAAATGTCCTGGGCTGCACCCAAAGCACTGTGGGCAGCAGGGGAGGGAGGGGATTGTGTCCCTCTGCTCTGCTCTGGTGAGACCCTGCTGGGAATATTGCATCCAGCTCTGGGGTGTCCAACACAGGAAGGACATAGACCTTGGAGAGTGTCCAGGGGAGTGCAGCCAAGAAGACTAGAAGGGTGGAGCACCTCTCTTATGACAAAAGGCTGAGACAACTGGGTTTTTTCTGACTGAAGAAGAGGAGGCTTCAGGGTGGCCTAATTGTAGCCTTCCACTACCTGAAGGCAACAAGAAAGACTGAGAGGGACTTTTTTACAAAGACATATAGTGACAGGACAAGGGAGAATGAATTCAAACTGAAAAAGAGTAGGTTTAGATTAGCTATAAAGAAGAAATTCTTTATTGTGAGGGTGGTGAATACTGGAATGAATGGATTGCCCAGAGAAGCTGTGGATGCCCCATCCCTGAAAGTGTTCAAGGCCAGGTTGGATGAGACTTTGAGCAACGTGGTGAAAGGTGTCCCTGTAAATAGCAGGGGAGTTCGAACTAGACAATCTTTAAGGTCCCTTCCAACACAAACCATTCTATGATTCAATGACTCTATGGTTTTTTGGTTCTACGTATGCTTGGAACACTAAACAGAAATCAAGCACTAGTGACTGAAACATAAATATTCACATAGAATTAATGAGAGAGATGGTAACTGTTTTGATTATGGCATTAATTACTCATTAAGAAAATGATGAAGGTATATTCTGTGTGTGTAGTGAGCCACTTTTCTAAGACACAAAGCAGGTAATGGACTAACATCCTTCCTAAATCACTTTCAGTGAAATTAACTTAATTCAGTTTTTGCTTGGGGGTGCAAAAGACATCCCACCTAAACACAACCCTGCATGTTTTTCTTTTCCGCTAACATGCTGTTGTTGTATTGGAAGAAAAATGATTTGGCAAAGTTTAGTTTTAATTTATGCAATTATTTTTAAATTTTAAAGTTTAGTTTTAATTAATGCAATTTGCTTTAGAATAAGAAAGACTGTGCTAATAATTCCACACTTTATACAGTGAAAATTCATTTTACTCCCATGAAGTGATAACTGTGATATATCAGTGTTAACTGGTAAAACTGCTGATCTTCACAATTAAGTTTTGATTGTTTTGTTTTGGTATGATTTATGACAATTTAGAATTTGGGTTTGTTTGGTTTTTCGTTTGTTTTGTTTGGATTTGTTTGGTTGTTTTTTCCTGTGGGGCTATGAATAAAGAGATAACAGAGAACTAGATTCATCACTGTTCTTACATCTTGAAGGTTCATGGCAACTGTAGCCAAAATGGAGTATTTTAAGTAATAGTTCATGCTTTCTAAAAAAAAAAACAAATTGCTTTTTTAGTTGGATATACAATGCATTAATTCTTGTTGTAATGACCTGGGTAATGCCCTGTGGTGCTGTCCGGAAAAACTACAGGGGAAGAAATGGCCATCCTGACCCTCTTACCAAAAAGCCTATTCCTGCTTTCTTTGAGAAGCTTCATGCTCCCTGCCAGGCCACCCTTTTAGGAATGTGTCCTCCTTTCTTTAAAGCCCTACCAAGGTGAACTTTGGGGAATGGTTTCACACCCTTGAGGAGTTGGAGGTGCAAAGACATTACTTGCTGTTACTTTGGTAGCTATTTGGGTTTGGCTTTAAGAACCCTTCATGATACCCAAGGGTGGCCACATGACAAAATCTGTCCCAGAATAGAACTTCTCAAATTCTTATTTTATTAAGAATTCCTACCTGGCGTTCCTCTGCACTTTTTCATACTGGAGTCCTCTCAGATTTCTACTGACATATTTTCAGTTTAGGAATTACTTGCAAATCCCTTTGAAATTAATTATTTATCTTCAAGGACCTTAGGTTTGTCTATTACCTGATATTTTCTTTCAACTGGTATTTTTTCACCAAAAAAAAAGCTTTATTTGCAATGACAGAAGCAGAGTTTTACAGAATTCACCGTATTGCCATGGGAACGAATGAGTTCCTTCTGAATCATCATGGCCAAACCAACTCAGATGAAATAGGAACAAGCCCTAACCTTTGCCCATTCTTCAAACATACGTCAAAACTGATACGGTCTGAATGTTCAAAAAATTGAGAAGGTCCCTGGGATACATAGGTGGATTTCTAAAGCTATTTATATTATTGGAAAAGCAAAGAGGCACCTGCTGATTTATCTGTACCCTTTCACACTTAAATGCTTGAAGAATATGTGACTTTCAGGCTGCAAAGAATAATTAACAACTTAGTGAAAAAGCTGTGAGGAAAGGATATTCTTTTAGAAAATTATCCTAAATCTCTTTTCATGCTTCTTTTATTTTAGAATTTTCCAATACATTTTTATGTTTCTAATTAAAAAAATCATAATTTTGATCACTGTTACTAAAATACATTTTCCTTATTATCTGTAGATCCATTAGAAACTAAGATGTCTGGAACCTTTTTTGTGCCTATTTTTACCATTTAGATTTTGGCAGAAGACATAAAAATATCAAGAAGTTACTGTGGAAGACAGCATAAAGAAATAAGTGGAGGAATCAATAAAATACATTTAATTTTATATATGAATAAAAGATGAAAAATTGAAATAAAAATGCTTGAATTTTTGAAAATCAAAATTAAAATTAGAAGATGGTTTTTTCCTTATTTTTCCTGACATTGTCTTCAAAGGTAAAATGTTCATCTCTGGTGTTTTGAAATTAAAAGTATCATGTTATGACCAAACATATTTCACTAGGAAGATTTTGGTATGCCTTCCTTATGACTGATTTTTTTCCTAATTTTATTGAGTTTTGTACTTTGAAAGGATTTATTCTCCATCAGTCAGGAAAGTGAGTCTATAATCAAACTACAGTAAATGACAGCCTTAATTTCTGTATTCACTGATACAGAGTTTGAAAGTGTTCACTTCAACACAGATAACTGAAAATCTGAAGACTTCTGGCCTGCACAACTAGGTTTGGGGACTTGAAGGAACTGATTCCACAGTGGGAGTGTGGAATGAAGCGGGGTCCTGGATGAAGCACAGCCAGGTTCTGTCTTCATGCAATTGCTTCATGTATCCATCATGGTAGTAGAAATTCAGTCTGGTTGAAATTTAACCATTTGAATCTTTTTGTTGTCACTGTAATGAATTTTGCCTTTAAGCAACATGTTAGGAAGCTAACCTTAATATTTCTATGCCCTGTTTTAGCAGTTCACCTATATTGAAATAAAAAAAGGAGAATTAATTACAGTTAACACACTTGAAAAGGATTGGTAGGTCATATAATTAAAAGTAACTTTATAAATATTTCTGTAATGAGGGTAGTTTTAACAAAATTTTTAATAAATTCTCAGGATAAAACCAAATTTTTTGTATATATATTTATTTTGCCTCCTATGAGAGATATATCCACCAAGTCAGAATACAGTGGAAAATATTAAGCATAGCATGATTTTGAAAAATGCTGGCAGTGGTCACAATTTGCACATCAGTTTAATGCTTAAAGACTAGTCAAAGTGCAGAGACTTGGCTTCAGTGTTTTCCTCAGAGTGTAGATCTTCAGCCCTCTATTGAAGGCATACACGTCTAAGGGCGTGGGAGAGTACATAACAGCTTAATTCAATACCCTTGGCTGGGGATACCCTGAGTTTAATTCCCTAATCCCAAAAATGTTTTTCAGTTTGGGCAATGTAATTTATTACCAAATTAATTCAGCATACAGTGGAAAGCAGCAATTCCCCCTGAAGATGTAAGGTACAACAGAAATTATACAGAAGCTGGGCTCTAGTGCCTGCACTTGTAACTGTGTTTGTGAAAGTTCAGTCCTATGTGGATTTGTTAGGCAGGTACAGGAGATAACTCTTGCTGTTAATTTCAGAGAGAGATGTCTACCTTGTGAGATCCAGGATCATGTGCAAGGAGCAAATTCATCTAGTCCAGGACATATCTGGACATGTTCAGAAGGGAAATGATTGATGCAAAAGGAATGTTATGATCAAAAATGGAGAGTGCATTTAGGTGGCCTTCCCTTCCCTTCCCTTCCCTTCCCTTCCCTTGCCTTGCCTTGCCTTGCCTTGCCTTGCCTTGCCTTGCCTTGCCTTGCCTTCCCTTCCCTTCCCTTCCCTTCCCTTCCTTCCCTTCCTTCTTCCCTTCATCATCTTTGTGGCTCTTTGTTGGACTCTCTTCAGGATGTCTATGCCTCTCTCCCAGAACTGAACACAATACTCAAAGTGTGGCCTCACCAGTGCGGAGCAGAGGGAAAAGATCACCTCCTTCAACCTGTTGGCAGTATTTTGCCTAATATAACACAGGATATGTTTAGCCTTCTTTGTGGCAAGGGTAAGTTGCTGGCTTATGTTCAGCTTGGTGTTCACAAGGACCCCCAGGTTCTGGTACTTTTGCTTCCAATTGCAGTCAGCCTCTTGGTTTGGAACTGCCAGATTCTGGAGTGCCACTTTGTTTCTGAGTTGTTTTTAGTATGGTATTTTATATTTTGCTGTGTTCTGATTTTTCAGACTCCTCTCAGCCATGCTTCTCATTTGCATAATAAGCATGGTTAATCAAGCAAGCAACAGCCAGGTGCACTGCAGGTCAGTTAAGAACATGGACCTGAACAAATCCAACACATACTAAACAGTTGGAGCAGCAGCTTACAAGCTTACACTATTTACTGCAACTGTGGTATCCAAGTTATTAATGAAAATATCTACAAAAAGGAATGAACACACCTTTGTTAAACAAAGATTTTTTGTAAATATGTCAGAGAGTAGCTGCCACTAACTCTCATCCATCTACTACCATTAGTCCTCAAGGTGCACTATATGTGTCCATGTCACAAATGCCTTTAGGAACAAAGGATGGTTAGCAACAGGATCATTTATCTCTTTTCTGCTTCTCAGTCTATACATCCACTCAGTGGTTCAACTGAAAGAGAAAACATCATTCACTTCCTATTGCAGACACTTCTGAGATAGTTCTTCTGGACTGGGACCTGTACTGGCTGAAGTTTCCATGAAGAAAATGACTAGTCAAAATGTTTAAGTATTGATATCTACCTCAGCAGAAGCACACTTGCCATTACTTTGTTCTAAGAGAATTGAAGCAATGCCTAAATGCTCGTCTCTTCTGGCAGAGTAAGAAATGGTGGCCCATGGACTCTAAAGGGGAATCTTGAAGACCTCCTTCAAGGATGCCTTAATCCTTTACCCAGACCTGGAATATCGTAAGGGTTGTCTAGCGGGGTCTAGTGAGAAAAAACATATAATTTGAGACTGATCAAGAGCTTGGCCAGGTGAAGAAGAAAGAAGGCAAGCCGTAGAACTGGCTGTAACTGAGCTCCTACCACACATCTAGTTTCTTCACTTTGATCGGCTTTTCCCCTTACATCATAAAAATGTAACTATATATGAAGTCTGTTATGAAATAAGATATTCAGACATAATTCAGCTTGGGTCAATATAAGAGGATTATTTTTATAAAATAGAAGTCATTCGATTTTGGCTTTTATTATAGTTTGTTCTTTTTTAATTTTTAAAGGAAGGAAAAATAAAGAGTTTTAAATGAAATCTTGCAAACTTCAATGACTCAGCTCTTGTTATTTTAAATTGTTTATATTTTTTTTCAGAATGCATGCTTCAGTAATAACATTCCTTTGGCTTGCTTAGATTCCACTGAACCAGTAATATAAAATTGTCCCTTTAAAAAGTTATTGACCACATTCTCAAAAAATGGACATATTTTCACCTTTGATCCCTGATAGATTTCAGCAATTAGCCATCTTAAGACCTCACAGAAAAAAAATATAATTTTATGAAAACACTCTTAATTCTTAATTTGATATGTATTTTGAGACTTAATTTGTTCAGCCTGGGGAAGAAGAGATTGAGGGGAGACCTCATTGCACTCTTCAACATCCCAAGAGGGGAGGTGCAGGGGCAGGTACTGATCTCTTCACTCTCACGACCAGTGACAGGGGTCAAGGAAATGGCATGAAACTGAGTTGGGGAGGTTTAAGTTGAATATCAGGAAAAGATTCTTCACCCACAGGGTGTCTGGGAACAGGAACAGGCTCCCCAGGAAAGCAGTCACAGCCCCAGGCCTGACAGAGTTTGAGAAGTGTTTGGATGACACTCTCAGGCACAGGGTGTGACTTATGGGGTGTCCTGCACAGGGCCATCGAGTTGGACTCGATGATCCTGATGGGTCCTTTCCAACTCAGCATAATCTGTGATTCTTTGATTCTAATATGTCAAGTTCTATCGAGGTAGAACCTATTATTCTATCACATTCAAATAATTTCCAGTTCAAAAGGACTCATGTAAGCAGACCAAAACAAACATTTACTTGATTGTTCCTTGCTAAACATAAGCCCTGACAGACCCAGCTGCTCCCTCCAAAGCTGTTTCAGCTGTGGGAGAGCTGATAAAAATATAGGAAATTGTTCAAAGAGATCTCTTGCCTTCTTTTATATTTGTAACATCTGAAATTAGAAATGAGAAATTTAGAAAATTAGAAAAGCAGGGAGCTTTGTGACACTAATTTTACTTGCTCGACATTGTTACACTCACTACTATCTCTCTATGCTTTTGCTGATAAGTTGTTTTTTAAATGCTGCACAACAGATTGTATTGATTAGTTCTAATTTAGAAAAGAATATTCCAGAGATCTTGTCAATTGCCTATACTGCGGAATTCTTAGCTCAGCTGTCATCTAGAACAAGCCTTATTTTGGCTTAAGTACTCAAACTGAACAGGTGTCATAATTGAAATAACTTTTTCCGTGTGATAGATGCTTAAAGGAAAAGCTATATTGAGTGCTTCTGTATGACACAAAGCTCAAAGGTCAAGTCCTTGTTCAAACCCATAGTAAACAAAATTTCTTTCAAATTTAATGCTCTGGAAATGATCAAATATAAAAGCACCTATTTTCACAAGTCTTCAAAATAATTTTTAGACACACAATCATGTACTGACATTGAATATTAGGATTAAATCTCCCTGGTCTGTATCATTCGTAGTTATGCTTTCTCTTAATTTGTACATTGGTTTGCCTTTGACATGTCTCTTCAATTCTACTATGGGTGTGATCTTTCAGCAACATTTTCTTTCTCTCTACCCCTCCTCCGTGATGCCCGTGTTTCAGTTTTCCTTCCTGCATGTTGATCTCAGCACAAATGCTGATGATCTGTAGAGAAAAAATATTATATTTTGTTTTCTGAATTATTTTGTCTTGACTTATTGATTTATCTTCACCATTCACTGAAAGACCTGTTCACTTGATTTGTTTTGCAGTGTACACTGTAATGCACTCAGATACATTCGTTATAAATAATCTCTGAAAGACCACTGCATGTACCTGAAAAGCAGAGAATGACCTTACTGTGACTGTGCAAATGCAGTGCTGGAATGCTGAAAATGGGACTGCTAAACAGCTGGACAACACCTTAATAAGCAGGATGTCTGCAATCCTCCACAAGGCTAATGAAAGTCTGCAGCTGGGTGGTGTCACTTTATGATGTAAATGTGTGTACTACAAAATGCCTTACAGATGTACAGGTATGTGGTAATGATTTAATTTAATAATTTTTTAAAAAATTTCTTTCAAGTTAGTTTAGCATAGGGTTAATTAAAGGCAGAGTAGACTGCTGATAAGTAAAAGGTAGATAATAGCTAAGAGCAGAACTGAGTTAGGATTGAAAGTTATTATCCTTCAGGGCCTCTGGAACTGGGTTGCTGAACAGATTGATTCAATTTAGAGTCCATTAAAGATTTTTTTGCCTGATCCATACTGAAATTTGGAATAAAGGAACCTCAGGCTGTAAACCTGATCTTCAGATAAACCAGTATTTAAAAGAACTGAAATAGTTGGGAGTCATTATTAATGGGAGTAACAGGCTCTGGAGTGGTCTGCCTGGTTGGGAGAATGGCTAGTCTCCAAAAAGCTGAGTGGTCTTTGAAACATCAGTTTTCACAGCGGGAGAGACAAACAGCAGCTGGCCTTGAAGAAACCAACAATACTTAGTTACTTATCTGATTATTGTGTCTTCTTTTACTGCACCACTCTTTAACTCCTCACTTAAACAGAACTACATTAAAAGTAAAACACCAAGTCTAGGCTCTACAAGCTGTAAAAACTCTTGGGCTGCTTCAGGGTATAATCCCTCTTTGGAGACACTCACCTAGAGAGAGCCATTCTTTTGTGATCAGGTGACTCAGGCTTGGTAAATGATTTAAAAATATCTAAATAATGTGAGATAAATCTCATGTTCCATATTTATGTGGTTTCCAGTGTATCACAACTGATGGTGTCTCATTCATGCTTTTTGCTCTCTGGCACTGGAGACATTTAGAGCAGTCACCTTGAATTTCTCTGAGGAGTTACTCTTTCATTCTGTGTAATGAAAACCTTTTTTTAGAGTTTTCTTCCTCCAATCTCACACTCCTGAAAAATCAATTATGCTTATTAAAGTTGACTATAATCTTGGTCTAAAATTACATTCTCCTTTGTCTTCTGTGTTTTTGAGTTGTGTCTCTTTCATCACACATTAAAAATGCCTTTGAGAGGATCCTTCTCAATCACATTTCTGTGCATACTTAGGTTATTCTTCTTCAAAGTCGTATTTTCTGTGCCTTGAAGGGAGAAAACTGGGACTCTAGTGACTGTATATGGTGATAAAGCACATATTCAAGGACCAGAATTTCATTGCAATTTTCTCCTTGGATTTTGCTACTAAATTGAGGAATGTAAGATTGTACTACACCATGTGCTTACACAGTTTGTTTTGACTGGGTTTAATACAGCTGTTGTTGATGAGCATAGACCAACATTAAATCTATGTCGATGAAAATATCTATTTAAAACAAATAAATCTTCATGAGCAATTTTCTGGTTATGTTCAAACTTTCGTATAAACCACAAAGAAATCAAAGAATCTGGTTTAGGTTAGAGATGAGGATTGATTAAGGAATTGTTATAAATTTGAGTTTGAATTCTCAGATTAAAAAGTCCATTAATATAGTAGTGAATCATTTTTGTGGATATATATCTAGAACTGGAATTGTTTATAAATTCATTTTTGAAACTACCAAAGAGTATTTATATGAAAATTTATCTGTTCCTTAACACTGGGGTCTTTGGAAGAGATGTTAAAAATCACATTTTTCTGTTAAAGAATAGCTACCACAGAAGATGAGAACAGCTTTTTTAAGTCCAACAAAATGTCAGTATCCTTTCTCCAACAGTGGTTGGCTTTGTGTGTGCCAGTAATGATTGTGTGCAGGGAAAAGAACATAAAATCTGTGTAAGTATGGAGTGGCCTTTCTCAGTTCTGGAACAACCCTTCCAGAAGTTGCCTCTGCATCATCCCAACTTAAAAGAATGGTCTATGAACACTTCCAGCTTCTTTGAAAGTTCCTAGAAGGATTATTTTTGGAAAGAACGGAATAAATCATTTCCATGTAGAGTATAGGAGGCTCTTGATAAACAGGTTCAGCTTCTTGACTGTTCAATGGACATGTAGGGTTAAAATATAATGATGATGATGATGATGAAATCATTGATAAATAAAATTCCATTTGGTTTTAATTAAATCACAGTAATAATACAATTACCATTAATTATGACTGAGGAGAAATCTTTATTGCATATCAGACTGGTCAATTTTATATCTGCTTCCCTCGATTTTCTCATGCTTATAAGAGAAGCACAAAAACTTTAATTCAGGACTATACTTCTGGCTTTGTAAAGTGATATCCATATTATGGTGTAATTAGTGTTCCTATTTCCTACCCCAGAAAGAATATAAATATTTCCAATTGCAATTAGAAAACTGAGAAGCTAGCATTCACTGATTTTTTTCACACACTCTTTATCCTTTTATTTGAGCACCTTCTTTCTCTTGCTAATAGAAGCCAGCATTTATTTTAAAGGATGCTAGCAGATGTGCAGATTATTCTTCAAAACTTCCTGTTCCTGTCAGTTGCCAGATTTTTGTTATCATTTCGGATATTGGCGCACTTTATTTATGAAGATAGTTTCCCTATCTGTGTCAGTGCCAACAGAGAAGTAGCTCTGTTTTGTCCTTTCTGCATAAGATATTACGACAGTCACAATGCTCTGAAACATCCACAGGTGCAGTTTACTGATGTCTCACTATATTAGGAAGACCAGATAATAAAATTTAGTAACATATGTGAAGAGCACAGGCTCTCATATGTTTTCAGAAATTCTTTTAAAAGAGCAATCAGACAGTGTTTAGGCAACGTGCTTTTTAAACATCTTGCTTTTCAGATCACTTCTGATCCCTTTCTTGGCTAAAGGCAGAATGAGAGTTGATTTTATGGGGTTTTTTTGTGTGTTTGGGTTTTTTTAAAAACCTGTTCCAATATCTGACATAATGTCTTTCTCCTTCCTATTTTAAACCAGAATGTCTTAATGTTAAATACCAAGATAATGGGAACATTGATTAACTCAGTTGAATAAACCACAAGTTCCTATCAATGCTGATGTGGTCCATTAGTAAGTAAATGGACAAAATTTAGGGTATTACTGTACATTTTGCCAGTGTATGGATGCAGAGTGGGTTAAATGCTCTCCCTCACAGCAGAAGTTACATCAGTGGGTGCAATTATCATACAATGTATTTATCAATGCATTTAAAGAACAAAAATTTGCTTTTTTTTCAATAAATATTATTCAATGTCAAAATCAGCACTGATCAATAGTTAAAGCTGTAGATACTTGCAAAAAGTATTAATTCCCCCAACTTCAAAAGCCTTATAATGTGGCACACAAACATGTGTCTTGTAAAAGTGATTTTTTTCTGACAAAAATTACTTTTTTCAAGTAAACAGATCTACTTTTTAGTACTATATAAGTAATGAGATAAAACATCTTTGACGAGATAGTTTCATTTTCTCAAGTCTTAAACACTCTGCCTGCTTCTTTCCTTGTTCCTTAGCAAAGGAATAGATAAAAGGCCTTGATGAAAAGCTGAAGAATGCTTGAAGAATATGCTAAGTAATACTCATATTGGTTACCTGAAGAAAACCTAAACTTATAAAACAGACACTATCAATACCAAAAAATTGGTGAAGTAAAATGTTAGACTATTTCTCTTTAGATTTCTATCAATGCTTTGACTTTTTTTTAATTTGGTTGCTATGCTATTTATGATAAAGGATAAATATAAAATAAGGAAGATTTGAAATCACACTTGTTTAGCAAAAATGTGTGAAATTATTGAAAGTACTGATGTTTGACAACTATATTGGGATTAGAGGACTTCAGGAAAATCAAGAAATTGAATATATCATCAAGAAGTGATCTATGAAAGAAAATACTAATTTTGCATGAAATATTCACTATTTGATTTAAGAAAAAATAACTATTTATGTATGTGTGAAGGAATGGGAAATAGAAACCTTTGGCTGATAGGACACATACCAGAACATTCCACCAAATTTTTCAGTCATAATAGGCACTAGTGCTTAATTTATTAGAAAGTATAAATCAAGGTGAATTTATTTATCTTTCTCCATTAGCTAGAGTTCCACAACTAGGTTTGTCCTAGACAGCTACTGAGTATCTACTGAATATCTAAAATGAGGCCAGATATCTCTGGCCATGTTAGACAAAATGGAAGCTATCAAGCTTTGGTTTGTTGGGGTTCTTGCAGAAATTTTAAGAGAGTTTTTCATAAATTTGTATATGAGTTTGCACACAGCACAACAGAGAACCTCAATATACATAACAAGAACAGTATAATTTATTAGCTATTAGGATAATGCTAACAAAACACATTTATTTAGTCCTGATTTGACCCTCCCCCCAAAATGGCAATCACCTTGTAAAGGTAAAATATGCACAAAAGAGTGTGCCCTATATTGCACGGTTATATCTCGTACTGAAAAATTGTTTCTGATGTACTGCGAAAGTCTTAAAACCACAGATAGAAAAAGTATTTGAGAACATTGGGAGCATCCAGACTGACAAGTAGATAAGTATGTTTTATGACTTCTTATATAATTCCATAGTGTAACATCCAAAACTGATACCAAAAAATGATGTTTTTTCCACTTCTCTCAAATCTATCATGAGAATTTTGGCTTCTTCTTATTTTTATTTTCCCTGATCCAATCAATCTTGCCCACAATTATTTAAAACATTTGTTTTTGCAATATATAAGGTACAATTATGTAAATGCTCTTCATGGTGTTGGCTGGAGCTGTGAGTAAGGATAAGCAGAGCTATTGCAGGCATCCTGTAAGCATTTAGAAAACTGATTTTGTGCTGTGGAATAGGAAGGAATGGGATGGTAGAAGGAAGAAGTTAAGACAAATTTAACACCAAGGAGAGCTGAGAAATCAAAAGTAGGTGGATGAACTCAGAAAAGCTTACTGAGGTCTTTATGGAATTTTCCTTACATCACTGGAAAAGTACTGTGATGACACCACTCTATGGAGAGCACAGTTGCCACTGATTCCTACTGTCAGAGGCTTCTGCATTTTTCCTGGTGAAAAATGCAGGTGGTCAAGACAGAGCTTGGCCTTGAGTAAGCAGGTTGCCTGGCTGGTTTACAGTGTGGGGATAATGCAAAGCAGCAAGAGCACAAACAAAGCACTAGCTTGAATTTCCAGGAATTTATTACCTTGGTTGGTGTGCATTGGTCAGGAAAGCTGGTTCTTATTGTCTGTAAATATTTAAATGTAATTTTAAAATTATATGTTACCTTTATGGCTGCTGTTGACAGTCAAGGGCTGTTTTAAACCTCTGGATAACTAGAGCTGCATGAGAATGTTTGGACTCCTCTGCTGAGCTACCTGCCTGGACTTAGCTATAGATATTAATATTGCATAAATCTACCCATGTTTTTGTAGATAAGGGAATAATTCTATCAGTCACTGTTACTGTAATAAAAACCAAATCATATAAAAACCAGCAACACAGCTCATTCCCTCATTTGGAATCTGCTGCACAACAAATTAATGGCAGTGTGCATGAATATTGAGAAATGCTTCAAGCCTGGAGATTCATTTGTTTGGACAAACCTTGCTGACTGCACTGAGATAGATTACAACACTGGCATCATATCTGAGTCTTTTAGACTATTACTGCCATTGCTATTGCTGTTACTGCTGCTACTACAGCAGATGAGCAGAGGTGAGTGATAGGCAAAGTAAAGGACAAGTGCTACCATGTAAAAGTTTAAATCAATATAGATATGATAGAGAAGATTTTTAGCTGGAAAAAAAAATTCAGGAAATTGAATTGCTCAGTATCAGAAGGATATGAAAAAAAAGCTAGCAATGAAACCCTAACATATATACTGTGAATCTGTTAAACCATAAAACTTCTCCAGAAAACTAGACTTTTATCTTTTTTTTCCCTGTCATCTCCTTTTGAGAATAAAATACTGAAAAGAGAACTTTGTTCTAAACTGTTCTGCTTCTAAACCTGGATAGCAATCACCTCATTGTAGCAAGTAATTTGAAATTACAGCTAGTGGATATTGATACTTATTTCCTTTAAAGTGGTATGTTGTATGTTGAACTTCACTCACATCTGATATAAGAAAAGCATGATGCTACTTTTGCAAGGTTATAAAAAAAATAGAAGTCTCCCAATCTAAAACTTACACTATATATATGAGATATATCTGAGAGAATTCAATATTAGATTTTATTTTATTACAGCTATTCTATGACTACTACAGTATGTTGCCTGAATGTATATTTGTATGTATAAATATTCTTTACTATCTAAGAAGCATAGTTTAAAAGGAAAAATATTTTCTCTGATTTTTTCAGTTTCCTGTTCCCAAACACAGGGCATTGCATGCCATTGTAGGAAAATATGACCCTGACTTTTATCTCATTTATACTTATAGAATATGTGTGTAGTCAACTCATTTACATTTGTATAAAAATATCTAAGTGATAGGAGGATGCATTAATATTTTTTGGAGGTCTAAATTTAAACAGGAAGAAAATAAATATATCTTTGTACATGGATGTGGCTGGTTTTTACCTTTATTATTAAGAACAGCAACAAAGAGTGAGAAGTGAAAAGAAAGGGAGTAAGAATCTCAGTTCTTTTATACCAAATGTTCTTATGCTTGAATTGCAATTTGTGAAAATTGTCTCCCCGTATGAAGTCGACTGTTGACTTCATAGTACAAATGCCAACTTTGCTAAAAGTTCAGCAGAGCAGAAGAATTCAGTTGTCAGTCTTTTCTAAATATTGACATTAACAGTAATATCATAATTTTTCACATTTTGTTCCTGTCTACTGTTGTGCCTGGAAGTGGGAGAATTCTTTGATCATAACCCTGTGTTGGGTGCTCAGCTTCACAGAAACTGGTTTCCGTTCTTGGAAGCGAACAGTTCTGGGCCATCTTGGCCACAACTGCTGCTGTGCACATCTGTCCTTAAATCAAGTTTATCATATCACAAGTGTACTGAAGATAGTTCTGAGAACACAAAGCAACATTTTGCCTCTGACACACCATAAGAACATTTTGCAAAGCCCTGAGGGTGATGTCCAGTGCTTAATTTTGCAGAAATTGACATCCTACATTATTAGTACTGAGACTCGTCAATGAAAGTTTGAAGGGCAATTTGGTTATCAGATCTTGACTTCATAGCAATCTAGTATTTTTTTCCAATTTTTTTTCCCTATACTTTTTCAAGCTCTTTTTTTTTCTTTCTGTCTCTGACCACTTCTCCCTTTTGCCCCCAACTCTCTGTCTTTAAGTAGTGTTTAAATCTGAAGTATTGCAATTCATCCCAAGCTAGAATAGAAAAGAACAGAACAGAACAGAACAGAACAGAACAGACTAGATCAGATCAGACCAGACTATCCCTGAGTCTTTCCTCACACTCTTCTTGTAGATGGGAATAACATCGGCTGGCTTCCCACCAGCAGGGACCTCCCCAGCCTCCCAAGATGATAGCAAGGGATCCTGCCATAACATCTGCTAGCTCCTTCAGAATTTCAGAAGAGTTTATTTAGGGTGATACACAGAGAAAATGCCAGTCTGTGATCCCACAGCAGGACTGTTGTCTATGTACATGTTCTGAGTCTTTACAGACTCTGAGAGTTTCCTTTGTCTTCTCATCTGTAAAGGGAAGGTGTGCAAGTAGATGGATGTGAAAAGACAGGAACTTTTCTGGCTATGCAGTAAATTGAGTGAATAGATGCCAAATAATCTCTGGAGATTCAGTGCAAAGTACAGGCCATAATATCCTGATTTTCAGAAGTCCACAGTTATTGACAGTTATTTACACACAACACTATCGGAGATAATTGACTTTTGAAACACATTCAGAATTCCAGGTGAATCTCTTTTAGTTTTTAGCTGATCATAAGGGTAGGCGGGGTCTTCTTAATCCTTCTTAATTTTATTCTGCTATGAAATACACATTATTGACAGACCCTTGAGGGTGTCTTTTAAGATGAGGTTTAAGAGGAAGAGTTCAAGTGAAAGAAGATTTACTCTAAACATTCACCTGCTTGTCAGGTCCTTTTAAATTCTGTATGCAATTTTTTTAGCATTGAGATCAGCATTTTTCATGCTCCCCTTTATAAATAAACGAGGAAAACTGACAGGCAGCAAGACTGAAACTGATAAAACAAAATCCTTATAAAAATAATACACTGTTAGACTGAAGGTCTTGTTTCTCTGGTTCAAGAAGAGATAAACTACTTAAATACCTCCTATTAAAACTATGTGTTTAGATAATCCACTGGCCTGTATTAAAAAAGAATAATTGCAATTGGATTAGTCTAGACGCTCAGTTTGTGAAGACCTACCATACAAAACTTTTAAAATCTTTTAAAAATATTTCTCAGTGTAGCAATCCATTTGAAAAAAAGATGTTAAAGTGATCCGCTGGGAGATGTATACTGAACTGAGCAGACTTGTCACAGTAATGTGTTCACTTAAAGTTTGATTTGATTGTTCCTACTAGAGTATTCAAGCATTTAAATTCTGTATTGTAAAAACTGTTGCTATGTTGCTTTCTCCCTTAATTTGCAGCTGAAAAAAATATGCTAAATTCTGAAGAGGAGTTAGCCTTGCTGCAGAGTTAATAACCAGGGAACCAACATCTACATCATTGTTCATGAATGTTAAAAATGTAATAGCTATTCCAGATTGGCAAGTTGATTGCTACAACTGTAATGCATTATAGTAGTTCTAATTATCAATATTAATACCACCATGATTTCTTTTTGTTGCAGAACATGAATTAATTTGTTCACTTTCACTTCTCTTTTTTTCAATATACAACAATATTGAAGGTTTTAATCTAAACGATTCCTATAAAATCAAAATTCATTTAAAAAAAGCTTGCAGTGACTTTCAAAGAACTGCAAAGTAATATACAATCTTTTGCTCTTGAGTCTATAAAATAAGTTGATAAAAAGAATCTAGATATCAGGATACAGAGAAATAAGATCTTTCTCAGTGTGGTCTCTATATTAGTACTAGCTAGGAGTACTAATAAACAGCATTAATAAGTATTCATTTTTAAAATAATACCTGAGTGGGTGGGTGTTAATAAAATGTGTACAGGTATTATCAACTTCAAAATAATCAAAAGTTTAAAAGGACAGGAAGCAGAAAATGCATAGAATAATATTAAGACTGATAAATCACAGAGGAACATATTGATTAAAATTAATCTTAGGGAGCAAATTCATATGTTATAGGGCATAAATACCTTTTATGTGACACCTGTGGAGAGAAGCTGCATGGCCATAGCAGAATTTGATCCAGGAGAGGAGATTTTAATCCAAGGTCACTGATAATTTTAGGGTTTTGTTGGTTTGGGGTTTTTTTAATTTGTTAGAAAAAAATATAGATTTCTAAGCAATAAAATTAAAAACTCTCCAATAGAAAAACCAGTGAAACAAGCTCAGAGTAATTCTATAATAGATCTACGAGCAGGACTTGATCCTTGCTCTAAAGTCTGGTGGTTTTTATGGACTTATTTTGCTATTATACAAAATACTACTTCTGGCCAGTAATACTGATAGTTTATTCTTTTGAATGGTCAGTTTTACAAACTGAAAAGAAGAAGCACAGTCTAAAAAGATTTTAAAAAAATAGATATACTCATGTGATTGCTAACTGGGCACTGCATGCAGAAGCAGTAGATGATGGACCTTCGCTCCAGAGCACAGTTCAGCAATCACAAAAGATATTTTTTGCTAAAAATAATAAAGTCTGACAAAAAAGGTGAAAAAATCATTTGAATTGTTTTTAAAACGAAAACAGAGAATTTGTGAAAACAATCGGAATAAATCAGTAGTTTAGAATGCAGGCCATGGATGAGCATAGGAAACATTTGACATGAAAGCCTCATGATGTAAATGGATAAAGATATGATCTGATGAAGAAGCAGAGGAAGATGCAGCAGCATGCCCAAAGCTCATGCTTTTGTCAAAGCACCAAAAAGAAGGTGCCATCTGCTGATTTTAAGGCCTTTATCTTGAAGTATTTTGAGGATTTTCTACCCTTACATCCTTCTCATTGACTTATTCACAAATACAGTGAGAAAGAATGTTTAAATACATCAAGAGAGCACGAGGTGTCTTATACAGGTGTGAGCTGTAGGAAAAAGATGTTAACTTATGTGTCACAGTAGAAGAAAGTCTCAAATATTCATCAGTTACTTCTCTACAGTGTTTTTTTAGGGAAAACAAGGTAAGATAACTACTGGAAAAACTTAGAAATGTCCTGATAAAATGGACTTATATGTCTTATATTTAACAAACTTATCCATCTCATGCTGACATCTGAGGAATTATGCTAATGCAATATTTAATGTTTTTATTGCCAGTGGTTAGAGTAATATCAGGCCAAAACTGTCATATTTAAAAGTATTCTCAGGATGAAACAACTTGTGCTTGAATTCTTTTGAAAAGATCAGTGGAGTTGTTAAAATCTTGGCATGGATTTGTGACAAATATTAAAAGATAGAATATTCCAATTTAAAAAAAACCCCAAAATTATTCATCAATGATAGAGAAATATAGAAAATGGGATTTCTGGGGAAGTGTTAAAATGTGTGCATAAAATTATCATTAGGAAAATCAAAAAGGAGTTGACATTGATATGATCAATAAAGAATAGAAGGAGGTGAATATATTTACCACCAGGGAATATTGTTTTAATAAAACTAGCTATTTTTGAATAAGTTTGATATTTGTTTTGATGAGATTACTTGTACAGCTGATTAAAGTAACCATATTAACATAGTGAATTTACTGTTGTAAAATATTTAGTTTAATTAAACATGATGAAAATTAGTACTGTACTAAATCAGTGTATTCTGTATTGAAGGGATTAAAGAGTGGCAAACTGACAAATCTGACAGAAAACTGTAACATAATGTTAGAGGACAGGCTCTAGCAAAAACTTCTGCATATATCCTGTTTGTGACTGAATCCTATTTCTCATTTCAATCAGTGTGGGCACAACTGTGAAATAATTACAGTTGGACAAAGACACAGGTCTGCAAGCCCACCTTCTTGCTATTCACTTTGGACTCTAGCCAGTGTTTCTGAGTGTTCAGGACATGATCCACTTTTGTCTTGTGTCTGAAACCTCCTGAGAACCAAAGCAAAAAGGAGCTTCACCACTGATGGCATTTGGAGCTGTATCTGGCCCTGCTGTTGTGAGTGTCCCTACAGGGATTCTAATTGCTCCTAGCTCCCATGGCATCATACAGTAGCTGCCCAAGTTGGCCACTTGAGACTTCTGAAGTAATTGCCCAAAGAAAAGAAAGCATGGCATATCCATTGCAGGTGCGAGGGGACAGGGAAGAGAAGAGCAAGAATAAAAAAGGAGAAAGTTTGTAGGTTAAGATAAAACCAGTGCAAGTAAAGAACAAAAAACCACAAAGAAATCCCTCACCACCTGCCTCAAGAGGACACCTGACTCAAGATACTGAGTCAGACTCTGAGTAATGGTCACACTGAAAAGCCAAAGTTCCCCATTTCTTCTTTCTCTAATTCAGTCTTTTATTTCTGATGTCCTAAGGTATGGGATACTTCTCTGCACAGTTTGCATCTGCTGTCCCAGCTCTGTATCCTCATACCTCATTGCCCACCCTCAGTTTATTTGCTGGGAGACAGAGTGGGGAAAAAAGAGAACATGTTGGGAATGTGCAAGCACTGTTCAGCAATAGCCAAAACATCTTTGTGCTCTCAGCACTGTTTTAGCCACAAACTATTCCAAGCTCTGTACAGGCTGTACAGGCTGCTGAGAAGAAACCTCCATCCCAGCCAAAGGCAGTACAGAAATAAAACACCTTAGACTTATCATGACAAAGAATCACCCCTTATTCCCTATATCTATCCATAAATTGATCCAAGCACAGCAGCAACATCAGTAAGTCTGTAAGACACCATGGTGTAGTGAATGCAAGGCATCAACATCAGCTCATCTAAGTTGTTACATTGCTTACCATATGATCTGCAAAATACTCAATATATTTATGCCAAAACAGTGATTCATATATGCTGCATCTGCCACCATAAATTTGGTTACCTTTCCCACATGACCCCAGAAATGCTGAATACTGAGGGCTGGCAGTTTATTTACCGTTCCATCTTGACATAAAGCCACTGCTGGTCGATCACCCCCTGGTCCTCTTACATTTCCTACTACAAGATCACTTGTTCAAGGTGGTATATCAGATAACAGTGGTACTTTGCTCTCGCTGGCTGCAGCAGAAAGGGAAGTTGAGCAGTTTTCCGGGAATATTAAAGCTAAAAAGTCAGTGAAAATATCACCACTTGAGGAGCAAGCCATTACTTTTCCTCTTTCACAAACTTCAGTGTATGAGGCAAATAGTGAGCAGGACTTTAATACTGCATCATATCCTCCTTCACTCAGACTTAATAAAAAACCAGAAATAAACGATGAAGAGATCCATAGAGAGCTGTGAGTTGATATGTCTCACCAGAGATGCAATGAAATGCATGTTCTGCTTCTTTCAGGTACTCTTGCAAACAAGTATGAAATGATGAGGCATATGTCTTGTTATTTTGTTGTAAATCCCTCTTTCTGCACTACTTCAGGTGCTTTAATGTAGAGCTAAATCCTCATAGCTACCATCTTGTTTGACCAGAAAAGATCAAGTCAAGTGATGTAAAGGATGGGAACTATCTTGCTTAATTTTAGATCTCTACAGTCTGGGTATCGACAGCTGCTCTACGCTCCCTTGGGAGCTGATGGAGAAATGTGTGCATGGTGCAGTTCACCTGATCTATTTTAGACATCAGTTTTCATGAAATTAAGCACTGAACTTACAAAACTTGGGAACTTTTACTGGGAACTCAGAGTGATATCGTCACCATGCCACCTGGTATGTTATAGCCAAAAGATTATAGGATATTGCAAAAATTTCATTGCTAGTTTCAACAAATATTTATTAAGAGATATCAGTTGTTTGTAATAATACGTTTTTGGATAACTATTCTATTTTGGGTATGTTGAGAAGACACAAAAGGGCTTAATGTAAGAAAGTGACTTCATTCTGCTACAATATGGTCTTGCATATGCTGTGTTTCATCTGATGATACACTGCATCCAAATCTATACCCTATTGTGTACATGAGATTTTGCTAGCTGTTTCTAATTAAGTATTTTTCTTTTTTT
>VZTJ01000548.1:0-98374 GCA_013397795.1 Orthonyx spaldingii | reverse complement strand
TTTTTTTTTTTTTTTTTTTAAATTCAAATCTGGCATCCATTGGCACTAGAAATCTTTAAATACCTATGAATTTCAAATTATCCTATTTTAGAACATATTACAGTCACATAATATTGAGGCACTATACTGGACATGGTAACTCTGAGGTATTAAGGAGCCTCAGTGGTCATTAATTAAACTAGATGAAAATAGACTACATGCAAACTTTTTCAAGTGCCTTCATCTCAGAAGCAAATAAACATACATATAATTTATTGTTTATATTATAAAGCTACTGCAACACCATTTGTTCTTGTGGGACAGATTGTGGCTTTGGGGAAAGAGAGAGAGGCAGAGAGAGGAAAAACAGATATTGAGTACTACAGTGCAGTTAAGGCAGATCAATATTATATAAACATTTATGAATCTAAAGAATTTCTTCAGGTTATGAAAATAAGTTGCAATGTTGAGATGGTTAGACAGGTGGCAAACTGAGACTACAGTTTTATGCCAAAAATATATCTAGTTACACAGTTAGTTCTGCTACTATCTAGTTACTATCATACTTTTTGCTCTTCTCTTCAGCCCATCCAAGGTGTTAATGTACAAGCCTTGTTTTTGGGCAGGGAGTGTTTCTTAATGTGTGTTTGTTCAGCCACTACAGTGAAGCAATATTAATCTCTATAGGGGTGCTCACATTTTAATAGGTGCTAATATTATATCAATAATAGGAATAATTAATTTAAAAATTGCCATAGGTTTGATTTCAATTGTTTGTAAATCAGCAGATTTTTCCCTCTCTCTTTTTAAAATAGCTAAGGTTATAGAAAGTCTCTAAAATGCATTTGTGTTCTCAGATATAAAGTGCCTGTTAGGCATTTTATAGAGCTGAGAGAGTTTAAAAAAGCTTCAGAAGCAAGTCAGCTTGCTCATATTTATTTTGAAAATGCACTCCACACTCACAGACTTAGAGGGAGCTTAATTACAATCAATGGAATAATTAAGTTGAGGGAAATGTGCAATAGAGAACAGAAATGAACAGAAAACATATTCACAAGCGTACCTTTGGGCAAATGCATTATAGGCACAATATTGTCATTATGTCTCTCCAATCACATCATTATTTGCTCTGGTGTATGTGTGGGAAGCAGCCTAGATTGTACATGGTTTTTACATTCATACTCTGATCCATATTTAAACATTTTGCAAACGGTGCTCTGTAGTAACACTAGCCCTCACATAGCACACAAATAATTTGGTGTACAGCTGAACTTTCACAATGCATGCCCAATTCTGAAAAAACACTGTCATCTAAAAAGCTCTCATTCTCTCCTTCCCTCTCACAGTCCACATATCTGAGGAGAACTTGCAGCAGTTTGTTTGCCAGAGTTTGACTCACAGTGAACAGCTCTTTGCAGATGTATTATTCGCTGGTTTCAGTCTGGTTGCAGTAGCCAATTGCCACTGTTTCACTGACCACAACTCTCTGATAACTAAAATGCACATCCAGAAAAAGCCTCCTAGAACAGGTAGTTTCAGAGAGCGAAATGGTCTTAGAGAGCCTTATCATACTCTTTTAAATTCTGAATTCTTATCTCTTGGTGCACCTTGCAGTCCCAAAGCCATAAGTCCTATAATGGGAAACCTGCTTTTTTATCTCTTTTCCTACCATTTGCCATGATAGACATTGAGGAGGGAGGGATAAAAAGGAAAAAAACCCAAAAAGTTCTGAACCACATTTTCAGGTTACAATTAGAGAAGCCTAAATACTTTAAAGTGGTCACCAACATGCACATAATTCTATCTTTGAAAGGGTTCATACTGTACTTTGGACAAATCCTTAGAAATAAATGTTTGACAACTTCTGGTGTGCATTTAACAGCAGGAATTCCTGTATTAAGGAGGAAAGTTCCTTCAATGTCACCAAACTGATTTCAGAAAGTTTAGTCCAGAACATTTTGGCCCAGGGATCATGTCAAACTTTTAAATTGCCCTTTCAATAGGATAGCAAATTGACCACAGATGTTATGTGTTCATGTAAGAATATAAAGGAGATTAAAATCTTGAAATTATTCATACTAATTTTTTAAATTCTAGCAATTAAATACAGCAAGGTGTTAGGTGTGCTAACAAATCTTTAATCCTTCATGGGGCAACTTGTTAATAAATGCATTCTTCATCTGAAAAATGCAATATACTCTGTATTACTCTGAGTTCATGAATAAAATGGATTTGGGTTCTGAAGTGAATGTAATGTAAATGATTGTCCTTGCATGGTAAAGATGATTAAACAGTAACATATACAAATACACTATTGATGTTAGTAGCTACCTGAAATGCAGAGATAATTTTTCCCACAACCCAAATGTTCATGTTGAACTCTGAGGCATCAAATACTGCATAAATATAGCATAGACATGAAAAAAATGAGGAAGGAATTTGGGTGAAAAAAAGAAAAGCAAAACTTATATTTATTTTTAGGATTCCCTGCACATAAAATACCAAATTTCACCGGGGTGGAACTTAACCACAATGCAAATCAGCCTTTGGACATTGCTAATAATGCACAGGTGGTAAGGTGGATGTAACCTGTGAGGAGGCACCTGGGCTTCCTGCAGCCTCTAGGGGGTTTGGAAACTTCTATTGCTCAATTTATCTCTGATCACCACAGAAGGTCATTTGGTTTCATTCCCTCTCCTACTTGCACCTTCCCATTCTGCCACATCCTTTACTTAGGAGCAATACAAATGGCTCCTGTATGAGTATGGACACTGTCTAAATGTGTGTTATATGTGTCTATATGGAGATTTACGACCTTCAGTATGAGTATGATTTGTGGCCAAAGGCTGCAAAAATCATTGGCAGCAAACAAGGAAAGTGAAGACAAACAATGGGAAACAATATAGACACAGAGACAAAAAAAAGGGAAGAAGAAGGCTGAACTTTGTTTCATTTTGAAGGGGGGGAGTAAGAAACCTCATGTCAAAAATATTTAATGATAACAAGAGTTTAGAGGAGGCAAACCACTGTTTTTTTTTACCCAAGTGACTAATCCATGAATAGAAAAAGCACACAACAATCTTAGAAACTGGCAAACTCAAAGAGGCTGAATGTAAAAAAATGGGTTTTTTTCACACAAGGAGCAGTCTATTGATCTAATTGCTGCATGCTACTACTGACACTTTGGATTTTAGCTGAACTCTTAAATACATCTTTTCAATAGCTAACAAAATGACCAAGATCTACAACAGGAAGAACAGTAAACTTTAATAGAGGTTTTCATTGATTGCAGTCTCACTTACTTCAAGGCATAAACCCGTCTTTAGACAGTGAGGGCTGCAATAAACTTACTTCCATAATTTTAAAGACCCATTATTTTGGGACCATCTTGTGCATGTCTTTTGAAATATCCAATGTCTATTATCAAAAGACAGGGTGATGGGTTGTGGGAGTACTGATCACCAAACTTCCTGTATGTGCATGTATGAGATGCTGAAACAGAGAGAGATGTGGGGTTTATGCTTTTCCCAATTATCTCTGAAATTAGTGTGGCAACACTTTGCACAGTCTCTCAGCACAGGTGTGATGCAAGCGAACGTGTTTGGAAGGCAGCATTATCACCTCTCCCTGTGATAGGCTCTGGGAGAGTTTCTAATCCATCAAAGCAGCGGGCTGAAAGTGTGTGCTCCCAGCTGCTCCTCTGAGTCACTGTATTTTCCAGTGGCATGTGGGAGCAATCTGTCAGAGCAACCATGTCATAAAAACACCACAGAGCCAGAATCTGCCAGTTTGATAAAAGCTGCAATAGGATTGACTAACATGCTGACATAACAAACTTAATATCACTTGAAGAACTTAGGAAAAAGAAGAAAGTAGGGGAAGAAGCCAGACAAAAAGTAACTTTACTGAAAAGAAAGAAAGTGTGTAACCCAGCCTTTAAAAAGTAATATCATTTTAGGCTATGTGCCCATATAAATTTTCAATTAATTTTTTTATCTGGAGCTGAATTATTAGTTATTTGGACTCCATCTTTTGCTTTGTTGAGTTCCTACCTGTGCCTGCATCACAAACCTTATTTCTGACTGCATGGTACCAGCAATGAAGAATGCAGGTGGTCTTCAGGAATGTTCTGTTTCATCAAGATCCTCTATTGCATGTGGAAGTGCTGGTGAATATCGTTAGTGATTCTGGATCACTGTGTGACACTGGTCATGCAGGCTGTTCTTCTCCTGAGTTCTGGAGAGGTAACGAGCTCTGTCACCCCAGAAAGAACTGAAAAGCAGGAATGACTTGCTAGAAAGCAAATAGATTGGGGTAAGGAAACTGAGATAAAATACAGCAAAATGAGTGACCTTTGAAAATTGATGTGCTGGTTTGAAATTTCTGAGGTAAAAGATACAGTCAAATTTCTAAACCTTGTTCTCACATGAAGCAGGATGGTCAATTTGTTTGGTCAAATTTAATAAATGTTAGAGTCTTATAAAGCTTCTGGGCAAAAGGATTGGAGGTGACATCAAACCTGGTAATGAAGTTACCCAGAGTATGATCAGTGGCAATTTAGCAATTAGCTCTGTCAGCAGCTCTGGAAGATCTGTAACAAATCATAAGTTTTTAGTTAGCCAATGTAATAAAAGTATTTAACAGTGAAGATAAAGTAACAGAGGTGATAAATGTGTTTAAGCATAGAATACTGCCTTCTTATGAGAATTATATGATCTGGAGAAAAAAAATATTTTATTATATATGATATTCTTATTAAGACAGAATATTAATATTCTGTCAGGTTAAGAAATATTTGTCTTTTTGACTTTCCTCAAATCTGATAGATCATAACATTGTTGTTTTCAGGTTGGGAATGAAGAAGTTACTATGCAAATTGAACAAACATCAGACTGACTGGAAATAGAAATAACTACTATAGGCTGAGAAATACAGCAGAAGTATGGAGAGCAGAGATAAAGCAATAGGGAAGAGCAATTCTGTTCACAAGAAATAAGTGCCAGCCCTTTGCGGTAAAAGTACAATTTAGGTGAGCAAGTCTGAAAACAAAGGAGGAGAGTTTGGTAATTACCATCTTGTAAGCCCAAATTTGTCAAGTAGAATGATATATAACACAGCCAGCAAAGATCTGAGATAGTAAAGTCACAGGGTATTCACATCTTCACACTGTAGGCATCTAATTGAAACACTGCAATGAACCACCTAAACACCTCATACAGTTCATGGGAAGAGGAGTCATCTCCACAGAGCAATCTGAAGCACTTGAGTTTGGGGCTACCTTTTACCATTGCCCAGCTGAAGTTACATGGTGTGAATACCTCCTGAAGAGCCTCATTACAGCATAGCCAGGGATGTACTGGGGTGCAAGGTAAGGGCATTGCAGGGCGCCAATTATGTACTTTAACAGCACATGCACCACTTCTTACAAAGTGGTATTTATATGTAACAGCCACTGATTGCTCTCAGACTACCCTGAGGTTATGCACATCTGTAATGGAAGGGTAACCACCTAATATTCCAGAAAAAGTCAGGTGAAGACTCTGACTGGCTTTTTGGGACAACATCTGTTCTGTGCAGAAGGTGAGGTTATGGTAGAACAGAAGGAGGAATCTCCATCTTTTGAGATGTCTAAAAATGAACTGGCCTATAGTGAGGGAAAATCTTGTGCTGGGCAGAGGTTGAGAGGACTGCATGATCCAAGTCCATCTCTAGCTTACACAATTACAGAAATATCACACTGTTCTTACAGGAAAGGGTTTGAGTTTTTACTTCTGCAGTGTATTACTTGTCCTTTGAAAGTCTTACAGAACAGGCAATCACAAAAAAAGAAAAGGAATATATAGAAAAAGGATTAATATACAGGAGAAGGATGAAGAGGAAAAAATAATTGAAGCAGCATGTACCAATATTGCAAAGCTCACTAAGAGTAATACCTGTTGTGGCAGACTTGTCCAACACAAAAATAATCAGCAGCCTCATTTAACTAGCATAGTGGCACTGTCTGTTCACCTCATTCTCACTCCCCCCTCCTCCAGTCAATCTAGCTCAGTTCAGCAGCAAAACCCACAGAAATTTCCACTGTGTTTTAAATCACTGAAGTGGTAAATAATAGATATATAAGAACTCACATTGTTACAAAATAATTTGACGTAGCTCTTACCAGTGAGCCTGAAGTGATGGCTTTAGCAGTCTCATGAGATCTAAACAACAAAACCACATAAGCACTTAGGAGTGAGCAATTGCTTGCCTGCTACAATTTGGTTTGAAGTTGATCTAAAGCTCTAAGTAGAACAATTAGCTTTGAGTGTATGCAGGAATATCCATCAGTCTCTTTGCTCCTTGAAGGGTTAATTCCAACAGCAGAGATGCATTAAAAAAGAAACAAAACTTTGTTTTTCAGGTACTTGAATTCATAAAAAAGTGTCAATGGAAATAAAGTCTGTCTGAATATACTGTGTTTAAGCTATCAAAACTACCCCTTCCTTCCTTCCTTCCTTCCTTCCTTCCTTCCTTCCTTCCTTCCTTCCTTCCTGCCTTCCTTCTTCTTTTATCTTTGAGGAATTTTCTCTTTTTCAATATGCCGTTAATAGGAAGGGGCATTTTATTAATATTATACTTTGAGGATTCAGGACATAGTAGTGAATGATTTTGCCTTTGAGCAGAGAACCATTGTAGGAAATGAGGTTGTCATATGCAAATTCAGTGAAGGCTGATTTTTCCTGTTAAACACAATATGTATGTCTTGTTTTAATGGTTTACTTCTTATTTTTCCCTTGAAAAGAGGATGAACAGTGTCTGTGAGAGTGCTTATGTGCTTGCCACTGTCTGTCTGTGACTGCAGGTTAATTGTCTATTCTGTTTTAAATGACTTTGTAGGTAATGAAGGTGATCAGTACTCAGCCCTTTCAGACTTGAGGTTCTATCCTATTTAGAATTTTTGCTACATTCAGTTATTTAGTCTTAAAATCTATTTGCAGTGGTTTTCACCAGGCTTAGCCCCTAACCCAACATGGTTGGGATGAATGGTTCTGTGGCAGACAGTCAGGATATGGTTATTTTGTTTTTTCTCCATCTTGGAGAGGATGGGTGCATCCCTTACTGGGAATGTTCATCAAGCATTGCCTGTGCTTTGGTTTGCTGAGTGAGGTCCATAGAGAGGCTCACCTGGTATCTCCTCTTGAATTACCCCAGGCTGATGGGATGTCCAACAAGGTAGTGTGCCCTCTCCTCACCTTCATTCTCAGCAGGCTGAGAGTGGGATAACTCTGCTGTGCTGTCATCCCAGCTGGAGCTCTTTTGGTTGAAAAAATTATTCTCAAAAATACCCCCTCAAAACATGGCTGACTGGCCACAGTATCAGTAGTAAAATGATGGTTTGTAACAAGGATCATAGTGTCACTCACAGGGGTACCACAGGGAACAGGATCCTGGCCTAGAAGATGTAGATTGAAAAGTGCCATGTGATGTTCCTGGGCACCTGGAACTGACTGTCCATATAAAATTTTAGCATGGTGCTTGTGTGGTTTTTGTTCAGCCCAATGATCCTTCTCCCAGACAGCCCCTCGGCTATGTGCTCAGGCTGCTTCATGCCCTGCTCAAAACCACTTTGGCAGCTGGCAGAAAAAATTTCCCTGCACACCAACAACTGCAGTACCACCTCTGGCATCTCATTATTGTATGATGATTGGCACCTCAGCCTGACAGGAAACAAAAGGATTTCTGAGCAGGAAGAGGTCCTTTATAATTATGTCTAAGGATATTTGACAAAAGAAAAGTTGCATGAGCAAATAACTGTATTTTCGTGTAGTACTACTAATACAACCACACCCTTGTAGAGCCCACTGCTCCCAGTACCCTCTCTCTAATGCAGCAGGATACTTTAAATCCAGGTGAGGCAGATGAGGGTAAAGGTCCTCCTTTTCTTCTTCCTGTCTTTCTAGGTGAGGTGAAAAGGGAATAGCAGAGATCAGGGAAGCAGTGACGCTGCTGGGGAGAAGAAACTACCAGGGAGCAGAAGCAGGACCCACAGGAGAACATGCTCTGCAGTAACTGACTGCTCTCATTAATATATAACCCACATTTCTCAGGAAAAAAAGTTTTTTGGATAACCCATTGGTCAACTATATGAGAACTCAATACTTTAAGCAAGATATGTGTACATAAAAATTACCTTAAAAGGCCACTTAACTAGAGTGTGTTTCAAGATTTGTATCAAAGTATCAACAATGAGAGACCCTAAGCTGGTGTAAATTACAACTGTCACTTGTACCAGCCAACCATGTTATTTTATTATTTTTGAATTCTAACAATGTTCATCTCTTCTTTCACACAGTGCTTCTGTGCAGTACAGCCTTTATGATTTGACATCTCTGAAGGCATTAACACTCTTTGGGGAGTGTGAATCAAACAACAAATTCTCTTTGTGTGTATTCATTGCTTGTGCTTTTATTTTAGCTCATTCCTATCAGAACAAAGCCTAAGAAAGGATGTCTAGAAAGGGCAATTTTCCAACAGTGATTACAGTATGGGAAAATTTCTCTCATTGCGAGGTTGCCTGGAAAATTTTGAAGGTTGTTTCTGCCTAGGAATAGCACCTATATTCCCCATAAGTGCTTAGAGATGGCTCTATGGACTTCTCAACAAATAGTAATAAAAATCCCTCAACCCCACTGCATCTTAATGTAATATCACATATAGAGTATTGTCTGTTAAGCCTTAATAATTACTATCTTGCAATCATTATGTTGCTCTATAAATATCCAGTATTCTCTTAAAAGAAAACAAAATTGCTTTATGTTGTGGTTCCAAAAACTAATAGCCTGAAAGGTGTTTTCCTGTTTATTTATGATAGCTCAAATTAGAGAATTGATATATTTGTCTCATTTATAAGCATTACAATTATCTTACTAGGGCAGAATTATTCCTATAAGCCACTGTATCTAATTTCCCCTACCTTCCTCCATCTTGTTTTTGGGTTTATTGTGAGGTGGTTAGTTTAATGCAGATATTTTTAGAAGTTCTTTTAAATGTTTATTTCTCTATGTGAAATGTTTATTTCTATGTTTATTTCTATATGTGAATCCTCATTCGTTTCTTATTCTGAAACTTAATTAGCTCTGTAATCATCTTGTTGCTTCCTTCCGCCACTCACAGGCCAGTTTTAAATGAATATGGGTGTACTGTAACAAGTTTGTTGGGAATTTCATATACGTTTCTTCTTCACAATGCTGTCATTGGGTCATTCAGTCACTGGGTCATTTAATGACCTCATGGGGACAGTAGGTTTTATTCTTTTCTCTGACAGTCTTGTATAATCTTTGCACTCCCTTGGGTGTGCATGGATAAAGGAATGCAAGTTCTAGACTTGTTCTGTCCCCTTCCATGGGATGGGAGTGGATGGGCACCAAGGGCTCCCAGGAGGGACCAGGAAGGACCCCTCTTGCTGAAATTAGGAAAGCCTGAAGTTAGTTGTCTCCTTTGTCTCTCCCAAATCAAGGGGCTAAGCTTGGTGTTCACACCTCAAGCTTTCACTGGCCCATAAGAACAGCTACAGGATATGACAGCTCAGTCAGTGGCAGATTTTTTTTTAAACACTCTTTTGGGATTTAAAAAAATGGACAAATACTTTCCAGTAAATTTCTTCCCCAAAACCAGTATAGATGAAACAGTGAATGATAGATTTGTTCAGTATTTAGTCTATACAGCTATTTTTGTAAAGTTAGCATTGCTGTGACATAAAAAAATCTTCCAGACAATGTCTGGGGTCCTGCTGCCCAACTCCTCCCAGCTGGGGCAGCCAGGCCCCAGCAAGCCAGCACCCAGCAGCCCTGCTCGGATGTAAGGCAGAGGATATTTTCAGATGCACCATTTGATGCAAACATGTGGCCAGCCCAAGGTCACTGGCCATTTGCCAGTGCAAACCTGAGCTGGGGAAATCTTGGGCTTCCCTGCTGTGGTTGCAATTAAAGAGCAGCACTGGGTCCAGATCTCTCCTGTCTAACGAGCGTGTGGGTGTCAGATCTGCTCTGGCAGAGGCCTCTGTATTTTATTCCCTTACACCCTGGACTTTCTTCAATGAGGGTGAGAAACATCATATTGGAATTTTATTTTGAGGGACACAATGTGATCCACACATATATTAATTGTGCCACAGACTGAAGGCTTCATGTCCAAGTGAACAATCCTTTAAAGCATTTGGCAGCAATAACAAGTACCTCAAGGTTATGCCCTATTTCTTTTTTCTCTTTATGTCATCTGTAACAACTGTGGACTCTGACATTTAGTTAATTAAATTTGCCCACACTATCTGACTTGGTTGTGCAATCCCTCTTGAGGATGTAATTTCTGAAGGTAGTAAGCAAGAAGAATGGTTAACCTTGATGAGTCGTTTTGCCATAGTAGTGTATTATTCAAGCAAAAATTTAGGATCTTTCATCTATTGCATAAATAATAAATCTGAAGACAGTACATAGACATGAAATATTTAAACAATAGCATAACATCTTTGAGGACAGATATCAGAACAAAATGAAATTATCACACAATTGCTGCTGTCCTACATCTACAGGTCTCTACCCACTGTAAATTTCTTGTGGTAAGTGGTTTTTCTCAGCTAACTGTAGTTGATTCCCATAAAATCTCTCTGAAATGGCTTTTGCTGTCTCTGATGCTTTGTATTTCAATGTGGATATGAAAAGTTGGTTTTGAAATTTTATTCTGACATGATATTGGTGTTACATTTTTAGCATTGATATGCTCCAGAGCTGGATCCATATCTTTATGCAATTGACCCTTATGTCTGATATTGATAACATTACTTGGAGGTAGTCCTATTTTGGTCTAACCTTTATTGTAGCCTTTGATTCTCAGAGTTCCCATGCAGAAATCCTGTAGACATCCTCTAGTCTGTATCTACATGCACTGAAGATGAGCCTCCAGCTGTGCTCCCAGGCTCATAGTCTTTGTGGTGAGTCTGATGTGATTTTGGCCTTGGAGTCAGATCTGAAAGACAAAAGAGAAAAAGCTTCTGAAGTGATTTTGCTTTTACCTCAACATCTACTTTGTCTCATTACCTGAGATTGTACAGATTCCTTTTTTCCCATAAAAGAGTAATACATTGATATAATAAAAATAAGAACAACAACAACAATAATAATAGATGCCATAAATCACACTAGCTATTTATCATAATATGGTGATATTACAAATTCATTTCAGGGAGCAGAAATTCTGTATAATTTAAACCTCCAGAATATCCCTCATTAAAACTTTTGGTGTACAGAATGAACTTGCTTATGGCGCTAGCAGTTAGTGGTAGGCAATTTTCACTTGTTCTTTACTCTTGCCACCCTTGAAAAACCAGGGTTTGATTTTCAGAGCTTCACTTCATGGGAAGGCAGAGATGTCATTGCACAGTTGGTAATTTATCAATGTCTTCATGGACAGAGAGTGAAACACAGGGCCAGATTTGCTCCAGCCTAACATGAAGTTCAGCACATCTGAAGGGACTGGGAAGTGATTGTAAATCAGGTAATATTTGGCCCCTGAAAGCTGGCTGTAAAATCAGATGCAGATGATAAGATGTATGTCACACCACATTGTAAATTTAAAGCCAACCTAGGAGAATTTTCCTTTAATCAGCGCGTGCCAGCTAAATGTATGCAGGCAAGCAGTCACTCTAAGTCTGAGATTAGGCAGATTGATACCAGCTGTCTGACAAATCTCTAGCACTAGATAAGACTGGAGGTGGAGGGGAGAGCATTATAAATTGCATGCACCCATTAATGCACTCATTTAAACATGCAATTTAAATGCTAATTGATGTTAATTCAGCCTAGCTCTAGTGCTGTTGTGTTCAGCTGTTAGTCACATACTGTAACCTGGCTGAAGGAAGAGCATTAAGGGGCATGGTAGGGTGGTATAGATAAATTCAGGGATCAATTCAATGTATGGTATGTTGGTTTCACTTCATTTATTATTATATGTGTAATTATAACTAGCTGAATACAGGCAAGAAAATTAATCGTGACCATCCTGTCACTGCATGCTGACCACTCATTTCAGGAAGGATATTTTCCATCTTTTATATTGCCTGAAATCATTCTGTGTCTCAAAAGATCTTGACATTCTTTATTAAAATGCTTAGGCTTAAAAACAGAAACAGCAAATAAGTCTCAAGGAGAGTCAAATATTTTCTTTTGTTCTGAATGGAATGCTCTTTAAAATTTTACCATATTTTTAGTCTTCTGGGTGAGGAAAAAGAATCAGTTCATAAGTAGCGCTACGCAGAAAAAATATGTGTTAGTCATGACACTGAAAACCAGTTGTTTACTAAGAAGTCTATACTTAACTAAACTCCTTGTAATAACTTAAGGTGCAAATTTCACTCCGTGATTACATTTTTCAAGTGCATCTGCAATCACATGGTAAATTTAATACATACACTAGATGTTTAGTGAAATATTGTTAATCCACCTGTCACTGTTCCGTTCCTGTTACTCAAGAACTTATTAACAGTAAAAAAAGGTTACAAAATGCAAATGTTTGTGGCTGATAAACAGTAACTTTTCTAGGCTAACTTCTTCTTAGTGGTCAGTTTGGCCTGCTTGCTTGTTACTATAAGAGGTTAAACCCAATGATGGGGGTGGTAGCGTTTTTATTAAGCAGCCAGAGTGCAGGTTTGGCTCATGATGTGTGTTAATATCATCTCCATACGCCATAAACCTGCTGGGTCAAATTCTGGGCTTTCTGCCAGGTGCCGTGCTCAGTTACCCTGCTGTGAACCTGTGGCAGGGATGTAGTTTCAGGGTTGAAACAAGGGGCAAAATGTTGCCTGGTTTGCTAAAGCCTTATAAAAACTGGGAGTGATGGAAGGCCCAATTCTTTGGTGTTTGCACCTAGGAAAAGTAAGTGTAAAATGCTAACAGATTGACTGCTGCAGTTTGGCCATTTGCAACAGTGATGTAGAGCTGCTGTCGGGAGGATGCAGGCGCTGCAGTGTGTAACTTCCCATGAAGGGCTCGATTTGAGCCCATCCTGCCAACAAACTCTTAACCGCTCAAGTGATTTTTGATAAGGACACAACTCATGTAAAGCTGAAGATTTAAAAAAATGACAAAGTAGCCTCGCAGAGAACTTCGTGTGAGAATGATTCTGGGATTTAAGAATTGCTACAGATAGACCCATTGCAGAGGAAATTGAAGAGGGGAACTGTGAGGCAGAAGGAACATACAATGCACCAGAATGGCATAACTGTGTATTTATCCAAAATTTTATCTTTAATTCATCATCTGCATTTGAAGGATTGTGGTCTCTGCAACTTGTTTTCTATGATGTTATAGATCCAGTATCTCAGTAGTTGTTTTACTACTGAATTACAGTATAATGTCAAATGATTTTTTAAAGTATATTGCTGAGTTCATTTTTTTATTTTATTTTTTTTTCCTCCAGGAAGGTTGAGAGGAATGGTAGGTTGGGGGGGATTTGTTCGAAGGTGAAGGGAATATGAGATTTTAAATTGCTTGGCTTATTGGTAGTGGTTTATCTTAAATTGTGCTGCTGCACTGTATTTTTAAATTATGTCAAGGGCACCTAGACCATATGGAATGAAAGGAAAATAATGATTTAAGAGTGTATCTATCTATTTCAAGAACATTCTCACAATGTGTCAGCAGAACCACATGGTCTACAGTATCCAAGAGAGATGATAGGTCTAAAATAACCAGTTTGAAGTGGTGGTTAAAGCTGTCACATGTGTCTACAGTTGGGCACCTAAATCCAGCTCCAAAAGCTCATGAAAGGAATGTCTAGTTCTTGTTGCTTTGTGACTACTCAGCACCTCTAGTGCTATTCTGATATTAAAAAAGGATTTCAGTGATAGTGAAGGTTTGCCAGGAAGTAAAACTTCTGACTTTGTAATGCATTTAAAAATATGTGTGCTCCAACCTGGAGTTACTGGTTCTTTTGTCGTAGTACTCTTGTAAGTTTTTCTCAACAATAGGAGTTTACAAAAATTTGAGAAGTATTAGATTACCTATACAAAAAGGCAAGGTTTCAAGCAAGCTTTCATAACTGATTGTTGAGAATATGAATCTGGATTGGATGCTATAATAGGTGTCTTCACTTGTTTTAATTTATGCCTGAGTCTCAGAGACTAGTTCTGCAGTACTTACTGGCTCTCTTGGTAGTAAGCTAGTACATAAAATGGCCCCTGCTTCTTTCCCTCCTTAAACCAGAGGCTTTTTCAGTTGTATTTTTTTATACAGGTTAATAGAAAATGTTTTCTGAAATCTGTATCGAATTAAGTGCCTTGCTTTATCTGAGCTTACTCTTTCAGTGAGAGATATATATATACTCAAGGAACTCTACTAAATGTCTCGCAGCAGTAGTGAAATGGCTCTCTGTGTCATAGCTCCCACAGAGAGGAGCTCCATGGTAGTCATTAGTAGTACAGAAAACATCAAAGCTGGCAACTGAGACCTGAGCCTTCCCTGCAAGAGGAAATCAAAGCCCAGTGGCTCTACCACTGCTGGCTATTTCAACAAAAAGCAGGCAGCTTTAAAAATGATCGGTAGGCATGGAAATGGTGGGATAAGTGGTAGTGAACCAGCTATGTAGAAGATATAATTTCTGACCCAGGAGTCTGACAATGAGTTTGACCTGTATGGGAATGTGGTTTTCTCCAGTTTTTTTTTTTTCCTATGATTTTCTTAGGGATCTTTAAGTGTAGGAAAATAGCAAGGGTAATGCAAATAAAATTGAAATCTCAAGTGCAGGTGGGTATGGACAGGGCCATGGGTGCAGAGTGGTGAAATTAGCTGCTGTGAAACCAAAAAAACTGCTTTCCTTGTAACCTTGTGCACCAGTAATCTTCCATTCCTAATACTGTCTGGAACACACACTATCTGCTGCAGACTCTTCTTCCTAAGCAAGTTCTTTGCTGCTATCAATAGTTGCTGGACTCAGCGGGTGAAAGCTGACACACTCTGGAATTTGACACACCTACATCTGTCTCATTTTTCTGGTACCACTTTGCTAAAACCCTCTGGATTTCTGTGGGAAATCTGCATACTACTTATTATACTGAAAACTGTAGTGGAAAACCAAACAAAGGCTAAAAAATATCCGAAGAAGGAGCTCAGAAGAAGCTGATAGAGACTGAGCGTAGTCTCTTTAATGGGTCAGGGAAACAACAGGACTGATTTGTTTTCCAGAAAAAGGGCTGAGATTTTAGATAGAGGCAAGTGGTTCTCTTTGTGGCTCTTGACTGTCCTCAGACAACAGATTTTTCAGTGCCACAAAATAAATTGTTTTAATTTCCTAAAGGCGATTTCAAGTTCTCTTGTGGCAGGAAATACTATTAAGTTCTTCCCTGAGGAAAATGTCTTTAACCCTGCAGGCCTATCACCAATACAGAGCTTTACTCAGTCAGCTACAAAAGCTTTCAGTTAAGCAGAAAGTACTGTACAGTCAGTAAGTGGAAGGAAAAATAGAGAGCTGAGTTTTGAAAGCAAGAAGAGACAAGTAAGTGTTCTCACGAAACAGGAATGAAATGGAGAGCCAATTGTCTAGAATTGTACTTCGGGCACCCTCATCTCCAAGAATAATGTGGGGAAGCAAAAGGCTTTTACCACTCCAGGGAGAGACCACATCACAGCTTACGCAGCCCATTTAATATGATTTCTGTTATGATAGGATCTGGAGCAGGAATAGATTTTTTTCTGGTATGTGGTGCCACAGGCTGGTACATTTTGCATGGTGTAAGGTTGGGTCAGCCCAGAGCTGGGAACTGGGGGACACAAGCTTTTGTGAAAGACTGGGGAGACAGAGGTTCTCTCCTCAAGGTCCAAGTTGAGCAGAAGTTTGACGTGGCTGCTCAACAGAGCCTTTGATTCTTTAAGAGGTAGCATTTCCTTGTTCCTGACAAGCTCCTTCCAACAGGCTCAGGTTCTTATAGTTGAGAAAGAAAGACAGCCTTGAATGCCGCCTGGAAATGGTAATAGTATGCTTGTTGCCATAAAGCATCAGGTAAACTGCCATGGGGAAAACTGGGCATCTAATCCACAGTGGGCAACGCTGGCTGGGACATCAGTGCCCTTAAGACAGTGATAAACTCACATGTCGTTCAAAATGGACACTGGAAAACCACACAGTAAGAAACAAAGGCCCTGTACTACTAAATAAACAGGTGTTCAGCTGCCAAGAAATTTAAAACTGTGTAAGACTTGCCAAAGATTTTATGTGTTTCACTCTTATGTCAAAAGCAGAATCCAGCTTTCAAGCCCTAAATTGGAGCATTAAGTCCAGTTCCATGTATTGCATCTAATACATGCTCCTTGGTGGAATATGCAGAGATTTCTCTTGAGCTGAACTTTTAAATAAATTTTTTTGGCACAACTTTCCACAGGGTCCATATTTTTTGTGAAAATATTAACTAAGATAAAACAAAAAGTCAACTTTCTTACCCACTGACGTGTTTCAGAAAATATTATAATAGGACACTGCATGATTCCTAAAATGTACTTTTCTCCTACCTGAAAGCCAAAGTTAATAGCAGATAATAAGAGCCCAATATGTCTTATTGTTATCTGTCTCAGTAAAAGCTGTTCCATTTGCCCTCCAATCATTTTTAAAATCAAACTTTAGAGAAAATTGCACATATCTGGATTCATTGAAACAGGCTGTAATGTTTTGCTAATTGTGTCACATATAACACAGCAGGCCATTTTTTTTGAAAGGAATAGCAGGTGAATAATCACTCTGAATTCTGCTAAATAAATGTAATCCCTAAATCTTTGTATCTTGCACAGGGGTTAAGCCTCTTCCTGGGCCACACTCTCATCTGTGTTACTCACAAGCCTAAAAGAAACAAATGTATTCTTCCTTTCTTGCTATGCCTTCTATTTTCAGCGAGGCCAACTTCCTACCAGTACTGAACAGCATTTTTTATACAAAATCCCTTATTTTTCATGCTATGGGTTCTTGAAAATATCCAGACCCGTCGTGCATGCTAAAGATCTAGAGAGTCAGAAATGCAAATCTACAATTTAATGCCATGTATGTTTTAAAACACAAACAAGGAATACCTGAGGTGATACCCATGGTAAATTCAAGGTTAGAAAGGCAGAAGATTGGGATGCTGGTCCTGAACTGCCTTTTTGTCTTTGTATCTGTGAGTGGAGTTAGGACACTGCGGAAGTAGGGCCATGCAGTGCTGGACTCGGTTAAGGAGTCTCTGCCAGCAGAGTTCAACTCATTGCAGTCTGGCCCTGCCTTTACTCTTCAATAAATACATGGCCTTCCTTAAGCAAGCCACACAACCACCTTTCTGCTACCATATTGGCTTTGGTGGATTTTTCCTCAGTACTCTTGTCCTCACAAAAGACAATTCTACTCTTTGTTTGCCTCTCCTGCTCTGTTTCCTAGTTCCTTGCATTGCTAAGTTACTGGGGTGCGTACTGGCTGCAGAGAAAGGCAATGATGTCCCGTCCCACTTCATTTGCTGGCCAAAAGCTGCTTGAGCAACTCTTGCTGACTCTGGTGTTAAAATTGCACATCTGGTGGCTCACATTGCTCTGCCAACCAGCTGAGCGGGCAGTCTTTGGGAAATAAACAGTCTGTGAAGCGCTATCAAGTTTGCATTTCTGTCTCTTCTCAGCTGTTCACTCCCCTCGCCACCTCCGCTCCCCTTCCTGTCTTGCTTCTGGCTCTATCTACAAGCCTAAATCCAAGAAGGATCAGAGCAGTATTAAAGTTTCTTAGTTTCTCTTAAAATTGCATTATCAGTCTGCTGAAGGGAATGTGGTAAAACAGCAAGGGACTGAAGAATATGTGGTGGTGAGTTTATGTGGGGAATCAGGGGATTAGCAGTGAATAGGAACAAAGGAGTTTGAAAAGGAGAAAAATGCTGGGAATGAGCTTTAGGGGAAAGAAAGCAGCCAGAGGAGTGCTATGTTGTGAGGGAAGGTGCCATTAGCCAGAGGATATAAACTTAGGAAAAAATTTATAAAGAAAATAAAGAAGATCAAAGAGGTTTGATAAGAAATAGAAATATGGTAAAAGGAAACCTATAGTAGTAACAGGAATACTTATGTGAATAGTTCAAATATGCAGAATAAAACAAAGACACAGAAGTGAAAAAGATTACATAGGTAATAAATATTTAACATAGCTATACAGTGAGGCAGACTGTTTATGTGTGGATACATCACAGGGAATGTAAGGGAAAAAGGATGACATTACAAAAGAGGAAGGAAAAAAAAGTAACACATAAAGCATTTATATTTGCAGGAGGCACCCTACAAGACATGATTTTACACACTCTGTTATGTATTTAAATAGCCTTTGACACTGGAAAGAAAAAAAACAACAGTAATTTGTAGGTCTTATAAATAAAATTCAATATAATAAATGCTGAAATATTGCAGTGAAGATTCATGTTAGAAAATAATTTTCAAATGTAAGGGGGAGATGTTGAGCAGGCCTTTCCCTCCTGATTCAGCCTCTGCACAGGGTATTTAGAAAGAAGCATAGATGGCTCTAAAACTAATTTTTATGTCTCTTTTGACATTTAATTGAAGCAATTTCTTATGTAAAAGTTTGATTTCTCAATCATACAATCCTTATTAAAGTTTAAGCAGAAAAATTTGAAATGTCAGGATAATAAACCATGAAAAATAGAAATAAATATGCAGCATCTCAGGTTTTATTACAGACTTACATGACTATATGAATTGGAAAAGGTAGTATGAATAGCTGTTGAGAGAAGGATATGGAGGCTGATAATCAGACGTGGAACAGCTTGCTGATTTGAAGGTGAGATAAATGTCTAAGCACTACTAGAAAGCATTAACCAAAAACTTACTAAGTTCTGAACATTTCACTAATGAGTTTGAGTAGGTTGAATGTGAACAGAGATGCTCCAGCTGACTGGAGAGAGTTTCAGAGTGTGTGAGGGAGTAGATGAGTACAGGGAGTAAGGGGAGTACAGCTCCTCAAGAAGGGGGGTGTGGCTTGGTTGCAATCATCTAGACATCATTAAGTTTTTAGTCTTTAAGCTCACTAAAGAAGCAAAGAAAATAAATTGCTATTCTCAATGTTATGTAAATAAAACTTCTATAGACTTAACCATGCCCTTGAAACCATGTGAGAAAATAAAAGTATTATTTTCCTTGTTGGGATTCTACCTTGAGTTATGTAACTTAGATGATGGTGGGTAATTTTGATTTAAGATTACTACTGAAAATGGATAAGAAAAAAAGGTTGAAAAAATGTTGTCTTTTAAATTACATACCCCAATTACCCACAGTATGCTGATACCTTTCTCATCCCAGCTCTTGTAATCAAAAAACCTCACCCTGTATTTCCCAGAGGTGTTCCCCTTATCTGACGAAATTCTACTCTGCTTTCCACATGACTCCAAGCATGACTTAAACCTATTTGTTTCCAGAGCCATTGGATCTTTTCCCATTCTATGTGTACCTATGTTGTGAGAGTTTCTTGGAAACAGATCCATGGCATGTTGGGTTGGAGGCAATATATTGTAGAAAAGATGGAGCTTCCTACCTTGTGTTTATCCTTTAGGATGATTGCTTGTATCACTGTGGCCTTTCTAAGCCCTTCAAAGGGGAAAGTATGCTCTCCTGAAAAGGCAGTGTAATTAAGCTTATAACCAGAAAACTCATTTGCAATTAGTAAAATTCAGCGTAGGTATGTAATTAAGAAAATAGGGCTAAGCTTATAAATTTCTCGCCTGCTTGACTTTTGGTCGTACATAGAGGTTGGTCCAAATCACACAGAGTCACATTGAATTAGAAGTATTAAAAGAAGCTATCAGCTTAAGATTAGGCATCCGGCTGTAAGCTCGTATATGGAGATCAGGCAATACAGATTAGAAAGCAATTAGCTTATCCTTAAATATGCGCTTTTATCTGCTTACTGAATACCCCTCTCAACTCTGTGCTGACCAGGGCCTTACAGCTCTCTGTGCCATGTAGGATGCATTTCATGTCATGCACAGAAATCTGCAATGGTACCTCCCATCCCCACCTCCTTCAGGCATCGTAGATGCCACCAATGATCTATGTCTAGTCAGCAGCTGAATCAAGGAATTGAGACACTGCACAGTTCAATCTGTGTTATTGCAACCTGAGTCTGCACTTCAGTCAGTAATGCGACCCTTCTCTGTTTATCAGTGCATCACCACTGCAGAAGCAGCTGTCCAGTGCATTCAGTGATTTCCAGTTATATTTTGTGTTCACATAAATAAATTCAGTGTATTTATCAAGGACAGTCTTCTTCTGGATCAGAAGGCATTAATTTCATAGCGAAAGAGAACAAAAAGCAAAAACAATTAGAATTCTCCCAGGAGGAGATGTGAGGATTTACAGTAACAGAGAGTGTAGCAGAAGAACAAATGGGTGTTAATTTACTGATTTTAATATTAGCTTGAAAATGAGAAGCTTTGTTATTGCAAAGTCAGGAGTGCCTCGAAAAACCAAATTGAAATGCTGGGATCATAGTAAGATTTAAGGTGGACCTTGATATATTTAGGGAAAACATTCTCTGGGATCAGCAATCCTATGTCCAGAGTCTACACCACCTCCTTGAAAGCTTTGCTTGTGGGCATTTCCTTGCAGATATACTAGCAACAAGCTTGCTGTCAGATATGAAGATGTTAAAGAACAAACCAAAGAACGAACCATGCAGGCAATTCCCATCGTCCCCAGACAGTTGTTATTTATCTCAGCTGATTCCAGGGCTACAGCGAAGTGGGTGAGCACTTGAGACAGATCAGACAGCTGGCAAACTGGGTAAAGAAGACACATATTAAAGCATGAGGTGTGAAATCTACCACAAACAGTAAAAGAGGCCTTTTTTTTGTGGGTAATGTTTCATGTAGATGACAGGATTGGCACTGTGTCACAATACAAGTATCATTATCACTCTACATTTTGTTTACCAAGTAAAATAATTAGTCTTTACCCATTTGGGTCATAGTAGACTATGTTGTTATAATAAAAACTGATTCATATTTTCAGTGCGAAATAGAACAAAATTCGTTGCATTTTGTGTGAAATTTCTATTGGCAAAATCAGCTGTGCCATGGTCCTAAGTCTATATCAATAATAACTCATATGACAACAGCCCACATCTCAAGAAACTGTGAAATGATGCAGGTCAATGTGACAATTAGTGCACTCAACTAAATAAATCACAAGGAATAGGATATGTGAAAAGAAATAAAACAGTGCAATAACATCTTCTTCTTCCATCCAGAGCCAAAAAAATAAACACAAGGAGCTTAAATCTTCTAAATCTCAATTTCAGCTCTTTACATGCTTCCTATAAATGGCTCCCTGACTACTGTACAAGCTGCCCTGACAAAATAGTCATTTACAATGTTTAAACTCCTCCCATGTTGCACCCATTTTATACAGCCATTCAAATATGTGGTATCATTATCTAATAATGATAATCTGGAAGCATACTGGTCATATTTATCCCATTTTCCAGGCACTCTCTTTTCTTTATGCCCACTATTTACTTTGGGTCTTTGTTTATGAGTTTATAGAGGTATTAAGATATTTTTTTCCTTCCATAAATAAGGGAGGGACAAGAAAAAAGAAACCCACTGATTAAAATTTTAAAAATTGTTATTTTGCATTTAAGGATGAAATCCTTGAAGCAGCCATTTTGCCTAGGTGGAAATAGTTAAAAATAAATTGCTGCATGCCAATAATTAGTAATGTATAGAATAAAAATAACATTGATACTTAGCATTCAATTAGCATTTATCTTTCAGTTTAATCTCTCCTATGGCTCTTTAGTTTATATGTCACTGGCTTATTACAAGAAACTTCAAACTTTTTTTCTAGGATGACTAAAACCCTTGATGAGCTGATTATTGGTATGCTGAAGTCATTATCATTTAATATTATCTCATTTTCTTCCTGTTCTCCTCTACCTGAGGCAAATTGATAAACAAGTAAAAAGAAGTCCCTTATTACAGTCTTTCATTAAACTGTGATTTTTTTTTTTTTTTTTGCTATGGAAATTATGGAAACTATAGTTTTGCCTGAATTGAGAAAGACACAACCTCATAACCGTAGGGTTATTAAGCACAATGGATTGTGACATCTAATCAAGTGACATCTGAGCCAATCATCTTAATACCCTTCACAACTGATGGAGAGAAATAGGCCAGTGAGGGCTCAATTCATCTCATCCTAAAATAAATGTCTGAAATAGGTCAGGAGAAACGCAGTGTGCAAAGACAACCTTAGGTGTGTACCTCAGGTAGAGAACTCTGTGGAGAGGTGAGGTTGATCTTACCCTGCAGGGTACTCACCCAGGAAGCCCCTGCAGCACGGGTCAGTGCAAAATGGATGAACATACTGGTGAAATGTCACCATATACCTGTATCATTTTTAATTTTCCTCTCTCAGCATTCGTTTTTTGGACACTCTTGGGTGCAGGATAATGGAACACACAGACCTCTTTCTGGTCAGAAACAGCAACTACACTGTCCCTTAGAGTCTGCACGCCAAAGAATGTCAGTGTTTGGCTCTTGAGATGTCCAAATATAACTGTCATACCACATGACTGGCTGCCTGTATTCTAGGTAATACCCACCTCTTGCTGAAGCTGGCACTAGTACCTAGTGGTGCACCTTCCCAGAGCAGTGGAAGGATAGGACCCTGTAAGAGTTGTCCTTTTTGTGGTACTCCTGCTTCCCTCTGCTCACAAACAGTTTGTACCTCAGGGCTTTTTGCACTTTTAAATACATGTTGTGCTTCTGGTTGTGTAGAGAAGGGTGGCTAGTCCTGGCTGCCTATGCCTCTTTTTCTTCTGGGATGATGGGTGTGCTGGGACAGGAAATATCCTATTTGACCCATGCACACGGTTGTGCATTACAACAGCCCTGCCCCATACTTTATCCATGCAGTGGATACCACATTAACACATCAGAAATACGTATTCCCCAGCAGCAAGTGAAGAAGGCCTTTTTGTGCTGGTTCTGCCCAAGTAGAAACAGCAGTTTCATGAACCATGAGGATAGCAGCAGATTGATGTGCTGTGGGCTTAGCTAGAAATAGAGTAGACCTCTGGTTATGAGATCTCCACCTCCAGTTTGAAAGATCTTACCTGCCTCATAAAACCTCCACAAATAAGTTTTAAATATTGTGTGTCAGTTTCAGGTGATGTTCAGGATGACATTATTACAAAATTAAAGCAAATCCAATTTTTCAGACAGTTATCTACTGATACAAAATCATAACAAGCTACATGTTCAAATTTCAAATATGCTTATTTAAGTCAGATACGACTGAAAACACATGCTTGAGTTTGTGTCTCATGGATTTTGACAGAACTTGAGTCAAATGTAAATCTAAGTGGATATTTAAAGTCTTTATTCTACAGACATCTTGACTACATAGGATATTCCTTAGGTTATTTTTAACTAAGTACCACTCATGACCTTCCAAACTTATTTTTTAAAACACTGGGTTTTTAGCATTCATACACATGGACAGTTTTTTACCTGATACAGTCAAAAGACAAGGTGGTCCTAGAAGTAAATGCAAAGCTACAGAATAGATGAAAGCTATTTTATATGAGCATGAGAGGCATTCTTTGACAGTGGGAGAATATTTTAAGTTAGAGGATGGGAAAAGATGCATGTGTCTGTGTATGAGGGTGTGAAAACTGTGAGGTGAGATGTAGGGAACTCAGAATTGTGTTCATTTTGGAAAAAAATATTTTAGACAATAAGTTATCTTAGTTAGCCTGAGACAAACAAAAGGCCAGTAGTTAAGGCAGTAGCTACAAAATAAACCCAGAATAAAAGATAAGCAAGGAAACTGAGCAGCAAAGTTCCAGGAGATCTCACACATGTGGATTCTCCAGTGTCTTCTTCTGAGTTTGACTTTTTAGTTGGTTTTACTGGAGGCCTTCTTTATAGCAGAAACATTAATTCAGTTTTGTTTTGTGTAAGGTGCTAGCTACATTCAGAAAGCCATGAGAAGTTGCTCCCCATGGTGCATCTTGTGCCAATTCACACAGGACACAGCTTCACTGTGAAAGCTGTGAATTGATCTCTACACTTCTTTCATGAGAAATCTTATTCTCTTGCCCCACAACGACTGCCCTTTCACTGTCCTGTGCTCACATAGAGAAGCTGTGGATTTTCAGCTTAACTACTTTTAATATCTCCACACTAGCAGGATCTGGCCTGACAAAGTGAAAATATATTGCACCAGGTATTTTAGCTCACTTGTGTTATAATCTCAGTGAGTGACATTAAAATTAAGTAGATTTGTCATTATTGGAGTAAAATTGTTCTTTTTCTTTCTTAAAACACTAGAACTCTGACCATATAACCAGAGGACATTTTAATCCTGACATCTCTCCTACAGTTTTCCACAGCTTGTTTGGGGTATGCTTCTTCTGTTTGAAAAAAAATAATAAAAAGAAAAGGAGTGGGCACGCTTCCTCTGATGTTGCAGGAGGAGCGGGACATGAATCATCTCGAGAGATATTTTTTTGCGAAGTCCTAACATTCTGTGCCTTTCCAACTATCTTTTGCTTCCTATTTTCATATGGAAAGAAAAATCTTTGTGTATACTCAGCTGTTACTTGAGAAAGCATAATTTATAAAATATTTTTTCATAAGTTCTTCTCTGCAGAAATCTTTGGAACCTGCTTTACCCTCCTTTTTCTATTGTTGGAGGGTTATTTTGAAAAACAGCTAGTTTTCATCTCCTTTTCCTTTGTATCAGTATTTCTAATTACTGTAAAATACTCTGAAGCTATCATGTTGATGACAAAAATCATGCAACCATCTGAAGTTTAAAATATCAAGTCTACATCTGCCATTTATTATAGTAGATTTTATTGTCATTTTTAAAGATAAACAGAAATCAATTTCTGTTGTCTGATATTCAGATCTTCACCTGTTCTCAAAAACTTAGAAGATGAATATAATAAAGGTATGAATAGTAGTAATAAATAACAGTGAGCAAGTTAATTTCAGTCTCAAAATTATATCAAATCTCTAGGCAGTTACATGGAGAAGATGCAATAACGGCTATGGGCAAAACTCACTATTTTTATTTATGGATAGGTAACATAAAAACATTAAAAAGATGCTACTTGTTCCAGTATCTATTTTTATTTTTTCCCTGAAATATTAAATGCAGGGTAGGAATTACTTGGTGTTCCATGACAGTTTTATAAAATTAGATATCTAATATTATAGGTAAGAAAGATAAATTAATGGATAGGTATGTATGCTATACATAGAGAATATATTGCTGAACAAAAATAAAATAATAGGTTAAGTACAAAAATCTTTGTGTTCAATAAGTATGTTTTTATGTATTTCAGTTACATTTTTTGAGTCCTTTCAAAAGCTAGAAATGTCTCCCACACCTTTCTGCTCCAGGCTGACAATACCCCAAATCTCGCTTCACTTGCTGAAGTAAATCAAGCTTTTCCAAATTACACAGTACTTTAGACAAATTCTCAGGCTTCTCTACTTTCCCTGTTTACCAATGACACCTTCTGCATTTTGCCTTTCTTTGTCTCATAAGTATGAATCACAGAAATAATTTACTGCACTCAGAATGATGACATTTTGAAACATATAGTGGCTTTGGTCCCTTCTCCACCCTCAGACAAGTGGTAAGATGTGTGTGCGTGTGTGTGATGCAAGGCAAGGATCCTGCTGCAGAAACTTGCTTTAACTGCAGAGTGGGAGGGAAACTCCAGCTCCTTGTTGAACTTACAAGATCTAGGTAATGCATCCACCCCTTCCCCTTCCATATTTCCTGCAGCACTGCTAATATCCCGGGCCAAAACCAGCCTACCAGAAACTAACTTCGTCTTCAAGTCATAACATTGATTCTGTCTCTTCATCTTTGGAAGTCTTCCTATCTGGGGAAAAATACAAGGTTAAAAGGAGCTTTAACTGGTTTGAGGAACAGTTGAAAGTCATACAAGAATATATACATATGGTAGGTCTGCTGTAAAGTAGAACAGTGTGTAATTAAGGTATTGCTATATATTATATTCCTGCCATCCCCAATGATTTGAGGAGGAAGGTCACAGTGCCCGAGTCTCCAGACATGGTCTCACTGGGGCCAGACTGAGAGCAGCTTTCCTTATGCAGAAGGCTAAATCAGCACTTCTCCTCCTTTGGCACAGCCAGAAGTGTACAAAGGTACAGCCTAAACTCTTATCTTTGTGTAGGAGAACAGTCTGGAAAATAACCCCAAAGTCAGCAAATCCTCTCTCTCTATATAAATAGCTGCTGTCATGCTACTTCTGTTTGACTCCAGCCTACAGGTAGAGATCTCACCTTCACCTGGCAGGAGTTGTCCTCTAGAATGGGGCCTTGTGATGCCCTTTGCTGTAAAAGCAATCAGTGACCTCAGATGCAGAGCTAAAATTTGACATGGTAGAGTAAGCAGGGAGCATGATATTTTTCTACATGTCTTGTTGGAATGCTGATGTTCAGCTGTTTAAACTGTTCCTGTTTGCTCACTGAAGATATTTTTTATTCTGGGAAACAAGCTGCCCAGCTCTGCACCAAACACCTCTAAGGTAACAGCTACTGAGTAGACGGGGGATTTCCTTGCAATTCTGCCTTTCCCCAAGTAACCAGTATAAAGCATAAAAAATAGGGAAGTTGTCCTACTTCAACTCTTGATGATGTCCTAGCTCCTGCCAAGAGGGAAGAGGAAACTTTCCAACAAGTACAAATAATTTCCTGCACTGCTAGAAGCAGAGCAGTACAAAACCCAGGAGTATCAAGTAATAGTATTGAGAATAGTAAAGAAAGACTAGATGTCTCAAATTACTTCTCTCCAGTTTCTCCCTGAAATTCTTGATGAATGGTTAGCTTTCTTCTTAGTTCCAGCTGTTCCACTGAGCCTGATGAAGGTATGACAACACCTCTTGATACTTTATTTTCATGTAACTATTAAATGGCTCCCTTTCCCCTTCAGACTGAGAAATTCACTTCTTCTGTTCAAAATACGGAACATCTGTCTGAAAAGAAGTGTCATACTTGCTGTCACAAAAGATACCTCAGATCTGATTGCAAGGGCACTTGTGTATGAATAAAATCACTCAAGTACAAAAGTATTAACCAAATTCTAGTATATCATTTAAATAACTGATTGATGGTGATGACTGATGATTGCTGTGCATTAATGCTTGAAGCTCTATCAGGCATAAAAGCAGTATTCTGCCTGGTAGATAAGGAACAGATTTTGCAGTCTATAGGCCAGATCCAGTGAGAGCCTGTGAGGTCTTTTCACTATCTTTAGCTTATATTTTGTCCTGGGACTGAAACGGGATCTGTTTGCTGTACACTACCCCCAGCCTCAGGGTGGGTGTCATTCCCAGCAAGCAGAGCAGTGTGTCCCATGACCATTTCCCCACCTGATGAATTGCCTCTGCTCTCTTGTAAACCTTGTCCTGAGGGCCATCTGGAGGAGGCAACATATCTATGGTTGTAGTAACATGCTGATATGAAACCAATTAAATAATAACAGTCTCAGAAAATAGCTGCTCTGAGACAACCCATCAAGCCAATTTCATCTTCTCAGATGTTAAAAATGTCATTGGCATTGGTAAGATAATTTAAATGTATTTATTAAATTGTCTGTACTGTTAATCTGAAAACTGAAGAGAGGCTTGGGTGATTTCCACCTTCTAAAGTTAGTCTGGGGAATGTTACAGCAATGTAGATCTAATCCTTTTTATTTTATTGTTGATGCACTCTTAGCACTAAAGGGAAAAGATCCTGGAAGGATTGAAATAAATATCTGGCATTTATCACTTTGTGGTGGGCTGACCCTGGCTGGATGCCAAGTGCCCACCAAAATCCCTTTATCCGTCTGTTCCTCAGACAGGTAAGGGAGAGAAAATAATGAAAGACTTATGGGTCAAGACAAGGACAGGGAGAAATCACTCACCAACTACCATCATAGGTTAACCAGACAACTTGGGGGAAAATAGTTTAAATTATATCAATCAAAGCAGAGTAGGATAATGAGAAATAAACACAAACCTTAAACCACCTTCTTCTCATCGCTCCCTTCTTCCCAGACTCAACTTCACTCATGATTTTCTCTACCTCTTCCCCCACAGAGGCACATAGGGACAGGGACTGGGGGTTGTGGTCAGCTCGTCACACATTGTCTCTGCCATTCCTTCTGCCTCAGGAGAAGGACTTCTCACACTGTTGCTCTGCTCCACCATGGGGTTCCTCCCACTGGAGACAGTCCTACATGAACGTCTCCTATGTGAGTCTCACCACGATCTGCACCACAGGCTGCAGGGGAACTCTCTGCTCCAATGCCTGGGGTAACTCCTCCCCCTCCTTCTGCACTGACTCTGCAGAACAGTTTCTGCAGAACTGTTTCTTTCTGTTTCCTGCCTCCCTACTCCTGAATTTTTTACCACAGGTGTGTCTGCTGGTTCTAAGCTGCACTCTTACATCCTTTTTTGTGGAAATTGTTCTACTCAAGATTGTGGCTAAAATTGTCATCCAAAGAAACGATCATGTTTTGTTAGTCTTGGTGGATACAAATAGTAAACCAACAGTCTTTAATCTATATAGATACTTTATGTAGAAATTCCGTTTTCTCTAGTGCAGTGAACTGCATTTAGTACAATGTAAAACATGAAGAGTCTTCTTCCTTAAAATGAGTCTGTAGGCTACAGAGCTATTTTCCCCATGTATTTGAATTAAGTTGTCCTTCTAATCACTCTATATCTCTGTGAAGTCCCTTGACTGGATCTTTTATTTCCCTTATAAAGGCTAAAAATGCTATGTTCTTGAATTCAGTGGGTTCTCTGAAAAAATGTACTTTGAATTGATGAGATGGTGCAAAGCTGCTTAGTTCAAAATACAGACTAGATGGAAACCTCTTATGGTAAATGTAGTAACAAATTCTTTGAGTGAAATAAATGTTTCCCTTTGGAAAACTCAGTTAAGTTCTAATGACTACAGCCTACTGCTCTGCCAGCTTGGCCATATATTCAAATGGAAGGGGACAGCCTAGATATTTGATGATAAATTACTGAGTGAGCCCTTTATAAGGGAATAATTCCATTCTCTTTATCAATGATTAAGTGTTTGAGCTATATTTTATGTATTTTTACAGTGTTAGTGAAACTTCACCTTATTAAACTGAGGGTGCTGTTAAGAGCTAATTCACCTGACCCAGCAAAGGTTTGGAAAAAGATTTTTAAAACTGTGATACACATTTGCTAAATGCTCACCTCCAGCTTCAGGCTGCTCTCTGTTGCTTATTGTAGTTTGCTGAACAGAAGAATTCCCTTAGAAGAAAAACAGAAGAAAAAAGAATTTTTTTTTCTACAAAATCCATGGATGAATGAATGACTGGACCAATCCCACAAGACACAAATGGCTACTCACTTCATTGGGATGTAAAAACCTGGGATGAGGCACTTGCCTTCTCTCCTTCAGCCTCTTCTGTTGCAGCTGCCTCATTTCCGTTGTGTTTGCTGGGTGTTAACAGTCAGGAAGAGACAGAGTGGGGACAGCATTTGGGAGGCTCTTTTTCTCTCTATAAACCTCACTCTGGACATGTAAACACTTTGCTGTGTCACTTCTTTCAATAGAAATGGCAAATGATGATCACCTTTTGCTCTGCTTTATCATTTGTTTCTAATCTCTGCTCCCAACATTTATTGTGCTTTCTTGGCTCCCCCTTTTTTTTTTTTTTTTTGCAAACTGGTATTTAGCGTAATTCTGCCCTGATCTTCTGTAGCTGTTTCTTTAGAAGGTCTTCATCTGGTGTTCATTGATACTATGACTGTCTAAGTAAGGGGAACAGGTATTATCCAATGTTTTGAGAGCAAGCTATTTAAATTTCCTGAGATTGTTTTGATGTCTATAAGCTTTTTGTCAGAATGCTAGCTAGGTAATCAGGTGCCCTTTACTATGCTTGAAATTCTTGAATTTGTGTCACAAAATTAACCTCTAAAGTCTCACGTACATTTGATAAGAACTGCTCATATTCTTGTAAATTGCTTGGGAATGTATCAAACCCAGGACTTGGCACACCAATCTGTCTAAATCCTGTAGATAACCTTGCTCTGCAAAAAATGTACCAGAATAAACATGTGATGTGTTAATGAACAAAGAAAGAGAGGAAATTTAGATCTGGGTAAACACTGTAAAAGGAATGGAGTGATCTGAAATTTATTTGGATCCAGGGTTTTAATGTAGGTTTATATAATCATAATAATACCAAAATAATAATGATTGCACTGTATCAGGTCGTTAAAATGATCATTTTAATGAGGTATTGAGTTGTAGCAGGTAATTAATGGCTTGCTAGTACTTTGTTATTTACAAGATATTAATGTTATAATTCACACTTTAAAATAATTTGAAGATGAAATCAATAAAAAAGCAAGTATGCATTTTCATCCTTTTGGATTATCACATAATTTAGAAGAAAGTGGCACATGAAGAGAATAATCAGCAGAGCCAACATATTGTTTTAAAGCAGTCACGTACTTATAAATAAATAGAGAAGTTCATTCTGAAGGCCCTTCTGATGAAATAAACCCAGATGTGTGAGGTTTCTTTAATGGGAGATGTTTATATTCTGTGGGCATTGATACTGTTAACTTCAATAGTGGGAAATCCCTTGAAAGACAAGTGGCTGTCAAACCCTGCTGTGAATCCCACAGTGGCTTTTCTCAGAAAATTGTTTACTGTTAGTGGGATCCAAAACACAGAGATTTTCATGAAGACTGACAGATGCTATCATTTTTTGGTCACTGCTAAAACAGCAAGACCAATTCATTTCAGTAAAGAGAGTCAGGGGAGACATTTCCTTAGAAAATTATTATCTCCCCACAGAGGAGCAAGTTCACATACAGAGATATGACTGGAGGCTGCTGTAAAACTCCTGGCTGTTGTGTTGGTATTTAAATTATTTATGAGAATGGAAATGTTAACTTTTTATGTAAATAAAAAAGATGAGAAGTACTTATAAAGGAAATGGTGTTAATACTGCTCTTCACCCCTTACTTTTATTCTCAGAATGACTTTGTCAGAGTCTCTTGAATCAATGGGACTTTTGCCAATAACATTAACACAGGTTGGATCAGATCTACAGAACTTTATACTATATTACACAGAATATGAATTACGAAAAACCTATTGAAACAGTGTTACTGTTTCTTTAGGAATAAATGAAAGCTTTCTTTAGGAACAAATGAAACCCAAACATTTAAAAATTGCGCTGATTTCTGTCTGAGGTTCACTGGCAGGTAGAGACCCTAAAATACGTGATTAATGTTCACAGTTAGATACTTAGTCATTTAAATAAATGGATCTATGTACACAGTTTACCAGAACCTTAAAACATGCATGTATGATTTTGGCAGCTCTAAAATGAACTGCCAAACCAGGATGTAATGCTTCCTTATTATGGCCTTTGCAGCATGTGATCTACTCACTTACAGTAGAGTTGTAATAGGCAATTAATATTTTTAGGCCTGAAGATAAATAAAGCTCCTTAAAAGTGGTGGACACAATATTTTAGTCCTATCAGGCTGAATAAAAGAGCGAATAACTGATCCTCTCTTTTGAAGTAACTGAAACAACACAACAGTGCCTTAAACCACGAAGCTGCTCAGGTGCCCTGACTTCTGCCAGCTCTGCTGAGATGTGACTGCAAGCAAGGTGGCAAAGTGCTGTCTGTGAGCATGGTGTAAGCCAGGAAACATGCATTAAAACCAGAGACTCCAACCACATCTCGAGGATGATTTTGGTATGAATCTGAGAAGAAAATGGTAATGAAGAGAGATATTAGTTTGGATGCTGATGGAAATTGGGTTTGCATTCATGAGCAAAAAAAAAATTTCTCTATGGTTTTCATTTTGCTTCTTTTTCCGCCCTGAGAAAAGCCTGACATGAAGAAAATTTTGATCTTAACAGCAATGCTTCCTCTTTACAGACACATTCCATAAAACTTACACTTCTTTTTTTTGGCTCTCATATGGTAAAAGATTTGTGTTAATTATGTCCTCAAAATGTGTCTGCCAAATCACCACAAAGAGGAGAAGGGTCTGATTCTGGTCTTAGGTTGTCTATTGTGCTTTATCCCTAATAACGTAAATATTCAATTTAGCTTTCTACTCTCTCTGCAGTCAGGATTTACTTGCCAGGAAAACAAACATCAGTTCATTCACAGATCCAGCAGACACTGGTTATTTGATAAGGAAGAATCTCCTCCAAGGCTAAGTAACATTTTTCTCCATCAATGCCAGCTTGAGCAAGCCCAGACTTTCTCCTGGTTACCTCAGACAGTTGTTAAGGCCCTAAACTGCATCATCCTTTGGAGTGGTGCAAGTGCTTGTGTGGCCATGTGGTTGGAGTTACAGTAGGAATCTAACAGTTGAAAATTCCCCCTTTTTTGTTTTCTTAGCAGTTTTGCTGCTTATTAGGTTCCACTAACACATGACTTTTAGGCTGACCTGAGCAGCTCTTCAGCAGCAAGGGGCAATTAGAGCCCGTGGCGAAGCAGTGAATCCACCGACACGCCTCCTGGGCTGTGTGAGTTGCACCAGGAGTAGAAGGGATCCACTAAACAAAATTTTCTGCACTGAGCATTGTGTTTTGGAATGTGGGTAACTTAGGAAGAGTAACTGCTTTGAAAATCACTTTGGAAAGGATCTTATTTTTTTCAGTCTGCACGTTGTCTGTTTTGCAGAGATACACCACTGCAGCGTGGTTCATCATAGCTCAGTGTTTGCAAGGCTCCTCTGACTGCTTTGAAAAGTGAAGGCAAGTAATTTTTCTCTGTGCTTGTCCATTAACCTACACACATACCGTAATACAGAGACCTTGTATAGTAGGCTGTGTAAAATTTAGTGTCTGATTTGTGTCCTTTACTGTGAAACATGTTACTGTTTCATATTGCAACCTCAAATTCAGATAGAGTTGACCATCAATTATTCATGGAAAGGTTATCTCAGTTACAGATGAACTTGGGCTGCTGATGCAGAGAACCTCCATCTGCCTTCCTGTACAGCATCTCTGAATCTAATGTGTCACCAAACCTGACTCAGAGACATGCTATCTGCTTTTGGGAGATGCTGCACTTCTGTTGGGAAGCTCAGGTACAGTTTATAAATCCTGGTGTAATTTTGCTTGGATGCAGGTATATTACTTTACCTGAGTAGTTACAATCATAGTGTTTTGTTCTGGATCAAGCAGACAGAATAACCTCTGTTAGAACCATATCTGCTCTAAGGGCAGAAGTTCCCCCAACTCTCTTATCTTTCTTTTCTTCACTACAATAATACTTTATAACTGAATTTTCATTTTCACAGTGTTTTTGCATTTCTAATAATTCCTCATGTCCTTACAAATTCAGTTCCTGAGTATGAACTGCATAGATATTTTTTTCTTGATAGGAAAATAAGGAAAGACAAGGATGTTTCTGATATTTTTCATTTACATAGTGGACACTAAAATATGGTGTATAAAGACCAGGGTATTTTTGGAGCACAGGTTTAGGTAGCTCCATTTATATCATTGATGGTCATCTGCTTTAATCAATTCCTGAATGCATTTTAAAAAGACAAAGAGGGAAGAAAAGAAAAAACAAAGCCAAATTTTATTACGGATGTTGTACCCATCACTAAGCAAAGAAATAATATTTCTATATGTGATACTAAAATAAGGAGTTGTTCTTTCAGGCCGAGTCATTTTAATTACCTTGGATAAAGTCTGCATAGTTCATCAACACATCTGTCTAAAACCTCTTTATAAAAAGCAGAATTTATTTATTATTTTGATAACAAGTCCATATTAATTAAGAAAGCAGAGACAGAAAATATTTCTTGGAAAAAAACAACTAATTGTTAATTTTTTTATGGTATCTCAAAAGCTCACGGTTATGCCCTGTGTCATCTTCCTTTCATAGGTTCAATAAAAAAAGGAAGTGTCAAGGAACATTTCAAGGCAGTAAATACCAAGGCAGTTAGGATATAACATCAGTTTCATTTACTAAATAAGTGATCCAAACAATTTATTCTTCAGGAAAAAAATGGTGTTTTGAAGCCTAATTGCCTGTCTGAGTCTGAAAGAGTAGAAACTGAGGCTTTCTTTCTGTATTTTCTTTCAAACCATTCTGCTTCCAGGAGACCAGATCTGCCCCTCTGTGTGCAGATCCATCCACTCAGCTATGGGGTCAGGAAGAGCAATGCCACCACAGCTCAAACCAATTTTACCCGAGCTGGGAAAATGACTTCTTTGCAAGGAAACCTGTTCCCTTACACTACAAGGAAGAATCATGAGCTTCCATTGGTTCAAGTTTCCCCTGTAGGTGTGAATCACACAGTCATAATCAAACCTTTCTCCCTGTAAAACCCTCTGTGCAATGAAAACCAGAAAGTGGGCGAGAGGGTTAATATAGACCCAATCTGTCAGAACCGGATGAATAATTTATTCTTTGAATTTTGTTCACTTTTCTTTCTGGAAATTGCCTGCAAACAGTTTACTCTTTTATTTCATTTAGTATTATTCAAAACTATTTGCTGAATAATTTCTGCAGTTAATTCCTGATCTGCATACCCTTCATGAGCAGTTCAATAGCAGTTCCTGTTAAACATTCAGGCTGCCTCAGCTAATTACTGTGGGATATGCAAGCCACACTGTACCATAAGCCGAGCCGAACAAGTATTTCTCAACATACTTTAAGACTGTTCCTCCTGGATGACAAGGACCTCCTCGCACATGAAGAAGATTAATTTATTTAGATACTGAAATAAAATCCAGACTAGAAGCTTTGGAGAGAAGAAGTAGTAAAGGGATGAAAGCTAAAATTTTCTTGTGAGCTATGGACAGATTGAATGACAGGTATAAAGTATTAGTATTCAACAGCCACCTCTAGGATAAAATCCATGGACCTACGCTTCTCTTTCAGTCCTTCAGTTTTCTTGTGTTTAAACTGTCCCTTGACCAACCCTGAGAATATCCTGCCCTTGAGTCCCATTTGGTATTGTTAAGTATAGGCCTTGCTCTCCATACCTAAGACTCCCCTCAGGATTTTCTCTCTTGCACACTTTGCTGGTCTCTGTGGACAGAAGGGTTGTCCTTCTGGCTACTCCCATATATGTCACTTGCAGCAACTCCTGGCTTATTTCATTTCTCAGGTCCTGTCTCAAGCCTGCCAATTCCTACTTCATAGCTTGTGAGGTAAGGCTCACAGTAAATCCCAGCAGTCTTTTATCCTCTCCTATCTTGCTATAAATCCTTTTTCTTTTGGGATTAACAAATTTGCCTGGTAATACCAATTCAGAGTTTTGCTGTGAGCACTGCTCCTTTAGTCTACACCATTTCCTCCTTCCACTGGCTCTACTTTCTGGCCCATTAAGTGCAAGTAATGGTCCTCATGGCCTGTTTCTACTCCGCCTATCATTTCTCAGTCATTTGGATGGACTGTGGTGCCAGCCTCCTTCAACAATTCTGATAAATCTTTGAAACAATGTTCTCCATCTTCTGGTGTTGTTTAACGCTGCTCTCTCCTAAATCTAGGGAGGAGTTTCCCTTTATCACCTATGAAACTGAGTCTTCATCATCCTGCTAAACCATTCTTTATAGATATGTTATGATCTCTATCAATAATTTGAATAATTCTCCATCCTCATTCTTTTTTCTCTTACCAAGATTCACTTACTTTGTTTAATATTAGGATAGAAAACTGGGAGCCAGATTCAACTGTTTGTTCTCTATTCAAACAGCAGTCACAGATTCCAAGCCCAGGACTGCTTGCTCGGAGTCATACAGGTGGGGAAAAAAAAGCTTTTACTTACCCAGAAGGCAAGCTGTTAATTAATTTAATTTTCAATTATTTCCAAGAAGATATTGTGAAATTTTAATTGAGTCTACTCTGTCAATTAGGTAAGTTCAAGGGGATTCTAGACCCCACAAAAGTAAAGTGGCAAATTGAGTGATTCAGTCAGCAGGTGACAATACAAAAAAATCATTTAAAAATGATGACACACCTGTCTGGACTTCTCACAGTTGATTTCTGAATGAAATAAAACTATCTTGGGAAAGGATTCAGGTCTCAAAGTAGAAGCTGATTAGCAGTCTGATCTGGTATTGAAATCCCCAGTTTCCTGTGTGTAATTGCCTTTCAAATGTTCAAATGCTGAAGGTTGAAAAGTAACATGCTGTGCTCATAGAGATCAGTGTTTGCAATGAATATACAGATTCTCAAATTTTAACTTGGTTTATTGCCATTTCACCCACATACAAAATTCATAATGAGAGCAAGACATAGGTTATTAAGTGTGACAGAACAATGTATATATTAATATTAATGAGGCTATATTTGCCTTGACCTCGCAACCTTACAGTATTAATTGTATTTCAGATTCTTTAGTTTTCATATATATATATGTACATAAGAAAGCTATGGGTGGTCATACTTTACACTCTTTAGACATTTATAGTCAAAATGTCCATAGCCAATTGAGAGAAATAGGAATTTTGTGCAATTATCATAAAATACTGATTTTAAACTTCTGAATAAAGTGACTCACATTTATCTTCAACGAGTGTAAAGGGAACACAGACATCTACTTCTAAAGAAATGTCCCCCTCTATCATGCCTCTGATTACAATTTTGCACAGCTTTGCAAAGTTTATTTCTTTTTATAAGCTTCCATGTTTTTAAGTGTTCTCTATTTATTACAGTGCCCTAAGCATACAGCTATCGAATACCTGCAATAAAAGTGTTTATTTGACAGAATGCAGAAAATTCGTGTCTTCTTTTGAAGGGACACAAGGTGACCATCTTTTAGCCTATAACATTCAGGGGTTTTTTTCTCAAGAATCTCTGGTTGCACCTTGATTTTGTTCATTTTTTCTTCTGTGGAAAGCCCTGACTGACTTTCATCACCTCCTGTGGAGAGGATGTTATTGCTATGATTATTTGTTTTGCCTTCAGTGGCTCAAACACAGCAGTCCAAAGACAGAATGTGCCAAACTATAGTCTATTATGAATTTATATAGTCACCTAAGTCTGTTTATCTGTAGGATCATCAATCTAATAAAAAAGATTCACCTAAATCTTGGTTGCCACTTCTAGCTTTCTAGACCATCAGATTAACTGTTAGTGTCTTTCCTAATAAATGGGAAATATTAATGGTTATAAATTTAAGTGATGTTTGGAACTGATTACTGTATTTTACAGTTAATAACTGCTGAATGATTTTATCCCTAAATTTGCAACGCAAGCTCACTTGGCTTTGAGATCTTCTGTTTTGAGCTCTGTTTTGAGACATGAGAAATTAAGTAGCTATGGGTCAGGCACAGAATTGGTCTCAGCCTTCCCATAGTCTCATTCCATATTGCCTACTACATCTCACCTTCAAAGACCACAAAATTAGGTTCTCAAGCCAATTTGACCATAAAACAGAGTGCTTTACCTGACTTACATTATGGATATTCCAAATTACTAAATTACAGTGTCAGCAAAATATTTAATAATATCCAATATTACTATAAATCTTGTGTTACTCAAAGAGAACACTTACTTTGTAAATCTCATACTGAACCTAGTTTTATTTCAAACCAATAATTCACCCTTAAAGTCAAATATTTGTAATTTAGAATTTATCACTGAGTCCGGAAAAGCTGCTTACAACAGGAAAAGAACATCTTCAAGGAGGTGAGGACATTGAAACATCACAGTACTGACATGGAAAGAGCAGAGGAGGATATTAGGTAACAGGTTGAAGTGGACTGAAGGAACGACCAAAGGAACTGGGACAGTGCTGCAGCTTGAAGAACAGCTAAAGCAGTGTGTCAAATACAAATGAAAGAAAGCACTTAGAAGTGCAAAGCATAAACCACAATCTGAAAAAACCCAACCCTTTTTCCTGCAACTGGTCCTCGGCCCTAATTCCAAGCAGTCCTGAAGATTTCTTTTGAGTGAATACTTTGAAAATATGAAATACTCCTGTATAAGAGTTTAGCTGCCAATCTGAGGTTCTGCAGGTAGGCAAGAGTTCATGCTACCTATATGTGATGTTAGATATCACACATGCCTTTCTCATTAATCTTCTTTATCTGAGAATTAAATGTAATTAACCATTTGATACCATTTAGCAAAAATATGCCATATCTTCTACTACTCCTTTCCTTTTTCTTTTTTTTTCAGTCATCCTGTAGTCATAGATACTAGATTGCTTAAGTATTTCTAAATTATTTAAGACAGATGATAAGGGATAACTGTACAAGAACGGTTCTTCTGTGCATGTTCGAGGGATTAAACTGTATGCAGTGAGCCATCAGTCCAATCTCTTAGCCACATTTTCCTCTACTACCACAGCAATACTGAATATTACCCAGGCACATCTGTAGGATACATTTCCAATACACTAACCATGGAAATTACTTACAGTTTCTTTATGAGGTAAGAAACCAGGTAGTGAAAGGAAAGAAATTCCCATCAGAAATAATCTTGCCTTCTCTGCTATTTGCTACAGCCTTGCATCAAGATCCTTATCCAGTTCCTGCCTTGTTGTTTTGGTTTTATTCCTTTTCTCGGAAATGTCGTTTCTCCTTACAGCAGGAGTTCTTATCCTAGAGACAGATTATTTATTTACATGGTGGATAGTTATGACAGCAAAATGTTACGAAATGCTTTGTTTGACATGATACTTCATTTCACCACAGCATTAATCTTTTCCACCCAGGAACTTTTTCTTCTTTCAAAAACAAAGCATTAGACTTCTTAACCTCAGAATTGCATGTGGCCATCAATTGCCAGAAGGGGTCTTGAGGGAAAGTGACAATTATGAATGAGGTAAAGAAAGAAGACATTTGAAAACTTGTTAGTGCATCACCTGAGGGTAAAAGAGGCATTGTAGAGAATATAAAAGAAACATCCCATATCCTAGCTTTGCCATTGTTTAGAGGAAAATCAGCTCACTGCCATGTCAATTGTAGTCTCATTGTAGTGAGATGGCCTTTCCCAGTCTAGATGGGTATGGTAGTGAGAAGGTTTTCTTGTGTTACTTGAGGTGACTGATCTGTTTTCTGCCCTTCAAATTATGGGTTTTTCGTGTTTCAGAAGAAATAATAGGAAATGTTCCATGATTCTAGACTTTGCTTCCAATAATTGAAATTTTTGAGACTTGTTTATTTAACAGTACCGAGCCAAAATCAATCCATAAGCCAATGACACTACTAGGAATGTTTAATTCAATTTATTTTGTTGGGGGGAGGACAGTCTTTTATATCTTAAAGGGTCATACCCCCCTCACCATTCTTTCTTTCCTATTAATTTGTGTGGAAAATCACAGAATAAATGAAGACTTGTCTAGTCTGGGATTTGTGTGCCATTTTTACATTGTAGACTTTCTGTTTGACCCACAATAAAATTAGGATTGTATGTCTTTCTCCTTTTCCCACTACTGAGTTAGGAATAGTTCTCAGGGGTATGGAAGTTTCTACAAATGATTGTGAGCTCCTTACAACATGGCAGTGCTGAAAGCCATGGTACTGCCTAAGCAGAATGAGTTGAAATATCAGTATTATTGTACTCTTTCTATTGATGTGATTGTTTACATTTATTTTGAGAGTTTCAAAGCAATTATCATAGGAATATTGTTTATTAGCTGTTTTCCCATATAAATCTAGAGGCCAAATGATGTAGAAATTTAGGTGTTGGACACTGATGGAAAATTTAACTATTATTTTGCTGCCTCGATAACCACAATTCTCATGGTTTGATCAGCCCTGTAGTATTATTGCAACATTTCATAGTACTTCCATTTTAATGTTTGTGTTTTATGCATCTAATTTAATTCTTTCATAATTGATATGAGACATACATATCTTGTGAAATGCTGTGGGACATGTAACATGAAAGTTTCTGTATAGGAACAACTGTTTTTCTTAATAGAGTGAACTGCAACACGACAGATTAAACATTCAATTAAACAGGAAATTTACCCATGTAAAAAGCTCACAGAAAGGAGCTTAACAATGTTCATTTTTACGAGGTACTAAAGTTTTTGAAATCGATTATTTTGAAACTCCATCTACTTTACGTACAGGTAAAATAACTACTCAGTTTTTTCAGAAGAGGGGCCAAGTATTATTTACATAAAGTTCCACTGTAAATATTTTGGTAGTATTTCTTTCCAAGGTTTAAAATACTTTGGTGAGAGAATCGAGAATACTCATAAAAGGCAACCACAGTATGTTATAAACCACCTTTATGGTTCATTATAGATTTGGTTTAATGCTGTTGGATTAACACTAAAGGTTAATGTTTGCATAAAATATGCATGATTAGTTTAATACTCTGGAACTGTGATCAGGTTCTCTAATGTTATGAAAGGGAGTGACATGATACATGGTTAAGGCTGACACAAATAGAAGTGTGATATATTTCCAACAAAACTGGTCAAGGGTATTTTCAAAATCCTCCCTTATGTGATAACACTTCAAAGCCAATCTGTACCAATGGGAGATTTTGTGTTCAGCTCTCATAATTAAACTGTTTTCTGGCTGCAGGAATTGCATGCATTTCTAATTTGCAGTGTAGGCAAAGTGCTTGGAGAATGATATGTTCAGATTTTCTTCTTGCATTTTTTGAGCCTTAGGTATTATGTGGAGTGTTTTTGTTTTAAACATTGATTATCTTTTTTATGCTTTATTGACAGGAGAATTATAGTGTTTCTTATGCATAAACTTGGAAAACTCCATCTAACTGGCAGATTTCTCTTATTGCTTGTGCAGAAGTGTCTGCCTAAGCTCTTCTCTTACTAACAAATGATTTACAAATTTATGATTTATTTTTTTCTGTCTTGATCATGCCTCAGAGATAATTACAGTTAGGCATTCTTTCATGGCGCCAGGGAAGAACAGTGTGTTTAGCAGGTATTTAGATAAATATCAGCCATAAATCTTGGATAGGCCATGAACCTTTGCTGCTATCAAGGGTGTGGAGACAACATAATGAGAAAAGCCTATGTGCTCTCATCAGATAAGGAAACAATACACAGTAATCATCAGGACATATGGACACAACTACAAGGACATGTACATATAATTAATTGTTTTATATGATTATGCATTTCATAACTCTTGGGGCAGGATTTGTTTGATACTCCTATGGGTATGGATATTCAACAGACAAGATTCTACCCAGCCCGGACTTTTGTAGAACATCTGAATGAATCATGATTCATATTAAAACCTGTACTCACAATGATGACCCAGCAGTGATTAAAAAAATTTGCTACTCGTCCCCTCTTTTTGTTTGTTTCTCTGTTTGGTCGGTTGGTTGGTTTTGGAGGGGTTTTTTTGTTTGTTTGTTTCTTTTAAACACAGACTATTTTAGAAATCCAATTTGTACAACTGATAATGCGACCACAAGAAGACATGGATGAAATAAATTGACCATTCATGGGAGTAGTAGAAGGCAAGACCTTCTAAGGCCAGTGTCCCTGCTGTCATTTATGTAGTATGCAACTACAGCCTTTAGTAGGGTGAGTGACACCTTTTATGCTGAAAAGTGAAGAGTTTGGTGTGAATGGGACGGCAGAGTCAGGAGTAGAACTCCTTCAGAGCAGTGTTTTTTCAAACCGTTATGTGTAGGCCTAATGTGGGCTTGCTTCTTTGAGCATGGCAAAAGGCTCCATACCCCTGACATTATTGCCTGCCACCGGTCAGGATCCTGTTTCAGAGTTCTGGACTGCCTGGTGAACTTATTTTGTAAGAAGTTATAGGACTGCCTGTCAAGGACAGAACAGTGCCCTTCCTCCAGCTTTGATGTAGGAAATAATTGCAACATAATGGCTGCTTCCAAGAACCAAAAAAATCCTTAGGAAGACAGCCTTATATCACTTCACTCTTGGAATTACAGCCTAGTAAATTGACATTTGGATAAGGAATAAGCCAAAATAAACAGTGTATATCTCTGGACAGGTTTTTAATGGGCACTGCCTTTGGTCTTGTTTATTCATTATGTGTTTGTTATGTAGTCACAGACCCTAGACACCAAGAAATTTAAAGACTAAATATTCATGGCTCCTTTTTACCTAGGTTTGATTCTGTAAAAGTTCAAAAGCACAAGAGCAAATTCACTGAAAATAGGTCTTATGGAGATCTTGTTTTAGAGGCTCACTCATGTTCAGAATGAGTTCTTCAACCCAGAAATTGCTAATCTGTTTTGATTACCAAAATATGGAATACTGGAATCAAACATTTGTGCAACATTTATTAATGCCTCTAAAATGCAGACAGCTCATGGTATATGAGCAGTCAAGCATTTTTCAGGAGATGAGGTAACATTCTTTTGCTAAGTGATATCAATCTTAATGTAATTAGTTTTAGCAGCGTGCCCTTCATTATTTTTTCTATTTTTACCACAGTTATCTTCATTTTCTCTACATTCAGCAATATCTCTTCATCTGTTAGACTGACAAGAACTTTCTCAAAGACAAACAATGCTAATGAACCGGAGACGTGTCTCAATCAATGTCTTTCTTCCCCCATCTTGATGGGAATTGTATATAGCTGCTAATTTTGTATTAGGGTCCTTTTTATTCCCTTCCTCCATTCTTGGCCTTGGAGGCATGGAAGGAAAGTGGTTTCAGTACTTATCAAATACCTTTTTATCAGACTGACTGGGGGGCATTCGGTGACATGGTTGATCACTCCCAGGAGGCACAGTTTCAGCTATAACAGGCTGACAAAGGTCGCTGAAAAAAATTCACTCAGATTATGTTGGAACACACAAAGTCATATGGACCTAAATCACATGTCCATAAAAGCTGGGCTACCAAGTTTAACTCTCTGTGAACTTAGGTTTAAATATTGTTACATTCTGAGAACAGCAGCTGGTACGAGTCATAGGTAGGCTTGAAAATTATTCTGCGAAGAGTCACTGAACTCACATAAATTGTATTTATATGAGAATTTCATGAGCTCAGCTGTTGTTGTTGCCTGACTGCGAAGTCTTAATTAACCAATGCATCACCTTACCTGAGACAGCAATGCAAAGTACCCTGCTATTATGTTCAGTACACAGTATTTCAGACTGTTAAAAGGGGCAAATGAAATATGCTGGACAAGATAAAGTTTTAGGTGCTGAATCTTCTGCTGCAGTTTTTTGACTTGGAAAAAACCACACATTTTACGAAATTCTATGTTTCTTTTCATATTGTATTAGAAATAAATAATTCATAACATGTTTGGTATATAAAATTAAAATATTTATTACATTGATATAATGTTAACAATTTGGTTCCCGCTTGACTCTAATTTTATTTTATTGTTTGAAGATCTGTGATGAGTCACAAAGTATGTAAATCAAGTGTCATTTTCAAGTATGGCCACTCTTGTCCATGCCAAACGTTTCATAGTGTAGTTTCTTCATTTGCCGAACCAATTCATTGCACCCATGAAGCTGAATAACCAGAAAGAGTCACAGACCTGAGGTGAGGCTGCCCCAGAGCCTGGGAGAGGTGACATGATGGAACAGTCACTAGAAAACACAACATCACCTCACAGGTCAATGGTAAAGGTACCATGAAATGGAAATGAAATCATGTTTACCAAGTGACCTTCAAGTTACTGGTCTAACCATTCATTTAGTAAAGGAAAGCATTGAAAAAAACCCCAAGGCCCAAAATAAATCCTCAAGAAAATTATCTTAGTTGTTAGATGTATCTTAGGTCAACAGAAAGGAATTTAGAAGTCCTTCAAGAGTTAAAGGTGTCATAGAAATAGGAAAAGTCAATTTCCAGGTGGAAATACAAGACCATTAGTAGCATAAAAAGGAGTTTTGATGTTGCTTCTATTGTCTGCTTGCATGGAAATGGAACACATTGCAGGAAGCTTACGCATTACTTTCTGCTCTATTAGTAAGCAAAGGATATATGAATCAACATCTGCTAAGGACATAAATATTTTTTTCAACCAACATAGTGATTTGCACTAAATAAAATCAAACTCACAAAACATTAAAAGAGTAAAATGGAGGGAACCTTAGTCTTCTCTCACTGATAATAGTTCCTAAAGAACTGAGAAAATTCAGAAAAATGAGAGAACGTGAATTTTGTGCTAATATGAAAAGCAGTTAGAGGTGTCGAGCTGACTGTTTGGAAATTGGGATTTTTGACTTAAATGTCATTTCAAAATAAAAGGGGAAAATTCATAGCAGATTTAGTAAGCAATAGTAGAATGTTGATTTAATTACTATAATTCAACATAGTTTTGTGAAAAAGGTCATGTTGAAAAAGCTTGTTGATAAAGCTGTAAGATTTTTAATTAAGTTCTGCCTGATAAGCTGGTACAGCTATGTTAGTTCTATACAATAGCTAACAAAAATGTATGAAATGCAATAAATATTAATGTATAATGGTCTGCATATCTGATTGACTTCTCACGTAATTATGTCATGGAGAAAAGTCTTTTCATTTTTAAAATAATTATCTGGAGACCTAATGAATATCTTTAATTTCAGTGTGAAAGAAATAAAACTATAGGTGATAAAATCTGGGACTGAAAAAAATTTTCAAGAAAAACGGATGTAATGAAGAATGCAAGCAGTTTTACAGATGCTTATGCAATGGAGCCTAGAGGATTTTAGTGCACGAAGCACCTAAGGTCATCTGGACTGGGATTTTAACTGTGTTTATTGGTGCTCACATGTGAATTGTGTGCTAGAGATGCTCCCTCCTGAATATGGCCAATGGAGTCAACAAGGTCTAGGAAACATTTCCTTTGTGTGACAAGAGAGATAAGAATCAGTTTTCTTAACAGAAGCACTTTTTGCTGCATGAAATATCCTAAGGTATATGATACATCTGCCTTACGTGGACTACAACAATTGTTTTGCTCATGGGTATCTCAATAGAAAATTTTGAGGTAGGTATATGGGCATGTATGCGTTTGTGCAGCATTTTTTTTTTTCCATTTTTGAAAAAGTCTAGAAACAAGGTTGATTAGAGCCTGGACTAGATTTAGCACTAACTGTGACTAAGTGTCTTTATTTCCTAAGTGGGTAAGAAGGGGAAGGAAGTAAAATAAAAGATGAAAGCAAAGCAGAAAGGCTCAAAACTCAGTCTAAGCTTTTTTTTTTATTTTTTCCAAATGCTTGAGGGTTGCTGAGAGCAAATGTTTGTACAAGCTAGAAATGGAAACTCAGAGATCTACAAGGCTGTGGCAGTTTCAAAAAGAGCACAGTCTCCAGTGCTCAGTAATGGTTGTTCAGTAGCAGGAAAGCAGAGTGATGTTCAATGATCTCCTGAGGGTGGCCAAAAAAACAGGCCTGCTGAGCAGACTGTAACATCTTCTCAAGGAGTTTATGTAAAACAGACATATGTTTACACTGTTGGTTGTTTTGAAATGTCTTTTTTCCAGCATATACTTTGTTCTCAGTGCTTAAATAAACAATGCTTTGGTTCAGAGAAGGCTCTTTTGTTGCTGAATATCTCCAGTTGCTGACTCAAAGGAAAGAAACTCTGGTGCCAACTCCAGCCACAGGTGATAAATAAACCAGTGGACAAGAGAGTGTGACCAACCAGCAGGGGACCATGCAGCAGAAAAAAACACAAACAAAAGGGAAAGCACGGAGTGAAGATGCTGATAATTTAGATAGCCCTATTGTCAGAGTAACTTTTTTACAACATGCTTCTGAGACCCAACGGAGTAATGGACACACAACTTCTAAATGTAGATTGAGTGTAGATGCAAATTACCTTATAATTAAGTCTGTAGCAAGTCACATAATTTATTTTTCAGCTTAAATAATATATGGTTTTAATGTATGAAACCATTTTGAGGAAACTGGGTGTGTATTCAGACATGGTGCATCCAGATGCAGTTTTACTGTAAGTAATTTGAGCTGGTTTACATTGAATATGATTTCTAGACCAAGATCCCCAGAAATGCTATGTACACATAGATGCAAATGGAATCAGTTGCTAAAGTACCTCAGTTATATTTTGCACCTTTATATCTTGTAACAAAAGTGGTGGACTTAACACCAAACATATGTTCTTCATTTGCTGAAGAAATTAATTAATACATTACACTTGTGTAATAAGTTTTGATGTTTTGCAGTTGTATTAAATAATTAGTCTTCTTGGTGAGCCTTTTTTCCTGTGATGTCCTCTTTTTTTTCAATATTAATTTTGAATAAAGACACCAGGGTGATGATACTCAGAATGGGAGGTCAATAGCAAGTTGAAATAAAAATGAGCTTTGGGGGGAAAACAGAAAAATTAATTAGTTGGGGATGTCAGAGACTCCTTAGCATGGAAAAAGAGCAGAGTTGGTCAGTGAGAAAAAAATATTAATTGGTTTACATCATATGGACTGGAGATGCATTTAATTAGAGGAAGAACATCCTCTCTCATCTCTGGGGCATGCTAGGTCAGAACTTTCATTTTTCTTATACGTTTCACACCTTTCTTGGTTTCTTGCAGAGACAACTGTGATTTGTCAAGAGTTTCAAGATCTGATTAAAAGGAATTATCACAAAGTGCATTGAGGGAATAAGAAGTTGCTTAAAATATATGTAAAAAATTGTTAATATTTCCCTTACAAATTTCAAGTGATTTATTAACTTTGGAAAATAAGATAGAGGTTTTAAGGGTATTGCAGTAAACATTGCTTCTTACTTTCAGGCAATCACATCAGGCTACGTGAACCAAAAATATATCAAGTGCCATTTAGCTTAGATGACTTTCTGATTAGTAACAACAGAATTTGCATTTCTAAGAAAAGGCATAAAACTATTGGAAGTTTCCATAATATCCCATTGCTACACTGTAAAGTCTGTAAATAATAAAATATCTTATTTTTCCAGTAAAATGTGGCTTATATGTACCAACACAGCCACAGTGCAGGTATAGGGGTCAAAAATGGTAAGATGTGGGACAGTGGCGGTAAGAAAGAACATCACCTCTCAATCACATGACAGACTTCTGGCAAACATATTTCTGAAAATATTTAATTCAAAACAATGAAGGATGGCATTGAAATGCTTGTATGCAGCTGAATGACATCTTTAGCCATAATTCGTCAAGATGGAAAACAGAATAAACCAACTCTGACTACTGATCAAAGTGGAATTAAAGGAAAACACTTTTATCATGGCTTAGGTAACTGACAGCCATTTTCACTTCCAACACAGTTTTTAAACATCATCAGACAACTTTGTAAAGTAGATAAGTGTTGCGTCTATTTTCCAGATGAACCGATCAAGAAACAGAAATCATTTGCAAAACAGGAAGGAGCCAATGACCCCACAGATGAACTGATCAATCTGTGTGTACCCACAAAGCTCATCTCTGCAAAGGTGATGTGACTCCTTGTTCTGACCACCTTTGATAGTTATGCAGCCCTTGGGTTAGACCAGTGTCAGTGAAGAATGTCTTTCTGAAATCAAATCCTGGCGTGGCAGTGACAAGTATGCAGGGAGTGTGTAGCTGTAATGAGGACTAATAGTTCCCACCCACACTTGTTTACTTTGTTTTCTAGTTTTGGAGTGTGGTTGCATACTTAGCGGGCATTATTTGGTTTCTTCTCAAATGTTTAAAATGATCATTTTGGTTAGTTAAGACAACATGTTCCTAGGACACTGTGGTATATTAGTATGTTCTCTCAGCTGTCAGCAACAGCACAGAATAATGGGTCATGAAGACCTGAACTTTTCAGAAACAAGTACCAATTCTTTTTACACTCAGAAAACAGAGAAACTGCAAACATAAAGGTTTGATCTTGTGTTCCCTAGCTGGTGCTGGACCCAACTCCATGGTCTGGCTGTCTTCATTTCTGTGTGGGTCAATCCCATGCTGTCTGCCTGTGGGGTGGAGTGTTACAGGAGCCATGGACAGTGCTACATTTCACATGGGGGAAACAGCTGAACAGAATAAATAAAGCAAATGACAGTGTGAGAAGCTGGTCAAAACTTTACAGAAAATGCCAAGTAGGAGAGACGGATTTTGCAGGCAGTGGAGTTAGGTAAGAAACATTCAGACTCCCCAAATCACAGGATCTTTGCAGCTTGCTGTGCCTTACCAGCTACACATGGGTGCCATTCCTGGCAGAGGGATAAACCTATCATTGATATCCTACAAGGCTCAATTTAGCTTGGTGATGGTATCAGAAATAGTTATTTGGGTACAGATGGAGTAAAAACAATGGAGAAGAAGTAAAACTGGGCAGACTGTTTTTTGAGAATGGATTGTGATCAAGAGAGAGATGTAGGTATCCTGTACCTACAGAAGAACACAAGAAATGCCCAGTAGATCATAAGGGGTGCTCAGCAGGTAAGTGGTGCTGTTGAGGAAGGTTTGTGAGTAGTCCTGTGCTCCACCACTGAGGGGGAGCAGGACAATAAACCAAACCTCTTATTCTGACCCTGCCATGAGGGATAGACATGTTTCTGTGATAAGGAAGATCAGGATAGGAGGTGCACAATAATGGATTGGACATCCTGTTCCACAAGAACGGTGGCAGAAACCACCTACTGCTTCCCAAAGCAAGAAGTGACATGGAGAGGGCAGAACTAGCTGGGGTCAGAGTTTATAGGTACAACTCAAAATTTAGGCAGGAAAAAATCTCATGTCCTACAGTATAAGAAAAAAATGTATATGTGCATGTATGATACCATTAGAAACCTTTTCTATAGATTCTTCTTCCTAGATAAACTCATTTTCATGACACCCTTTCTTTCTTCTCCACAGAGGATCCTTTCAGCCTCTGATTTTGTTCAAGTTAACTCAAGGTGCAGATTGCAAGTTTCAGGTTTTAGGAGGTACAGGTTCTTGGAGCACTTCTTTTCAATGAAGAATGTGATTAAAGGCATGAGGTGTTACTGGGATACAGAATAGTCCTGAGAAGTCAGAGTCATTTAATCATTTAACTTAATCCTAGAAAGTTAAATAAGTATGCACAGTTAGAGAGTTTGCAAAATAATTAACATTCATATTATATAAATATGATTTCCATGGCCTCTATGAGGTCCTTTGGAAATTTCAGTCTGTTTTCAGGGCAGTGTTAAACCAAATTAAGCAATATTAAAAAATGATGGCTAATAAAATGTAAAGTAGAAGGAAATCTCATATATACATAAATTCTAACAAATGGACAAAACGATTGTTTTGATGAGGAATAAGACCAATTGATGCTGAGTTCTTTATACTACTCTTCCCCCTCCCTCCCTGCACCCCCCCCCCCAAATAAGTAGCAAGGATTTATATTGAAAATATTTCACCACATACACTAGCTAGTGAAGTATTAATGTTCAGGAAGTCTCTGAAAATAGCAAAAGATTCCTTGAAACTTTAATAGTAATTCTGGAGGTGTTGAGTCATTGGGGCTATATTCGCCATGAGCTTAGATTCTGTGTGGGTTCTTTTGACCAGTCTCATACTAATTAAAAGATTTTCTTGAAAAAAGCCTGGAAAAAGCAGAAATATGGCTTTGGGTTTCCCCTTTATTTATCTTAAATGACAGTTGAATTGCAATGGAAGTTTCCTCATAAATTACATATATCCCAGTATTTTAAAATATTGCACGTCTAAAATAGTTTTTGATTAGTTTTACACATGAAAAAGTCTGACAGAATGAGATATCTTGGGGAAACTTTCTGTATATTTACTGATTTTGAAGACATTTATGATATTTTTGGAATGTCTGTTTTTCTACACAGTTTGTGAAATGCTGTAATTTGACTTTCCTATGCAAAGAAACAACAATCAAACTAGACCAAATCCTGCTGTAAGTAATCAGTTGGGTTTTTTAACATCCAGCCAATGGTTTAAAATGTCTGTAAGCAGCTGTCACACGGTGTGTGTGGGTACCTGGTGCATGCACCTGTAAAGGTGGCAGATAAAGTGCATCAGGAGAACTGTAAAAGGCTGGACATAATGACATGACTTTCACTGGTTTCCTGCGGTTTGGGATTTCATTTTCATTATGTTCAATCTGGCATTTCTTAGGGTCATATGTCCCAGGTAGAATTTCACCTTTCTGTCACAACCTGTCAAAGAGACTGTTAGAACCATAGAGGCCAGTGGTTGCAATGTTATTAAAATTTTGAAAATATCTTCCTGGCTTTGCATCCAGAGGCTAGAGTTAAATGTTCATACCTTAAAAAAGCCCACAATAATCTCATTTTTAGATGCTGCTTTTTAAAAACACCTACTTTGCTCATGAAGAATCTCTTCTGCATGAAACACATACCCTGTCCCCTTCAGAAAACCTCTGGTGTGCTGCTGTTACATGGTCCCAACAAAAGCTTCAAGTTTCCTGTTCTTGCCTACACAGCCTTTGACTGTCAGGAGTGCAAAGTTCCATGTTTTCTCCATGTTCAAAAATCTTAGCTAGTGAAGACAAGGTATAGTTTTAAGAGGGTTGATGCTTTTCTTCTTCTACCATTTTTGATTGGTCTTTTAAATTTTGCAGATGTCATGCAAGGCACTGGGAGTGTGAGACTTTTCCTTTTACTCACTGGTCTATGGGAAGGATAAGAAACCTCTTGCTCTGCTTTAGGACTTTGCCTCAGATAACAACACAGTCTGTTTGGGAGATCACTGCTGCTTCATACTCTGCCTGTTGCAGGCATTGCTTGCAGAGGCTCCACGCCTGTGAAACCAAGGAATAATTCTATAAAGGGAATGGTTTGCAGACCTGGAGGTGGTACAGCCATAGGCATCGCCTGGAACAAGCCACTACCTCCCCCTATCAGCAATCTGTGCTTTTCCCTTCAGAGTCATCCAAGCTGTAAGAAAAATTAAGGATTCTTCATTTGCTTCCCAAAATGTACGGCCATGAGTTTTCTAGCAATTTCTAGCACATCTCTTGCAATTAAGAGCTTATCATGTGTCTACATCAACAGACATAATAAATATGACCCCTTTTTTTTTCTTATGATATTGTCAATATTTCACATTAAGGCCCTTCAATATCCAGAAGATACATTTGAAAGCTACATGGAAATTTAGGGCTTTGTTGGTTTTGGGTTCTTTTCCCCATGTAGCTGAGTATCACAGAGGAGTAATCAGCACCAATGTACTCAATATTTAGTATTGATCAGCCATTACTTCAATTCCCCTATAAGATACTCTCTAAAGCATGGAACACTGATAGCTGCAAAGTTAGGTAACAAGTGTCAGGGACAGAAAGCTAGTGAGAAAATAGATCTCTCTTTCTTCTTATTATTAGAAATATAATTAATTTCTGCATGCAGTAAAATTCCTCTGTTGACTTGGGATTGTTACTGGCATCTTTCCACTTTCCAATAGAGCAGCATGGAAAATTAGAAGTTCCCCTGGTAGGAACCTCCAGAAGTAACAGATATTTCATTATATCCTCTTGGTACTTCCAGTAGGTGATGTTGTTGTAATGCTAATACCAGACACAGATCTAACAGGTTTTGATTTACATGGAGCACATTTATTGAAGGATTACTTGCTGGTCTGCATGGACTTTGAGTTTTCAGGGAGGTCAAATAGCTTTCACTAAACCATACACCACATAATTACAGCGGCGATCCTATTGCTGTGCTGAAAAGCAATTGCTGGCAAGAGAAACCAACGCCAATATGCGAAATATTGAAGAATTAATACTTCAGTTCACACCACCTCTTTCAGTGATTTGAACTGTCAATTTTTGCTGAGCAAACCCCAAAGAAATTGGTGATAATAATGGACTCTGCTAGATTTTCTTCTTGACATAATTAGTGTGTCATTTTTACATTATCTTTCTCTGTTTCTTCCCCTCCCACTCCAAACGTTTCAGTGTTTGGGAAAGCATCAAGGAATAAATAATATAAACATAAGATTTTTAGGCAGGTATAAAGAATATATAAAGGTATACATGAAATATAAATTTTTTTGTAAATGTATTCCACACATACAAATATACCAGTATTTATAGATAGAAATATGTTATGCATTGTATCTATTATACTAAAAATGCTTTTCTCATCCATAGAAGATTGAACCAAAGTATTTATCTTCCCTTACATTGACAAACTATATTTTCATGGTGTTATTTCTGCACATCAACCAACCAAACCTGGTATTTGTGCTTGCAGACAAGAAAAGTGAAATTTCTGGTGAAAATTAACACAGATAGGTGCATTCTGAAGTCTAGACTCTGAGGAAGACAGACCTTTCATCTTTGGAAGAGTCACAATTAATATTAATCTAAGCCTATATATGTTCACAGAATGAGGCTTCTGTATGCTCTTCCTAGATGGAATATTTATTATTTCTTTCATTTCTCAGAGAGAAAAAGAATTCAAATTCATAATCCCTCTTAACAAAGTCCTTTATGAACCTGTGGTGTATTATAGTGTTCACATACAGAGAGATGGATGTGCATATAAACTTTTAAAGAGATAAATAACATTTACATCTAAAGATATGCATGGAAAGATAATGGTGCATGCTAATCATCTGTATAAAATGAATGTTTTATTTGGCATGATGGACCCCATTTCTGTCACCACAAGTTACTTTTAATTCTAACAATGTCTTACTTCAGCTGGCTTTTACTTGCTTGCACAAATGCCAAAGCAAAATAAAAACCCATATGTCCTTTTCGAGGTGTGGCACAGTCTCTATGTTAAAGGGAAACTTTGTTTTACCAGAAAATATTTCTCTTCTCATACTTCTTCATTTTTGAAGTGCTAGTTATATTTTCTCCAATAGACATCAAATTTTACATCAAACTCAAAGAACTTTTTCTCCCCGGTTGGGAATAACCTACTTAGGGAAGAATTTGGACCTAATAAAATGATACAATGTCAAAATAGAATGTGAATACAAATAAACATCTTAGATATCTATTCACAGCTGAGCCCACTCAAATGTCAAAATGCAGATTCAGCAATGGCTGTGCATGTCATTGGGGATGACACCCACACTGTCAAATCACAACAAAGCATTGTTGAAGTAAGTCTATGGAGACTGCATTAAGTTGTCAAATGAAACAGATGCCAGCACAGATTACATTGCCTCTGAAAGACAAATAATAAGAAATTAAACACAAAGACTCTGATCTTCAGTCAAAGTGTACAAGTGCATAGAATGCCACCTGGCTTGTTATTTTTGTGTTTTTTAAATCATTGGTCTGGGTTTTGAAGAGTTAGAAGCAGTGCTCCTTTTTCTGTGGTGCTTACTGTTTGGGTCTTTTTTAAGTTACTGCAGATTACATTTACCTATTAAGTAGTAGTAATAATAATAATAATAATTATTATTATCAATAAAATTATTAATGTAAATAGTTCTTGGTACCATTGTTGGGGTTTTATTGTTTCAGTGCAAGATCTACCTTTTAGAAACTGCTCAATGGACTATACCAGCTGAGCACTATAATTTTAGCAAGTGAAATTATAAGCAATCAATAGCACAGAATTACACATTACCATTCTCAAAACAGCATGCTAGTTTTGGCTGTGTTATAGCTTAACAATTATCAAAACATCAAAAGAGTTCACCTGCTGCCAGGTTTTCACAGCAAAGCTAACCATTCTGGTAAAACAGTGCCTATTCAAGGCCTAGAAGATAAGGCAGGGACAGTTTTTGTAATAGACAATCATGGTAATATTTGAAATGAATATTTTAGCATATAGGTTAATATAAAGACTTTATGTTGAGGTTTACATTTTAATATTTCACCAGATAATGAGGCAGGAGCTTGGTGAAAGATTTCATAGCGTTTTGTGTCAGCTTTAAAGAAAGTTCTCACAGCTCTCCTCCTTGGGCAAACAGCTTTCTTCAGTGACATCCGTGACATGCTTGGGTGGCTTTTGTCAGCCAGCTGGACTGCAAAGTTCATTCCAGAAGGGTAACTTAGTTGGATGAGCTCTACCACTGAAACCCTCAGATTTCTCAGTAGCAGTGTCTCTGTTCCTGGTGAGTTTGAGTCATGTCCTTGTTTTCGCCAAGGCAGACAACCTTCAATGAAGCCATGCTGCTGCCATCAGAATGGGCTCCCTCTATGTACTAATTTTATGCATTTGCTGCCTGTTCTAAAAGGACACCGCAAATTCTCTGACTGCCTTTCTTTCAAGACAAGGCCAGACTGTCCCCAAAAATTCTATGCCCCTCATTTATGCTTTTTTTTGCATCCCAGAATCAGCTGTGAATTTTATTTGGCTGCATTTTTGCAGAGCCATGTTTCAGCCACAGTCTTAAACTCTTGCTCAAACCTTATGCTGAAAGGTTTAATGGCAACGCAAACCATAATGTCAAATTAAATAAATTTAATAGTTGTGTTTCTTTTTTTGGGGAGGGAGAGAATTATGTAATCAGTAATTCTTAAAAAAAAAGAGACGTAATAATACTATATTGAAAAAGTAATTTGGGCATAAAGTAATTTAGCAGGATTTGCTTGCATCCATTGTCACCTCTCTAACAATTTTAGGTTCAGAACAGGCTCCACCTAACACAACTAGCACAGTTTTTCATGGTGCTAAAACACAGGAATCAATGTGTTTCAATGGGCTCTGTGCTTTCCATAACAAAAAATACTTTTCTCCATTCTTTTTCTTCCTCCACAGATGTTACCCAAAACATAGGATGTTTTCCTTTTCCCTGGTACAGTAAGCTCAGTTTGGTCTCCTATTAGTTCAGCAGATTGATATGGAAATTTCGTTCCTCTTATGCCTATTCACTTTGTTTTCTTTTTTTATCTTTTACCCCATCATTTGCCAAGTAACAGGAGGCTTCTTAAACACCTACTAAGGGCTTTGCTACTTTCCAAAGTGCATTTTGCATTCACTGGTTTGTAATCACAATAAAACCTTTTTGGCCATGCTGCAATTTTCATTTTCTGGCCAATTTGTTTCACATATGTTCTCAGACCTTTAGAAAGTCAAATAATTGCTATCAGAAGCATCAGTTAAATTGAATTCAGTGAATCTCAGCTATGTTATGACTAATGGCAAGAAAAAGGATTTTTATTGTTGTTGTTGTTTTTAAATTAACAGTAAGCAGGTTTGACCAACAAGTATTTTGATTCCCCTAAAATCTGAATTTTTCCATTGGTTCAGAGTTGAATACTTCTAACGTCTGGGTGATTCTCAGTAACTTCTGATCCAGCTGCAGCCTTCAGTCCTAAGAGAATTCAGTGCCTACTTCTCATCTCACTGCAAAGTCTTCTACTTTTAGAAATATTATCTAAAATATTTTGCTTTTGGCCACTTAACGTCCACATCACAAAATTTGAAATGTCTTCACTAAGTTAAAAAGACTTTGTTCTCCATTTGTCTTTTAAATTTTAACTTAATTAGAAAAGTCAAAAAGTTGGCAACACATTCAGTTCTGGTGTCATTAGTCAAGAGGCCCCTGCAAAAAAAGAAAAAAAGAAANGCACGCCAAAAAAAAAAAAAAAAAAAAAAAAAAAAAAAAAAAAAAAAAATCCACTTTTCAAGTTTTTTTTTCTAAAGGCCAATAAAATTTCCCTTTTGAAACTCAGTGCATTATTCAGTCATGCATCTAGCAAACAGACAATATGCATTTTTCCTTCATTACAAAAGTAAGTTTTCATTCATAAAAATATATGTACAATCTTCATGCTAGACAAAGTCTTAATAACTAAACAGCAGTGTGTTAGGAGCTCACTTGTTTTCACTATAATCCTAACCAGAAACCTTGTTAAGCTGAGATAGCTGCGTGATGAGATCTATTGTTGATTTTGTTCAGCAAAAATGTTTCTTCCTCATTAGACAATGTAATGATAACAGTATAAGTGGCCCCTTGATGTTGCCACACCACAACAACAATGAAATCCACTGTCTGATCAATTTAGTTTATTCTGTAGTTATGAAGTCAAAATTTTGGTTGGGAAAGTTGCTGCTGTAGACATAGCCTACAGGATACTCTAATAATATAAATATTAATTGAAAATACCTGCAGAGTTGATGATGTTAAAATGAACTTTTCAGTAAAATCCAAAGAAGGACAGCATGAAAATACGCAAACGCAAGACCTTGTGTTGTAAAAGATTGTCAGAAGGCAGCAATACTTTAAGAAAGCACATTTGTGATATTTATAAAACTCTGGTATTTAATTGTTAGAACAATCACATAGTCTTGTGTTCTTTCACTTTGGTACCACACATTAGGTACACGTGAGGCTACTCCAGGTAAGAGCCTTTTGATTTTACTTCCACCCCACTCCTTGTGCTTTGGAGGAAGAAATAGACAGGAGGAAGGATGGGTTATATTTGCAATGCACAAGCATTCTTTCTGCTAAAATATCATTATTATGAATCATGTGCTGTATGTGTGTTTCAACATGATTTCAATAAAATGATAGATTTTAAACATTCCTATCAATTCTTTCTTATTATTTATAGCTGCAGCACCGATACTGCATAATTCATGTTCAAATCATTTGCTGATGTAGCAAAGACTTTCTCTTTATAGCAATTGTTTAAAAGAACAAAATGAGGGTATTTAAGTGGCTAATCATATAGTTTGTCTGAGAAAATATGAGCATTTAAATGACATGCTGATAAACTGATCAGAAATGAGTTCTGGCAGCTACTAAAAATATAAAACAAAAGATGATGTCTCTGCATCTGTTGTGTTATTTAAATAATAATTGCATTTTAAACCACATTCTTTTATATTCCCTTATTAAAAAGAACCAATTATGAGAAGAATGGGCACCAAAATTCCTATAATAAAAAACACATCTTACAGTGTGAATGATACAACATTGATTTTATACAAATGATTTAGTCCAAGAGCCTCCATGCCTAGTCAAATCATGGATTTTCCTGTGGGGAAGATGTTTGGTGAAGGGCTTCTGCTACTGGTCATGCTTCTGGTCATGATTCTGCATACTGAATCAATCCCCACTTGAGAAGAGAAAATATTTCAGGTTCCCAAAAGGTTTTTTTTATTATGGACTTTAATAAATGTCCTTCCAGTATCCATTAGAACTTATCATGGTCATTTAAAAACTGGTTTTTTTAAAGATAGGACTTGTCTTTTTTATATATATTTACAACTGTTTATTTTTTCCTTCTGTTGGAAATGGGTAGAGCACCTTTATCATTAACATGCTGCATGTGTCTCCTTACTTGACTTTTATATTATTGCTCTAGCTATTACTATGCATGCATTATTTATATGGTTGGCTATCAAGGAAAAAAGGCAAGCAATTTACTTGTCAAAACATATTAGAATGCATGACTTTAAATCAAAGTTGCATGGGTCTGTAAAAAGCTATAATAAATGTTCTTTGGCTAATATGTTAGTGTCATGCAGTGGGCATGGTCAATGTATTGGGTAAGAAACCTGTAATCACTTTAAGGACTCATTGAATAGGAGAGAATTTTAGATTATTATGCTTTGCCTTTAATTGTATGATATTAAAACAATTTATGAAGATTATATTATTTCAGTATAAGAAAATTCTAACCTGTGCTTTAACGTTACCATCAGATTTAAACAGGTACTTGCTCAGTATGAAAATTATAAACATGAAGCTTAATGATCTAAATCTAACCTACACATACAGACCTTTGGACTTAGAAAAATATATCTTCTTCCCTGCAGAATGCATTCCTCTGAGCTAGAGAAAGTTCCAGCAGTGTCGATAATTCTGTCCTGCAGGACACAGATTTTATGGCTCCCATGGCCTTGTGCTTCTGTGTTGTAGCACACAAACAATTGCAGCTGAAATCACTGTACACAATTCTTACACAACAGGTTCCCAAAAAATTGATGTGAGCCACCTGTTTCATACAGAAGGTGAATTAGCTCCCTGTGAACTATATCTAGAAAGCATTTTGACAAAACCAGAATACTTTCCAGCTGCCCACCGCCCTTTCCACAAAGACAAACACATACACCTTAAAAGTAACTGGTGTTTAGCTAGCACTGTAAAAATTCTGAAATTTAAATTCACTGACCAAACTGAAAATAATTTGAGTCAAAAAAATTATTTAAACTCTCTCAGCAAATAAAACCTAGAAAACAACTGAGGGCCAAAAATCTAGAAAAAAAAATTTAAAATTAGATCCAGACAAATCTTACAAAAAAAGTTTCCAATAAGAAAACAAACTATAATTCTGAATAAGTTTCAATTAAATAATCATTGCATTACATTTCTAACCCCATTTTAGAAATACAGCTGTTTGTTGGGTTCAGAAGAGTCAGTAATATCTTTCTTCAACTTGAAATAGCATTTTGGGTCAAATAAACCGTTTTAAGTCTATTCAAACTTTCAAACTACAGTCACAAAGGTGTAATGAATGTTTCTCACACTTGCTGACATGCTTGTAAACACAGGCCCTAATTTTCAGTCATTGTCCATCATACCAGGGAGGTTTTCATTTCTTTGTCCATAAGTTCTTCCCAAATCATATTGAAATTAAGGAAATGAAAGGGAGCTTAGGTGAATGTTAAAGTAGTTATAGAAGTTATACAGATGTGCTATCATAGACTCTGGGGAAAATCCCAGTTAATGACACTCTGCATAAGGAGAAGGCAGAAATGTGCCATGGTAATGTCCAGTTTTATTAAGATACAGTGGCTTGTTCGAGGTGGTTGAAAAACATCATGGTTGGACAATTATTGGCATACTATTTTCCCTTCCTTCAGGTGTGGAGAGTTACCCAAGCATTCAGCAAAGCAAAGGTGGTTTTGTATTCTCAGAGTGGACACTGGTCCACTCTGGATATACACCACCAGTGAATTCTGAATAAGAAGTCATAGCTGAAAAAGTCTGATAGAAAATATAAACTTACTTATATCTAGGTAAGACACAGGCTGTGTCCTAATGTCAAGGAAAGCTTGACATTATCCAAGATTTGATTGCACTAAGCACTGTCTGAGCAGTGGGAGGGCTCTGCCCTAAACAGCTTGCACTTGGAGTATTATGCAGTGGGCCATAGTGTATGGCTTCCTAAAAGTTATGCTCTAGCTTGAGTGAGATTAATCAGCTTTATACCTGAGTTGATAGCTGAAAATTTTTGACCTGTGTTATTACCTGACACTGGGTCAGATTACCCTAATTTATGTACAGGCTGTGGCCTTGAGATAATTTTTTTCATATGGTGAAATAGTCACCTTTTATTTTGTCTGTCCTCAGCTTCAATCTGTTTCAACATTTAAACAATATGACCTTCAAATTTGTTATGGAAAAAAAAAAATTAGTCTTTTTCACATTGTTATTTGTGATTTCAGAGGAAGGAAAGGCACATTTTCACCTGGGGGAAACATGCCATTTTTAGAAGGTCTATTTGTCAGATTGTAAAAGGTGTTAAAAGAGGAAGCAATTATTAAGGTTCTGCAAGAGGAATCAGGAAAAATAATTTATGTAATATTATTTGTCTAAGGTTGCTTAAAAAAATATACAGATTTGCTAAAGCCAATCTATTAGCTGTGTTCCCCATGTGAAAAGAGCAAGACAATACTGGGTTAGCTATTTAAAAATGCTATAAAAAGATGGTGTTTGATATATTGAAATTATATTTGAAAGAGCAAAAAATGCTTACAGACAAAGAAGAAAATTGCAAGGTTTAACAGGGTTTTATTGTAACGAGATTGATGGACATTTGTGGGCATACATAAATAGGTTTAGTCAGTGCTTCACTGAAAACAGCATTGGAGATAAGAAAAATGCCATATTCCTGCTGTACAGTGCAAGACACATGAAAGCTGGTTGGATTTTCTGTCTCTTCACAAACCTGATAAAGTCAAGAAATTATTCCAAACAGACAATAAGTAAATGCCAACCATAAATTGTAAGTGGATTACTATACTTTAAACTGACTGGGTAGTTTGAGAGGGAGAAAAAGAAAGCAGTGCATAGCATACAGAGTTTATTTTAGATATGATGGAGAATGCTCTGGAGCTCTATGACCTGACTGACTACTGGAAAGCAGCTCGAAGACAGGATAGTGTGTTGGATCACAGACTCGTTTAGAAGTTGTGGAGGTGAGAGGTATTTCCCTGGTCTGTGTGTCTGTGATCAGATGTTATGACTAAACCAAGTGTAGATGCCAGCTTTCCGATGAACTGAACAACGAACTGCTGGCTGGATCCCTGGTGACTGTAATGGGAGCACTCCTATCCAGCTCACACACGAGTCTCTGGCTGTAAATATCTATACAGGGAGGTCCAGAGATGCAGCTTTTCTAAGATACTGAGATCAAAAAAAACCAGCCCAGAAGACAAATTTCCAAGTAACCCTCTGCATAGGGCAGCATGAACTGATAATTGCCAGAAGCTCAAAGAGACTCAGAAAAATTAATACAGGCATGCTGTAGGACAAGCCAACCTTGGATTTTGCAACTGGGTTCTGCCCTAGTGAATGCTAGTGACTTGATAGGATGGAATTTCATATTCCACTAAGCAGGGAGTGACCGTTATTCACTCAGGAGGCGGGCAATGTTATGCTGAGATCTATGCTGAGACAAGGAAAGAGCCAGCTGAGGATTCTAACACACATAGCTGGTCAGCAGTAGAGACAGAAATAGCACTAAAATCTCTTGCCTCCAAGACAGAGATTTCTTTACAAAAATTCCCTCTTTTCTTTTCTTCCTGAACCTGTCCTTTCATTTTACCCTCTATTTTGTAGCTTCTTTCTGGATTTTCTTCATTCATTTATTCCTATTTATCAAGATGTTTTCTCATACTCTTAAAGATATATATAAAATTAAAAATTTTCCTTTCCTAATGCTAAAAAGATAGTATGTTTACATTTAAGGATGAAGTACATTCTGAGACTCCCCAGCCTTCCCCTGTGAAAGAAATAGATGATCATGTTTAATGAATCTGTTGACAATACAAGAAAGGATCTAGTCTGCCTCGAGCTTTATAAATATACTTTAGCTGGAAGGCTTAGTTATGTAGGATATGACAAACTTAAGCTCTATGATCTTAGCTAAGAAGAAATCTCTGTGGAAGCTGGTTATCTGTCATGGGGCTAACACCAAAAGAGTTCAGAGATTATGGAAAAGCTTTGTGAAAACAATATGCATATGGGAGGGAGGAGTTCACTCACAGGATTTTTTATTTTTAACAGTTGAGTATGAGGTGATAAGACTAAGCTGAGAGACAATAGGATATTTTACAGAATCAGGACTCCTCTAAATATTGCATCATGCCTTTCATCTTCTTAATGAAGCTTGGGAGAGCTGTAGAAAGATAGATATTGACCTGGAGGAATTACGAATCCTGTGTATTTTCAGTGATGTTGTCCTTGGCCTTTTTTATGCTTTCCTGAAGGTTAATTATCCACGGGTCTTTTATCCTATTTGTATCTTGGAGGTTTGAGTAAGCTAAATGATAAACAGCTTATGTACTACTTTCTTATTTCAGCATTTTAGACTGGCTTTTTCTATATAAGTCACACAGAGAAAAGTATTCTGCAGGAGGATTTGTGTACAGATGTGTGCTGATCTTTCAGAATGTCTGATAAGGAGAAATGTGAAGGAACAGCATCCTGGGAGAGATAACATTTAGCCCATTCTTAGCCCAAAGCAGGGTCATTTATACCAAAAATATTTTTAATAGGAATTTGCATGTTTGAAAAAACTTATATGGCAGAGTCTAGAAATTATTTTGGTAATATTTTCTGGTGCTTCTCTATCCTTATCACCAGTTAAATTATAGATATCTTCCAGTTTTCAAAAGACAGATACATGCTGGAATTTAACACTGGCAGTAGATGGTAACTGTCCTCCACTAAACCATTCTCAAATCAAGAAAACCTTTAAAGCTTACTCCAGGTGCTGGGTGACTAACATCCTGCTTCTTCCAGAACTCTTGCTTATAATTAAGGGATCGATGTGAAAGGTGATAAAGATTTGCCTCAGTCTTTTTCTTATGGTGACTTCACCAGAGAAAATAAAGACAGGTTGCTGTCACTTAAAAAGTTGGATTTATTAGGCCATAAACTAGAATATGTAAAACTGTCAGCAAATGGAAAAGACAGAATAAAAATAAAAAATTGGTTATAAGGCAACTTCCCCTGACTGGCATGTCCAAGGGGGTTTCTGTTTACCAGCTTTAATTTCGCTCAAATCAGTGGCTTCTGTGTTGCAGTCAATTCTAAATGGTGCCTTCTGAGGCTGACTTTTTTTTTCCTGACACCTCTGAGACTTGTCCCTGAGCTTCTGGAAAGCTCTGGACTCAGGGTCTAGAGAAGACTTTCTGCTTTTCTTTGCTTCCCTACCATGCTTTATGTCTGTAACTTTATTTCTCTGTTTTTGATTTTGTAGCCCTCAGGAACAATATTAATTTTTGACTAAGACCAAATGATTTTTGGCTGAATGTCAGCTCACTGAGTCTTTACCAAAGCTTAATTCTGCCATCAACCTTCTTGGTGACCTCCAGCAGTTTGAAGGTAATCAGTTTGTTGTGACTGAAGTTTATCTAAAATTGAGTTAGAAACCTACACAAATTTGTGGACATAGAAGCTACCCTCTGTCTCTGGATGTTATTTTGAATTATATATTCTGTGAGAAAAATTAATTTTTACATCTTCAGACTTGTGCTTAAGACAAAAGAATAAGTGTTAACTTTGCTGGAAATGCATTCAGTGGTGTCTCTTAACCACAGGTGTTCTACTTCTCAGATCAAAGTGGAGCAAATATGCAGTAAGTCCTTTGTATTTTTAGCTAATTCACATACACAGTGACATCCACAAACCTGTTCAGCATCTCTTGTGTCGGATACTGAGCAGGAGACATTTTCCCTGCACCATCTGAGGGTAGGATCCATCTGATCTAAGATGAACAGTAAAGCTGTGGGAAAGAATGTGACAATAAATTTATTCATATAAACAAATAGAATCCTATTTATTCTATACAAACAAATAGAATCATAGAGTCACAGATTATCCTGTGTGGGAAAGGACCCACAAGGATCATTGAAGTCCAACTCCTGGCACAGGACAGGCCCAAGAATCTCACCATGTGTCTGACACATGCAAGTCTTTTTCTTGTTGTTCATCTCAGCTGTGAAGGTTTGAGTTTTTTTATAAGTTGTGGTTTTGCCCTTGTGTTATTTAAATCACTGAGTTTGCATTTATTAGGAGTAGAATGTTGACTTCCAACAGGAATAGTGGGCAAGCTACATCTCTGAGCTTTTCCTGAGTGCTTAACAGGAGGTAACCTTTATTATCTTCAATTTATCATCAGTTTAAATTTGATTCTTTTCTCTAACTGACTTTTACAGATAATGGTGAGGGAAGTCCTGATATTTTTTTATTTTAAAAAGGTATTTAGAGCAGAAATAGGGGAAAAGTCTGCATTCCCCCCATCATTCTATTACTATTGATTAATTCACCCTAATACACTTCTTATTTTAAGAGACATTTTAAAAATGCATTTCAAGCAGCCTGCAGAATATTCATGTGAGATCATTTTATGCACAGCTTATTGCAGAAGTCAAATTACAATTTAGCAGTAAATTTGTGGCAGTGGGTATAATGAAACCACCATCATTATTTGGGATACAACTATATAACTGGACTTATTTATATTATTTGCTAAAAAGTACATTTTTTTAGATTTCATGAGACAAGTTATTATTGCCATGCTGGGGTTTGGAAATTAAATATAGTTTGGGCAGGCTGGTGCTAGATTAGGACTCTCATGTATGAGGAATATACAAACCTGAGGTAAACCCAAAAGAGAGTGGATTGTAATCCTACACAAATCACTGAAAAATGAAATCAGGCACTCTATAATTTAAAGATGTCTGCATGAAAGACATGAGAAATGTGAAGGGGATAATGCCTAAGTGATAAGTGCAGGCATTTTTTTTTTTTCCAGTTTAATATTCCTTAGGGTAAGATTTTGTTTATACTATGCTACTTAACTTTTTGTCTCTTGCTACTTACCAGCTAGGTCATTCTGTAAAGTTCTGTGCCAAGAATTTTGAGAAAATATATTTCCCTCTGAGGATTTATAACATAATTCTGTCTCATTATGCCTGGTGTTTTTCTCTTCATGTTACGATATCCTCAAAGAGGAAAGAAATAAAACAGCTTGTCTTCTTGTCAGTAAGGCCCAAACAGGCTGGAAGAATTATTTGCAGCAATTACACAATAGGATGATGCCAGCTCACATGCACTTCTGAAATGATCCTAGAACAAAAGGAAACCACTAAAAGAGTGTGAGAGGTTCGCTGTGAGGTGAAAATTAAAGGAAAAAATATTGCAAAGTCTAAGATATCTCAGCAATAATCAGCTGTGACCTTTTATCTGAAAAAAAGAGATTCTTTATATCTTATTTCTGTCTAGTAAGGGCAGGTGTTTACTGACCTAATGCATAGTAACAAATGCAATATTTACCTATTTTTACTAGAATGGAAAAATACCCTGGAATTTCCATTTAATTCTGTTCATGGGTTCCTATAACAGGTGTTTGAATTTTTAACTGAAAATGGACAGAGCCATAGTCTATTTCCTGGACATTAAACCAACTGTATAGCAAATCTGAACTCAGTGCATGTGGACACTCTGCTCTTCTCGCACAGCTGATGAATGGAGTTTTGAGGGAAGCTGTTCCCAACAGGACACACACTCCAGTGACCTGCTCAGAGGATGGTAAAGAACCAGTTCAGACACCTCATCACAGCTTACTTGTACTGTGTGCCCAGGAACAGGGGGAGACAACAGGTCCCTAGGAAACCTCTGTTCCACCAGGCTAGAACATATTTGGAAAAGCTGTGGTGACTTGTGGATGGGGATGGGTTACTGGAAAGGAAACCACACACCAGGTCTGTGTGAGGGAGAAGAAGATCTATAAGAACCCATAGAAAGAAGAAAATCTGTGACTCGGGGAATATGCAAATACAAGGTCTTCTTTCTACCCTGCAGTGAGCTCTGATGTGCTGAACAGAGGCTTTAGATAAAGACATAAGGAAGATTGCCAGTGTGCATGAGGCAGAGCAAACCCAGAGGGCAATGGACATGAAGAAAGAATGTACCTTGTTCTGTACATGCAAATGAAGAGAAAGAGATGAATGACTCATCCAAGCCAAGATTTCAAGGATGAATTGTCATTACACATCTGAGAGGCTCACAAAACTATAAAGCACATCACAGGCACAGACTTGTATCATTGCATATATCAATGAGAGATCCTGGGTTTGAAGAAGATCCTTCTCTTCACACAATGGGATTTTCACTGATGTGGCATGGATACACACATGCCCCCAACCCACCTTTTCTCAGATGGTGTTTACTAGCTGATTCAGAAATATGCGTCATCCTTCTGTTTGCCTTTGTAGATAAGTTATACCCTTATGTCCATCACAGCAAAAGAATAAAATTCTAAAGCAAGACAAATGAAGTGGAAAAGGCAACTCAGCATTCACTTTATCTGCAGAAATGATGTGAGGCTTGCAAAACAATTGCCTTTAAAGTTGAATATCTTCAAAGGTACCTCAGCCTTCCTTTGTCTCCTAGAACTGGTAGTATGCAACTTCTTCCTATAACAGCTTTCTTGTTTTCCTCCTTCTCTAATCCATTTCAGTCTGAAGTCTCCCTCAAACTCATCTCTTCTGTATAAAAAGTAATAAAAACTGTTTTAATTTCTTCTGTTCCCTGATACATGCCAGTGAAATACTCCTGCTTTTATCCCTCTATGTTCTAAATTTTAAGCACTGCCCTACTGGTGATCCTTATTTAAACAGGATACTGTTTAAAGTTCCAAAGTTTATCTCCTTTTGCTGTTCTGTTATGTTAGCATCTGTTCCATCGTCATTCAGCATCTTAGAATTACTCGTCTCAAAACTGAACTAATTTTTTTTTGCTTATGTTCAAAATCTCAATATATTCATCAGAGAAAATAAGAAGACCCACACGTCTTTAGATATAAGTTTTCTACTGTCTATAGAGCAAAACAATTACAGTTCCTTTAAAGGACTCTGTTGAGTGAATAAGTTTGAGAGCTCTACTGTCACTTAAAGCTGGCTGGAGTCCCTGAACTAAGCCTCTGTGATCTCTATCAATCAGCCCAAGAACCACCTTCAGTATCCCAGCCAATCCCTTATCTCCTAACTGACTCCAAGCAGAGCAAACAGACCTTGTTTTGTGCAGTGTTTCATGGTGAATTGGCATAAATTGACATTATAGAGGTGACCTGGAGATTCTTTGATATTGTTAAATATTTTGCTGATGTTCTTTCAAGACTCTTTTGGACGAATGTCAGTGACGAATCTCAAGACAAATTTTTGACTCGAATTGACAAAATCTTGCTTAGGTTTACAAAAGAAAAACAAAGTCAAATGAGATTCCCCAAAACCAGTTATGAAACCAGGAGATGGTTTATATCTATTGCATGGGTCCAAATATTTCAAACCCTTTACTTGAGAAGACCAGGGACTTCATTCGTTGTGGAGTTGAAAAATTCCAGTAATTTAGTTCTTGTTTCTTCCCCTTTGGACTGGATATTTGAACTGTCTTTTGCTGTGCATTCCATATCAGCTCTTACTTAATCACCTTTTTACAATCATTGAATCTTTTTTTTAAGTATTTCTAAGTTGTTTAAGTAATATTACCAAATGGCTGCTATTTCAGTTTCAAAAAAAAGAAAGAGAATTGGACTTTCAACAGATTGCAGATTGACATGCACGTGTGACTGCTTTGGATGGACAGCTCCTGGCAAAAACCTTCTGGGTGAAATGTGGACTGGACTAGCTCCTGTAAGGATTATTATTTTCTCAGTTTCTTCTTCACTGGTGTGAATAAAATCTTTTCTTTCAATAGATACCGAAGATGAAGGGAAGGCATGTTACTTACCCATATAGACAAGGCAAAAGAATTTACATTGAGCCACTAAAATTGTGGCTGAGAAGGAGGTGGTTGGGAAATTATCTTTGTGTAAGAAGGAAAACTTTCCCTCTACTATTAATGTATCTCTTGTGCAGCTGCATATTAACTGATGCATTTATATGGACCAAAAAGAGCTTATCCAAGACTGGAATGCAGGAAACACTTGTCTGAAATATTAACTTAAGTGGACCCATGCACATCTGAGAGTGAAATAAAGGAAACCCTAATTGCTAAAGAAATATATTTAGCTTCATTATCTTGCAACAACTTCTGAGGCTTAATTAATGTTTTACTGCATTTTGAGATTACCAGATGGGCAGCACTATACAAATGTAAAATGTTTGATTTTATTGTAAAAACCTTCAATTTGGGGACGAGCATCAGCTCGGAGAGTTGTGAAATAAAGGTATAGTCAGGTTTTTGGACAAATAAGTGAGGTGGGCCAGCCCCTTTGGAAGTACAAATGACTTTGTAAGTGTTCTGGTCCTAGTTAAAGTGGATGTGCAGACATATTCTGTGAGTTCAATATACTTTACTAAAAGTACTTCAATGCCAAAACCAGGAGTTTGCTTGAAATGACATATTCGTTTCAAACAAACATATTTTGACTTTGGATTTTTCAGGCCTAAATATTTTTTTTGTGTGTGCTTTTAAACCTGCTTCAGCCTGAGTTGTACTATAAACTACACAAACACAAGAAGTACATAATACATGCATATTTGTTTGTGTAACTATTCACAAGTATCAAGACAGAAATTGAATCCTGATTACAGGTGCAGGTCTGGGTGTATGGGTCAAAGAAATACACTAAACTGATATCTTACTATCATAGAATAGTTTGGGTTGGAAGGTACTCCTAAGGATCATCTAGTCCCACTCTGTCCCTTGCAAGAAGCAAAGACGTTTTCAACTAGATCAGGTTGCTCAGAACCCTGTATAACCTGACCTGGAATGTTTCAGGGATGTGATAATTGCCATATTGCTGGGCAACTCATTTCATTGTTTCACCACCCTCATGATAAAAAAAAAATTCTTCCTTATATCTAATTTATCTTATTTTAAAACTTGCTTTGTCCTATTGCAACAGGTTCTGCTAGAAAGTTTCTCTCCATCTTTCTTACAAGCTCCCTTTAAGTAGTGAAATGCTGCAATATACTCTCAGGGCCTTCTCTTCTCCAGGCTGAAAACCCCCAGCTCTCTCAGCCTGTCTTCACAGAAGAGGTGTTCCAGCCCCCTGACCATGTTTGTGGCCCTGCACTGAACTCACTCCAACAGATCCACACCTTTCCTCTGCTGAGAACCCCAGAACTGGATGCAGTGATCCAGGTGGGGTGTCACAACAGCAGAGTAGAGGGTTGGGATCACCTCCCTTGGCATGCTGGCCACACTTCTTTGAATGCAGCCCAGAAGAGGATGGGCTTTCTGGGCTGTGAGCACGTTATTGGCTCAGGGTCAATTTCTCATCTACAGGCACAGCCAAGTCCTTCTCCTGCTGCTCTCAATCCCTTCATCCCAACCCAGCTGCAGGACCTTGTACTTGGACGCATTATGATATTTCACAAATGAGAAATGCATAATGATACGACTGTGTCATTTACTTATTAGGAGAAGCAGTAGTGTGACAGATATCCATGAAATGCACACATCCTAGTGGATAAGAAGCAATACTCTACTCTCCAGGGTAGAGTATCAATTTCTTCTTCATTGTTCCAAGAGGTGACATAAAAGATAGGAGATAAAAGCAGCACTAATGGATAGGCAGTGAGGGATGGAATAGGTTATTAAGGTTACTTTTGAGACTATTCAAAAAGTTGATATCAGAAAACCCTTCATCTTTTGGTTGGGTCAGAAACCTCATGCTGGAGGGATACTGTGAATATTCAAGGAATGCAAAATACTATGTTAATTATATCTATTAGAAAATGTAGACTTTGACATATTAAATAGTCTCCTTAATTATGGTAATGAATTGTTATGGTTGTTCAACTAATGGCTTTTGTCACTTACAAAGATAGGGCATGACTGTTAGAGAAATACAGTGGAAATTGAAGTGCATGATAGAGGGCAATTCAGAAAATGCAAATATATCCAAGCCCTCTCTTTCTTCCATGAGACATTGTTCAGATAGAAAGATAACCATCCCATTATTCTGCTCCACAATACAGAAAACACCCCAAACAGCTCAACAGGCCCAAGAAAACACTCCCCAAACCACTGGTTGTTACTTGTCAGAAGGTTAATCTGACTCTAGGTTATGGAGTTGAATGGAATAGAATGGAACGTTTATTCCAAATACCTCACCTTAATAATTTCCTTCTCCTGATCTCACTAAATTTATTTTTTTAATTGCTTTGTTTTGGAGCTACTTACCCAGAATTCGATCAGGGTTATGAGAGCATTTTAACTTGATTTTGAGGCTTGGAGGGTTTTTTTACTTATTTTCAGGGACTTATATGTTTTGAGGGAAGCTAGATATTAAGACATCTGGAAATATGGTAATTGTAGTGTTCTCACAAGGAAAAAAACCAGCAGCTTTATTGTATCACATCACATAATTGGCACTTGCTTAACTGAGAGATCCTTCTTTAGGCTGTACATCCCAGCTGGAGACACAAATGATTCTTCTGTTTGTCATTATGCTTCTTCCTATGATACTAAAAGTAAAGGAAATACAGCTCCTTATTTACCTGCTCTGTGCCACTTATGGTCACCTTTCATGGCATCAATGTCAGCTGGAAAAATGTCCCGCAGTCTGTCCCCATTGTGTGTAAAATGAAGCTCCAGCTTGGTTCAGCTACTGGGATCTCCAGGATCTCCAGCTGTATAGAAGGAGGCAAATGAGTTACAGCAAACAAGTAGACTTAGACAAAATAAACATGCAGCATAGTTATGGGGAGAGTTATTAGATATTGGCACCCAGTTTATTAATAAATAGGTAAAAATCTTTTTGCTAAAGTCAATGGAAATGACAGGTGTTGAATGGAAGACTATGAGAGATGGTGCAGAGAGAAAGGTAATACTCATTATCATTAAATTATATATAACTCCCCTTGACTTCAAGGAACCAGGACTTGACCCTGGGACCTTTTATTGACCCTGGTAAGAAGTAAATAACTCTGTTTCAGCCTGTAATATGTATTAACATCCTTGTTAGTTATACATATATGAGACGTGAATGATTAAGACTTGTTTATTGCTCATATGGGAAGACGTGTTAATTTTTTACTTAGTTCTTGTTTTTCAGCAATTATAAATACTTTGTTGCAAATCCCCAGGCTCCTGGAAGCTTTAGATAATTAAGTTAATTTACACCAGATTTGTTTTGGGAGTGTTTCTGATTCAGCATTTGCTAGCAACAGAAGTTTTCCAAGGGCACTGCTGAATGGATTTTAGGTCATTAATAGACTGAGGCACTCTGTGATCTGTGGGAAGGCACCATCCATGTAGCAGTTGCCAAGTCCGTCCTGTATTGTATAAACATGCTAGTTTCTTTTCCAAGAACAGTTGGAGAAAGATGAATTCAAATGTTTTGTATCTGTGGCAGATTCTTTCCCTAAGGCAATTAAAACATGGAAACAAAACACGCACTGCTCATACTTTTCTCAGGAGAGAGAAAAGAGCATGAACATATGACAAATGTGAATGTAAATATCACACTGGTGGGTGAAGGCTTTGAACTGTGGTGGATAGCCCTGTATGGGATCCTAGCTATGAAAGAATAGCTGTACACTTAATAGCTAGTCCCACTATTAGCTGTTTCTTCTTCCTTTCATGTGTAGGTAATTTGTAACACCAGGCATGCTATAAATCTTCCTCCTGTGTTTTGTTGCACTGATAACAGAGTACTGCAGTCTCTAACCATGAGTTTAGTTTTCATATATAATTATGGAACAAAGAACTCAGACAATTAACTAAAAGTTTGGCATTTTGTTTGGTGATTATATGTAATAATTACAAATGAGCTACGACGAGAAAAGGAGAAACAAAAGACAATTCTGTGCTCACACACTGAAATCAAGGCCCAGATAAATTTTTAACATGCTGGTAATTATGACAGCTCAAAATGGTGTCAATACACCTTGCTACACTCAAAGTTAAACTCTGCATTTTAGATTCCTACAGCACAGCTTATTTTGTTTCATTAAAAAAACAGTACAAGCGTAATGTTTCCCTGGGACAGCTTGAAACACTCACCCTCCATCTTCACCCTGTTTTGTCCAGTACTAACAGCCAAATACAAGCAAATGTCCATCATCCTGGAAGCCAGGAAGAGCACCCACTGTGCTAAGTCATTTCCATAGTTCAAATAGTTCTTTTCAAAGTCCTGTCTTGTTTTGAAGTCCTACATATAAACTTTTTTCTCCTGATATCATGGGATTGTAGAATAATTTAACAGAATACTGTGTGATGTCCTTAAGTGACTATAAAGACATTTATTTGGAACTGGGAAACCACGTCAAAACTGCAAGAGCTATTTGATAATCTAGCCCAGAGTTTTTGAAAGCTCTGAGCACACTTGAATTTAATGCCAGAATTTTCTGCAGCATTTACATATGTATGAGCATGTTATTTTTTGTTTCTCAGTTTGCTATCTCTGAAACCAAAAACGGGTTCCTTGCTTATAGATTTTTTTTAAATACATATTTGGAGATGTTCAAATGTTGGATTAACTACTCCAGGAGTGCAGACTTTTCTGATTGCATTTTTTGTGGTATGCAATGAGAAATACATAAACATACTTTTAAGCCATCAGTGTTGTTGTGGATTTCAATGTATGAAAAGATGGAGAAATTAGCAGAGGAGACTAGTACAAAAAATTACATTTGTCACTGAAATTTTAATTTGTTGAAATATGTTCATTATAGACTGCTGAATTGCATCCACAATTTGAAACAAGCATTGTGAACACCCTATATCACTTCAGGGTCCTGTCTGTGGGCTCTAAAAACTGAGATGAACCCTAGTGACACTCCAGTTACTCCAATCATCAGCAAAAAAAGTATTGCAGCCCACCACCAAGGAGGAAGGACATTGCTCCTCTTCCCCAGAGAGATGAGGTCTTCTGGTCAAACTCCCAGTAGGAAAGAGAAAAAGAAATGTTGACAAGACCCTTTTTGGGAGATGTTCAATGAGCCAATTAGCCTATTTCACCTCTTCTCAAATAGATTTTCTCTTTTCCTCCCTGGATTTCCATGATTTATTATTATGGGCTCAGATGGGAATCCTAGTACTTCCAACATCTATCTGTCAGAGCAGTCCACTTGAGTTAAAAATACTGCAGTCTGAGAAATTCAGAGGACATGAGTGTTAAACTCTATTGAGGGTTTCTGGCTCTCTTTCAATGTATCAGAAAGAATTTCTTTTCAAATGATCAGAATGGACTGATTTAAATATATATATATTTTAACATCAGATTTTCTTTTAACAGTAAGAAAGAAATCTGTTTCAAGTTGGGAGGAAAACAAATTTCAAAATTTCTGAATCCTTTGTAAAAGAGAAATTACAGTTCCCTGTTTGGCTTTAATAAAATGTCACCTTTTAAATGACCTAATTCACAGTAAAACTAATGAAAAACACTGAGTGCCTAAAAGTTAATTTTGGCTATTCTTCAGTCTTATTTCATAATTTTCTGATGTGTGTCAGTGACAGACAATGCACAGTAGTTTAATTATTATCTTCTGCTGTGTGAGCATGCTGTGAAAAAAAAAGATTGTGGGGAACAGAAGAAGGAGGAGATAAAATATCCTGACACAAATTAGTATTTAACATACATTTTGAAGTCAGTCTGCTGTTGCTGCTCCAGTTTCTTCAGCTCTTTAGATACAGCATGCCAGAGAGCCCATCAATTTTATTTCCTCATCAGAATGTGGTGAGGAAACAACTGCGGTTTTTTGTTGTTTGAATTTTTTTCTTTGTTTTTAACAACATCTTTCCCAAAAAAGAACAGACATCTGAGGATGATTGCAAACATTCACTCCATCAGTTATGGGCTTCGTGAGAATCTGACTCTAAATGATTTAGGGAGAAACACTATTTGTCCACTTGTGATCAGCATATTTTTCAAGTCAGGATACCAGGGCTTTCTGTCTAGCAGACAGGTGACAGCCACAGTTTAATCAAACTGACAAAATAAATAAGAACATGTTCAATATTTAACACACAGTATGTAAATAGACCGTCTATGTTCATGTGTCTCTTTGGCTACTCAAGAAAATCACTGAGTGGATATGCTGTAAGAATATATTAAAACATGAGTACTGTTTAATAAGCAAAAAGAACTATAGAGTTTAGATTTAATTAAAGAACTAATGGAAGCAGTTTTGGAGTCCTGGTTGTTCATTTCTGTCTCTGTAAAATTTGTGAACAGCATTATTCACTGAAGGGGTCGCTATGAGTGTGACAGAAACCACTATAGTTGGAAATGACCAACCACAATTTCCCATGAGTGCTTTAGAGAAGCTGACATAAGGAAAACGTCTCTAATCTCCCTTGTGTGCTTTGTACAGAAGACTAGTAAGGGGAATTTGGATGAAGATATACAAAATAATCAATAGCATAGGTCATACAGGGTTGGGAATTGTGTGATATTTTCTTATAATAATAAAAACATGCATTGAAACAGAAATATGAGGACTGCAAGCTAATGAAACATAAATTCTATTTCACTCCGCATTAATTTTTTTCTTGTACAAACCTTGGGCTGAGAGATTTATACAAGCCAAGACCTTACAAGAATTCAGTCAAAGCTGGACATTTAAAAAGCAAAATAAAACAAGAGAAAAAACAACCAACCACAAGGGATAAGATACACTGCTTTTCAGGTGTAATCTAAGATGTAAGAAGAACACTAATTTTTGAATCTACTTTTCTTCTGAATAATTGCTTGCCTTTAATCTCATTCAGGTCTCAGTTGAAGTGAAAAGGTGTACACATAACTTGTAGTGCAGTGCAGTGTAGTGCAATTTTCATGCTAAAATTCTGTTGGTATAAAAGCTGGATCACCTTTCTGCAAAACTCTTCTGTTGACTACAGCATGCCAGCAAGGAACCAGTTGTTCTGACATAGCTCAAACAAAAGTTAACAAAAAATACCACTGGTTCTTCTGCCAGTGTAAACAGATCATCTGCCAAGCTTGCTGCAAAGTAGATCAACTGAGAAATCCAAGCTTGCCTTTGGAAAAGGGACCTTTAAAGGTTAGCACTTTTGACTCAGACTTCTCTTTCCCTTAGTCAGAATGCACTTTCAATATGACAAAATAGTAAAAAGAAAACTTTTTTTCAAATTATATTTAATTATGGGATACAGGTCAGAATTTTTTGGTTTGTTTTATTTTTTCAGAATTTTTAGTTGTGCTCATCCTGCCCTGGCTAATTTACCAAAGCAGTAAGTGTTTTCAGTTGCTATTGAAAGATGTAATAATGAAGAGCATCCAGCTTCCCACTGAATCAATATTTCAGCTCTGCTTGAGGCCATTTTCAGTAATCATTGGGTTCGATTGTTCTCATTTTAATATTATTAACAAATGGTTTCATTATATTGTTTAGGAGAAGTGATGTAAAGTTACCAACACCTTTCTTTGGAATATGTGTTTTTCCCTCATTAATATTTTAAGACAAAATCTTACCCCTGGTAAGACATTGAAGAGTTACCTTTGAATACAAATGCAGAAGAATTATGAAACAGGAACACAAAATACAAGCAGTTTAGCCTGTTTACAAATTATATGTTAGACATTGAGGAATTGCTTTCTGTTTTCTCCTTCCATCCCACCAAAAAGCAGGAAATATGTCCAGCAGCAGCAGCAACAGAGCTCTTCCAAATAGGTGTAATTTGAAGGTGAGTTCAATTCATTTTTCAAAATTGACACATTATTATTAGTATTTTTCAGCCAGGAGAGAAAGCATAGATTCTCCCCTCTTTGGAATGACATGATTGTCAGAAAGTGGAGTCTGGGGGAGGTGTTTTTTTGCCTTTACAAACCAAAGTCAACATGAAATAAAGGATCATTACAATCATGTATGGTCCAAATGAAATCCATTGCACAGAGTCTCAGAAAAAATCAGGTGCCTACTCATACCTGGAAGAATGTCTCAGGAAAACAAACTAGCCCTGGGATTGTAAAGCAGTCTGGGCTGTATGGACATGAAGCTACTATGATGGGAAGATTTTCTCAGACTATCTAAAGTTCTTTTTCCACAGCTCATCACTACTTGATACCTTAAAGGGTTCCACTCTCTGCCATATTTCCCTCAGGCTGCTGCCACACTCTCATTTTGTGGAGGTTATCGAATGGTGCAGGCTGTCTGGCATCATTTTTTTAAGCAGTGCATTTTAAAAATGCAGTGATGTCCCTAAAACTTAAGTAATATGCCAGAAAAAAATCTGCACTTTCTTAATTACTGCATGAGCTTTCCAACTTTGGGCTTACATTGATTTTCAGTATCTGAAGAGCTGCTCATTTGCTTTATAACTTTCCCCATGCCATAAGTCAGCTCATTCCTACTTTCCCAGGATCTTTGCTTGTTTAGCTATTACTAATCTTTCATTTCCTTCAGCAAATATTTTGGGACTGTTTCAACACTCTTCTCATGGAAAAATACTTCTCTATGCAATGTTTACTTCCAGTTAGGTCTTTTGTTGTTGTGCCTTTGAGGTCTTGTTCTAACTCCTAAAGTCCCACAAGAACAAGAAATGCAGATAGATGCAAGGAATGCAAAATGCACACTGTTCTCCTGCCTGTATAATGACACTTCTGCAAACACTAAATAAAATATTCCTGACAAAGAGGTGTTTCGCTTTTGTTTTATTAGGAACTAGATTCTTCTCTGTTGAAATCCAATTCCCAAAATCCCAGAGATTTTGATGTAAACAGAATGTTATCCCTTAATCAAAGAATGCATATTTTCTGCTTTTATTGATGTAGCAATATAAAAACAGATATGTTCCTTTCCCTGTGCTTCCAGCATAAATTTAAACCTAAGCTGAAATTTTTGGGTTTTAAAGCAAGACAAAACAAAGATGATCAAACATGTTTTCTAGTTCTAAGAGATAGAATCTTTCTCAGAGTACATTATTTTGAAATGGCTCTATCTTTGATCAGAAAGATCTTAGATAAAGCAGATCTGTAGGGGATGTTTTAGTACGTGCCCAGTGAGACTCTATCACCTTATATAAATTACTTTAAGACAATGTTCCAGCTCCAATTTCCACACACAACAGTCCTATGTCCAATTTCATTTGTTATGACAAAGAACCCTTTTAGTCATGGACAACCTGCATGGCCAAAAAGAAGAATTTTTCTGGGCAAAAAGAAGAATTCCTTGTGCCCTCTTATTCTCGCACTCGTTTCCCAGGTGGCACTGGAGCCCATGCTGGAGAAGGACAGAAAGACACTCGGGGTGTCAGTGGTCGTGGTTTTTTGGGTTTTGGTGGGGTTTTGTTGTGGTTGTTTTTTGTTGGTAGTGGTTTTTTTTTTCTTTTTTTAAAAGAGATAGCTTCTTTTCTCATGCCTTCCTGTAACAAGTTTGACTTATGAGACATGCCTTGTAATAATTAGACTTGTAGAATTACAGTGCAGTCATAGAAAAAGCTCACATTTTGAGAGTAAAATTGCAAAATGGTCTTGTTGTTCTTACATGCATTCATCATAATGTAAATTGCACAACATAATACTAAGGGCCAAAAATAAACCTATTGCAAAATATATATTTTAGAAAATATCAGTTTGAATGTTTTCAGACTTACATTTTTTAAAGATTAAAGACAAACAAAATACTTTAAATAATATTCTAGAAATGCTTTACCACTCATTGCAAGAGAAAATATTTCACAAACATGCTTTCATTTCTGTTTTCGTCTGAATTTTCCATTTTCTGTTCTTTGGCAAGCCTCAGGAAACAGTAAAAGAAAAGGAGAAATATTTTTCATTTATCATGTCATTGTCTTTTTCACAATGCCTAGAATTAATTTTCAAAATCCTTGCGATTGATTCATACAACTTTCTCCCATTCTGCCTTTTTCAGCAAACGTTCTTCCCATAGGAGGAATTCTTATGTCAGTCCATAACACACAATTTTTTAAAATTATAAAAGTAAACCTGTTCCTTACTTTGTGGCATAACAGAAGCACTGAACAGTCCCTCAAATTCTCTCCATGAGTCCCCTCTCCATTACTGAGCTTGACCAAGATTTCAAAGTTTTCTGCAGCCTGTGGAAACACTAACGGCTTCTTTCAGCCTTTCACATTCTTTTAAAGTTTCAGAAGGTGTTAGCATATATCTGAGATTATTTGCTAAAAGGAAGAATGTTCTTATTTCTTATTCTTGGTTTATTTGTTTAAATAATGTAATTATTGAATTATTAATTCATATAATCTAACATGACTGAAACACAAGCTTATTTCTTATCACTTTTTAAAGATATGACCTTGTAATGTTTGGAACTTCGGAACAGATGTCTGGAAACAACTACGATGTTAAAGCCTGTAATATGATATCATGATATTGCAATAATGGTCTTGTAACTGAGTCTTGATTCAGCAAAGCACCCACACATGGCCTTAAATTCTCATTTATTTTATATGGCCCGAAGGCTTGCTTTTCATATCAGGATGGTGTAAAATAGGTTTAGCCAAATGAGAATACAAAAAGGGTAAATTAGAATTGATTTTTAAGCACAAATTGAGGCCTTGAAAACACATGATTTCTGTGTAAAAGCATTCACACTTATTTCAGGTAGAGAAAGAATTTTGAAAACGCATGTCATCAGACTCCCATGCATGTTAACAGCTGTAAGGAAGATGAAACAAAATTAAGAACAACTACGCTGTGATCAGCAAAAGAAAAGCTATTGGAATGGATATAGCTCATTTTTAACAGAATTAAATGTTTCTTATAAGTGCAAAACCTGTCTTCCCTTTCTGGAAAAAAGGTTAGTGTTGGTAGTGAGTCATGTATATTGCCTATTTTATGGATTAAAATTCCTCTACCACATCAGTTAAATCATAAACGTGTAAGAAAAGAGAATTCCTTTATAGTTGGAGGATGAAACTCTAAACGGTTCCCGTCTTTGTCATAATAGATGGTGCAGTTAAAATCTCCCCCCAAAATCAGCACATTATGAGGCAGACAATTCCATAAAAGGCTACTTACACAGTAATTCAAAAGAGCTCCTTTCTTTCCCTCAGTAGTGGAACAAATGTTAATGAAGCAAGCACAAATTTGATCAAAGTTGTCCTGAACTTTTAATAACATTTTAATATCCCTAAATCAAAATAGAAATATCATAATCTGAATCAGACTAAGATTTATTTCTTATAAAAACTGTCCAGTTTTTGGCAACTGCACGTATTTGTGCTATGTGATATGAAGACTTTATCATGAATTAATGTATTTTAGAATTATTCTGTGAAGGATCACCTTGTCTTACCTTTGGTAACAGTTTATAGAGTATTTTACTCCAGGTTGAACTTCTACTCCCAGAAATGTGCCTTAAGATGTAAGGAAAAGCCTAAGGAGCATAGGTGAGGTCAGCGGGCAGAGCAGGGTGTCCAAGGCAGAAATGGGATGGTGATTGCCCTGAGCTCCCCAAGAGGCAGTTGGCACAGTGCTCTCAGGGCACGTGGGCTGGTGGGGGATCAGCCAGGAAATCACAGCTTCTCAGAAGGAACTAAAAGATCTATTCCTTGTTTATCCTCATGACATGGAGAGGATATGCTGCCTACAGCTGCATAGAGGGGTTAAATTTTACATGAAGGGATTAAACTCCTGCAAGGAATAATTGATAAAATTATTTTTCAACAGTGTTGACAATACTTCTATGGACTGGTTTCAATGGATTTAAGCTGGAAGTTGGAAAAAAAAAATTCCTTTCAATAGAAACAGTGAGCAAAATAAGGTAACTGCTTTTAAAAATAGCTCCTTATATCTCGGAATTCAAGAATGTGTTCTTCAGCAGAGCAGGTGAACTGAACAGAATGGTGAAAGATGTCCTCTGTCCACATGCCAATTCTGGCTGTGTATCAGTTGCTGACTAAATCACCATGAATGGAGACACATTACAGGACTGCACTGTTTAGTGGGAATTTAGAGGAAGTTTTCACTTAAGATGTTGGGCAAAAGGAAAAGTCAGTCCAGGATGTGGATGAGATAATGGATCACATGAAAGATGCATGCAAGTATCTGTTGAGCTATAGAAATTGCTGGTGCACTGTGCACCGTATGTGTCCTACATGTACACGTATATGCATTGTCCACAGCACATGCCAGATAAGGCATGACTTAAATGACTTGATGCATGACTTAAACCGTGACTTAAATTGCAATTCTAAGACTAAACCAAGTAAAATAATTCAACCCAGAATATAAGAAAACACAGTTACTGCAAGCCAGGCAATGTGTAATAATTTCTTATTCTGTAGTATTATGAACATGTGCCAGCGTCCAGAACTATTATCTAAATTATGAGTGAAAAAAGTGTGGAGCATTGACAACACCTTCTGTCTTCTTTTTCTGCACATATATATGAGTAACTTATAAATAACTAAGAGACCTTTCAAAGTATCTATAAAATGCATATATTTGTGTATATGAGCATCATAGAGCTAAACTGTTCCATCTGCTAAACTGCTAAAGAAAACCAGGCAGATGATAAAACATCTTGGGGTTGGCATGCCTTTCTTCATGGATAGTGACAAGAAAGAAGTCCTAATTTAGAGGAAAGAAGCAGCACATGATATTCCCATATTTTTCAAAAAAATAATGAAACAGTGCACCACAGATACTCAACACCTTGGTATTGAGAGATCCTTTTTAGAAGTGTCGCTGTTGAACTGATGGCGGAGCAAACGAATCTTGAGAGAATGCTGAGTGCATTTATTTAATTAATAACAGATTTATATACACACGAGAGAACTATTCGGATTGACTGAGAGTCCTCCACCCCCGGGATTGATTGGGCAGAACTCTGACTGCCTGTTTCCAAAAGCTACTCTCAGTAACATGAAACTTATCTTATATTTAGTAAACTTTCAGTAGAAGAAGAAAAATTTACCATGGGAAAGAGTCTGTGCTGTCACATAGAAGTATTCAAAGAGAGTTCCCTCACACATTCTTACTTTCTGCAGCTCCACAAAATAAAAAAATGTTACTTTTCCATCATTCTCCTAAACATTCTTTTACTATAAAAAAAAAAAGGAGGAGGCAAATGTGTATTCTGCTTGCTATTACGCTGTGTGCAATGCACAAGTCTTGTGCCAGCTCTACCTGTTAACCTGTGACTTGGTGACACAATGCGTATTTAGACTGCTCTTTTGGAAAAATCATGATACTTTGAATTCTCTAAAGCTGATTAAGAATAGCAGGAAATCAATGAGCTTTTGTATTATTCCTCAGAGTTCTAGCAGTGTTTAATATCATTGCTCTCTAGGTAAGATTATGCAATGGAGTATGGCAGAGTCAGAAGTCATTGATTTATGCTACATAAATTTTATCAAATTTAACCTTACATTTTATTTCAGCAAGGTTTGGTATAATTAGAGCAAATGCTAGATATCACATAATTACTTAGATTCAGAATTTATGTAATGAAATTAGCATAAATCTGATCTAAAAATCCCCTAATTAGACAACTGAGTATTGCCTTTTTAAAATAAAAATATCAATAAAAACAAACAGTCAAATATTAACAACAAAACCACCCCAAAACCACACACAGAAGAAATGAACAACCTGTAAACAGAATGAATTAGTGGTGACTCAATAGATAAATTCTCTTTAAGCACACAAGATTATAAAATTTTTAGTTGATATCGTGTATTTAACAAATCATGAGACGTCCTCAGGTTTGTCCTTTGCAGTGAGCCAGAAATGCATCTTGGAATGAAGTAGTTCCTTATATTTCACCCTAATACCTCTGTGAGCCCATACTGAAATTATATTGAACCTGCATCTGCAGCCATTGGAAAGGAATTAATACCAACATATGAACATAAGCTGCCAAATAATTTTTCAAGACCTATAAAGCCACAATACTTTTTAGAGTAAGATTTGAAAAAGGCAACTAATACTTTAAGGAATTACTTATACATTTTTAGTTGTCCCACACTACCTGACTTCTGTGCAAATTTGCTGCATTGCATTATTTTTTCCAGGAACAGAATTGAAGGATTGAAGTACTTAAAAAAATAAGAGCAACTAAAAGATCATTCTAGCTGAGGATAACCAGTTTCAGCCTTCCTTCTGTAGTTGAACACTTCCCTCCTCTTCATTTTCTCATCTCTGGAGTAGAAGGTAGCAGAAAGAAGACCTCTGCATTCTTTACAATGTGTTCAGGAAAATGCACTTTTTTGATGATGGCTTAGATTAAAAAATTAATTTTGACAGAATGAACGACCAAAGACAGTAGGAACTCATTTTGATTAAAAAATTGGGAAGTACATTTGAGAAGGAACAATTACTTCCTTGCAGTGAAATAGTTGTGACTCATTTTGACCTTAATGATTCCAGCTTTGGCAAGCTCCTAGAACTGCATAATGAATTTCTCAAATTTTTAAACTAAGTGGGTTGCTTAATTAGTCTCCCTGACTCCCCTTTCATAAGTAGAAATCTTTTCAATATCGAGATATATACTTTTCTACAGAAAAACCCCAAAATATCTGGATTCCTGACCACAGTGAGCCAGTTCATCCCTAGAATAAATTGATTGACTAAGACTGAGCTGTAGGAGCAATGATTTTGGCTCATGCAGTCTGACTTGTTTAACATATGTAAAAACCCCAAGCTAAACAGGGCAAACATAAAAGCTGCCTAGACCCTTGGTATTAAAATTGTCTGCAGAGACAGATTGTGTAATGTAGGGTTTATTGAATCCCTGCAGCTTTCCAGCAAAGCTTGCTGTGTGAGGTGCATGTACAATATCCTGGCATAATTTAAATGAAAATGTTGACTAGCCCTAAAAGCTCCATTAGGTGGTCTAAACTGAATAGGCAGCCATTTGCCATGTCCTCAACACCTGCTACTTAAAACAAGGAGTACTGTTACCATGGGTTACCAGAAGGTATTTTGTATCAATGGTGTAATGATGAAATGATAGGAATTCATGTTTCTTGGGAGTGAAAATTAAAAAAACCACACAAACCAGCTTTTAGTGGACAGTTAAAGAGCAAAATTCCAGCAGCACAAAGCACCATTTTTCAGTATAAAGGGACTGTGAAAATATAAATAAATATCAGCTCAAATCGCCACTTTGTTCCTGAGTTATGGTTTGTACATTTCTTGTTGCAGTGCAGAAAACCATCCCACATCCATGAGCTGTAAAGTATCCAGGCTGGGAAAGCTGTGGCAGGTAGACAAGGCTGTCAAACACCCCTTTCTTTCTGAGAGAAATATGCTTCATGGACCTGAACTGCCACTCTGCTGAGTACCCTGATCTGCCACTGAAACGTGGAAGTGCTCATCACCTCACAGGAACTCACTTACACATGGTCTTTAAAGTTTTTTGTACTGGACAGCTGTCATCCAATCTCAACAGCTCATCCATAGTCAGCAAGGCATTTTTCTGGCATGTGCTGATGTCCTCTTGACAGCTTAACATATGCTGCTGTGTTTTGTTGAACTTGGTTGGGCTTGAGCATATTGGACTTTTCCTTAATGCTTTGCTGAATAAATAGCTCTTATTGAAACTGATTGCTTTGCTAGGCTGGACCCTGAAAAGTAAGAGATGAATGCTTTAGTATTTCCAGTATTGAGGTATGGAGTCTAACTCTGTGGTCATCAAAGGGTTTCCCAGCCATACTACAGCAATTATGCTTCTGTGGTTTACTTTTGATGAAGTTGCTGTTTAAAATTATATGATTCTAAGTCCAATGCATCAAAATATGTTGCTATTGTTTTTCAGTCTAATGCAGTAGATATAAAAAGTCACTTTTAGCCTTTGTCTTGATTTTATTCATCAGTGGATTTTCCTATGAATATGTAAGTGATCTGAAAATTAATTAAAAAATAGTAACAGAGATTGAGTGTTTCCTGGAATGTGCATAACAACCCTGCAGAATTTTTGGGAAGACACTAGAAACGAATTTCCCAAATGTCCTCTGAATTAACTCTGAAGAATTTTTGAAAACCAGAACTTTTATTAAGGCTCACTACTTTGCACAATAATCCACTCACATAAAAAACAACTAGGGGGCAGGAGAGGATGAAGTGGATTGTAGCTGAAACTTAGACACTGTTAAATTCATATATTTGACACGATCACATCATAGCATAGATCAGAGCAATCACTGGGACAATAACAGATTACCTTATAGTCTTCTCTTAATCTTGTAACTTGAAATGTCAGGGAAACAGCCTTTCTAACAGGCTTGCCACAGAGAAGTGGCAGGTCTTGGCCTGCATTAGAAAGAGCGTTGCCATCAGGTGAGAAGTGATCCTTTCCCGCTTCTCAGAACTGGTGAGGCCACTTGGGGTGCTGTGCTCAGTTCTGGGCTCTCCAGTACAAGAGAGAGACACAGATGCACTGGAGAGTCCAGCAAAGGGACTGCCACTAAGATGATCACTGTACTGGAGCCTGTCTCCTACAAGGAAAGGCTACAAGAGCTGTGACTGTTTAGCCTGGAGAAGAGAAAGCTTGGGAGTGACTTTTAATGTAAATAAATACCTGAAGGGAGCGTGCAAAGTAGATAGAGCCAGGCTCTGTTCAACAGTGCCCAGCAACAGGACCAGAGGCAACGGGCACAAACTGAAACACAAGAGGTTTCCTCTGAACAACGGGAAACACTTTTTCACTGTGAGAGTGACTGAGCACTGACACAGGGTGTCCAGAGAAGTTGTGGAGTCTCCATCCTCAGAGATTTTCAAAAGTTTTCTGAACAGGATTCTGAGCAACTGACTGTAGGTCTTCTTGCTGGAGCCCAGAGTAGACAATCTCCAGCAGTCCCTTCCAACCTCAGCCTTTCTGATTGCTTGACAGAAATATTTTGAGCATAGGAGTGTAGTGAGTGGTAAATTATCAAGGATGCTGTGTGTCACAGGAATGTTCACTGGGCTTTGTCATGCCAGAACTGCAGCAGGCCAGATCAGGCACATTTTTAATGACTGGATTTTTAGAAAAGTATTTATCCTGTAGCAGCACTCTGGGTGAAAGCCCTAACCTTTTCTTTCCCTCAACATGTTATGTGTTATTTTACTAAAAGAGGAAACTAATTTTCAAATTATCAAACTAATATATCTTAAAAGCCTCAGAAAGATCCTATGTATATAAAGACATATGAAAAAGATGCATGAATGGAAAAGAACTGCTAGGTTTAGGGGAAAATATCTCACATGATGGAAATTCTCATACACCCTAGCTAAGTAGAGGCATTGTACTTTGCTCACTGAGCTAACTTTGAAATACTTTAGAATATCCTTTCTGAAATTTTGATAAAAGGGATAAAAAGCAATGAAAAAAAAGACATATGTCTTTTAATCAAAAAAGATTTTCACAGCCAAAGGGTACTAAAATGCTTAGACTGAATAAGTAATTGCAACCTTCGCTTAGTGAAATGAAACTTCAGAGTCTATCATGACAGATTTGATGCTGCTGTAGCAATAGCCTGAAGCTGATTAAATGTTAAACATATGCTACAAATACTTAGTCTTTTTAAAAGGCATTTCATTATTTAATAAGATTCAATCAAGGGTATGCATTTCAAATTTTCCCAAAAATTCAAAATGTATTCAAATATTGTAACTATTACTTTTTTCCTCTGTTTTGGTTAGGTAGACTTTGAATTCAGCTGTCCATCTGAATCTGAAAGAGTTTTAGGGTCTTGGAAAACACTGCAAACCAAGCAGAAGCTGATGCACTAAGTTTAAAATATTGTTACTACAAATTTTTTAAAAAACAAATGTCTTTTGTGGCATTTTTAGTGTGGTGATGGACCAAGCTATTAGTTGATGATAGTAAAACTTTTTTTCTTACTGATGAAAATTCCTCTGTTGATCTTAAATACAGAAATCATATGCTTTAATTTCATTTGCTTTCATGACTTATCTCAGTAAGTCAGATTAAAATTGATCTTTTCAAACTTACTTATTTAGGACATTTGTGTTCATAGGCCCTCTTGTGACTTTAAATATTATGTAATAGTTTTGGATAGCAATCTACAAATTAAAATGAAAACTAAGAGCAGTGCATTTCAGCCATATGCCAGATACAACATTATTTCTGATCTCTGATTTGATTAGCGAAACTTCTTGATGAGCAAGTGATTAAAAGAAACATACTTACAGCTAGTGAATACCTGTGAGTATGAGAATCCTGAAATGTTACCAGCATTTGGTCCTCAGCATTGCACTGCTCACAGGAAGAGCCTGGCCCTGCTGCTGGGTTCTACCTGGCAGAGGATGGAGGGGAAGGAATATGGCTTTCAGCAGGACCGGGATGGGAGGGACAGAGACTCGTGACATTTCATTGCCACCACCAAATCCCAAGGTATTCTGACTAACTGTGCAAAAGTAATATTTCACTCTTTGGTTTGCCTTAGATATAAACTAAGACTTTGTTTCCCCTTATCTTTATTTGACATAGCTAATAATAGTGATCAAATTGATATTCTTGTTTTCAAAACAGGCAACATGACCAAGGATTCCCAGGAAGATGTAAAATTCAGAAGACACTTGCACATGATGAGGAATAATCAAGTTGTATTAACATTACTTTAGCACTATTAGTTGTATTAGCATTACTTTAAACTTATTTTTTTATTGTTATTATTTTTTTGCAGCTGGACAAACTACAAGGCTCTACACAGGGAATTGCTTTGATTGGGCCTTGTGGTACTTTGAGGGGATGGCACAACTGTCTTTGAAAGCATCTGTATTCATACATTTCAAACTAATGTGTTTTGGTCTCAATGCCTGTTAAGAAGAAAAGTTGAACATCATTTTGGTAAAAGAGACAAGCTTAAAGGTGATCTTTCTAACTAACTGTTAGTCTAACGAAACAATGGAAAAAATGTTAATAGTCTTAGTAGAGCATTTTCCAGAAGAGGATAGACAAATGTCCATCAGAGGTGGTCATGGAAAGATCAGAGTAAGGCAATGAAATAGATTTTCTCCTGAAATATCTTCCAGATTTATAGTCTAGGCTAGTGTTTTTGCTCTTGGGTTGACCATCTGCAACAAAGAACCCTGTACATGCAACTCATAAAAGATCACAGAATCACAGAATTAAGCTGGAAAAGACAGTTAAGATCGTTTAGTCCCACCACTAACCCAGCACTGCCCAGTCCACCACTAAACCAAGCCCTTGAGTGCCACATTTACATGTCTTTTCAAAAGATAAATAAATAAAGATATTAAACAGGACTGGCCCCAATACTGACCCTCTGGGAGCACACTTGTGACCAGCCACCAAGTGGATTAAACTCCTTTCACCACCACACTCTGGGCTTGACCATCCAGGCAGTTTTCTATCCAGGAACAAGTACACCCAGCCAAGATGTCAGCAGCCAGTTTCTGCAGGAGAATGCTTTGGGAAATGGCATCAAAGGCTTTACTGAAGTCCAGGTAGACACATCCACAGCCTTTCCCTCACCCACAAAATGGGCCACACTGTCATAGGAGCTGGTGAGGTTGGTCTCAAGTATGACCTGTCTTTCCTAAACCCATGTTTGCTGGGCCTGATTCCCTTGTTGTCCTGTATGTGGCATGTGATGGCACTCAAGACGATCAGCTCCGTGATCTTCCCTGGCACCAAGGTCAGACTGACAGGCCTGTATTTTCCTGGATCCTTCCTCTGGCCCTACTTGCTGGTGGGGACCACATTTGTCAACTTCTAGGCCTAGCTAGCCAAGACTGCTGATAGTGATAGAAAATGGCTCAGTAAGCACTTCTGCCACCTCCCTCAGTATCATATATGAAGTTCAATTTCCAAATTCAGTGCTCTCTAACAAACCTCAAACTTCAGTCTTCCACAGAAAGTAACTTGAAGATTTTTATTTACTATAGAAATGATTAAGGTGCTCCCAGCTACTTTGCAGCAACTTCCCATAGACAAACACAGAGTCAGTAAATCTTATTTGACAGGCTACTGTAAAATAAGATATAATAAAAAAATCGTTAAATTTAAGCCTCATAATTACTTGGTGCCCATTCAAAAAACATCATAGTACTGAACACTAACTGTCTAAATGGAATAGGAAAAATACATTTAAAGAAACAGCAGAAAGATATCTAGATAACAAAGCAAAAACTGGAATTAATTTTTGGAAGTATTCACTAGTAGATAGTTTCCACATGACTAAAAACCTATTATTGAACTAACAAAAATAGCACTGTTTTGAAAAAGTATGTGTTTTATCTCATGTATGTAAAAATTTAATTCTGGAAAATTGCCTTATACTTAGCCACAGCAAAATCATCACCTTATCTCTCTTACCATTTATGCACTAGTGTGTGAAGAGTGTGCACATGCACAGAGTCATTCAAATAAGCTGTTTTCCTTTGCTTTTCTTGGCTTCTCTTAGTGAGAAGGAAAATTTCCCCATTAAAAATGAAACAAAACACCCAAGATACCCCAACCAAAGAAAAAACCCAAACTCTCCCTCTTATATAAAACATTATATTCACAGAGTCCTCATCACTGTGCCTAATCGAAAAATCTGGGATTAGTAGTTGTCCAAATTATTTTGAGATGGCTTCCAAGCCAAAACTCAGGTCCAAAGTTTCCAAAATCCAGCTTCATACTTGAAAGCTTTTCCCAGCTCTTTTCTTTAGATATTGATGATAAAGAAAACATCTATATAATCTCAGAAATGGGCTCTAGTGATGCACCTTCTATTATGCCCTTAAGCAGATGTGAGAGGAGTGATGACAGTCAGACCTGTGAGACTGACATGAATTAACAAAAATCAGTTGCTATATGATGAAGATTTTATTTTCTTGCTCAACTAATGAGTGAGAGCACACGCACTGAGGGAATGAGAGTGCTCTGGAGCTGCTTGGCTGTAATCATCAGTGAAGAGTAGAAGTGATTGAGATGGTCAGGAAAACAGGAGTTTTGAACCAGGAGACAGGTAGAGTACAAGAAAGACACAGGCTGTTAGCTAAAAATAAGAAGGAGAAAAAAGAAGGAGAAAAAAGACAAAGAGGAATTAGAATGGGTAGTGGTATGTAGTCTAAACTACTAAATTAGGAGTGTTGACAAAGTTCCCAGAAGTGTATTTTATACATTATTTGATTATATGAATTATACTGGTGCTTGGGACTTAAGACAATTCTCTGAATTTTGTATTTATTTTTCATTGTCATATTTCCATCTTGTGAAGTGAGCCTTTGGATTGACTTCAGTTTTTCAGTTTACTCTATTGATGCTATAAGGTTAAGGAGTGAGAAACAAAGATTGAATTCCTGGGAGTTTTTCTGTTAAATACACCAGTTTGTGTGAGGAGTGATTAATCAATATGAAAATATATATTGCGGATTAATTAATTTGAATTAGATAGGCACAATATCCTGTTCTTTGCTATGGCTGGGAACAACCACTGTTTGGGATCTGGGTTGCTAATGTAGTAATATGGTTACTTTCTGCTTTTTGTGCAGGTGGGAGCCTCTTAAAACAACTTTTTCGTTTCCCTTTTTCCTTAGTGAGAATATATTCCCCTATACTACTCTCAAAGAAGTTGACTCCAATTTACTAAAGGCTTTGGCATCACACCCTGAAAGCTATGAACAAATCAGTGTGTAGAATTTTAACCTGTCACCATGCAGAAAAGCGTTTTCTTGTACTGTCTTCTAAAGAGAGTTTTTATTGGGAGTCTCTCTCCATCTGTGAACTATAAGTCAAATTCAACTGAAAAATGGCACACTCAGAGGTGTGAAAATTTCCTGTGAAATGGAGAAAAAAGGCCCAACCAGCAGCCATTAGGATGTCAGAACTCAGAGAGAACTATTGTCCCTTTATGAGACAGCAAAGCAACTCTGCTGAGATAAATCTGTGCTGGGAACATTGGCGAATCTGGTGGGTGGCAGAAAGTGTTCATGGGAAAAAGAAGGTATTTTGACCTGTAGTGGCTTTGATAGAAGCAACTGTGCTCTGATAAAACGTGTCTTCCCACAGAGTAGATAAAACACTTGATAAGGAATGTTGAGAATGTTGTATGAGAGATGGCAAGGTTAAGGATGATTTGGTATGGCTTCCATCAAAAAAAATTTAGTCTGTTTGCCTCAACAATGCTGCTTTTTTTCTTCTTTCCAGCATGAGAAATCATTATGTCCCTCATGATAAAAAAGGAAATAAAGGAGTGAGGGCAGTGGGGGAAGGGAGAAGAGTTATACTTCAACATTTCTTACACTTGCCATTTGGAAAATTCAGAGCATTACCAACCAGTGATACTAAGGTTGGTAACGGTCTCTCTAAAATTCCAGGGAGACTCTAACTGTACCCCACTTCTCCAAAAACACATATATGTGTTTTGATGGTGACTGGTACTGAATAGATCCAATAAACTTCTTCCACCTCCAGGTGCCTTGAGGTGGTGAGTGAAAAAACAGGTTGGATGCTTGCTAGCAAGCTGTTTACACTGCCTAGGTCTCTAGGGTAAGATTTTGTGTTAACTTTTGTTTATGTTACTGAACGCAGCCGAAAATCATTATTTCCCTTGAAGGATAATGCAGCAATAACAAACTTGTATTTTCCCAGTCATCAAACACATGACACTGGTAAATGTAGTTACCATCTACGTTGTTACAGAAATCATATCTAGAACAGCAATGATTAATTTGCTTCTTGGGCTGCATGCATCAGTCAGCAGCTAGAGATCTCATAAGAATGATATCGATAGATAAATGTTGTGGAGAGTGTAGATGAGAGGTGTCCCATAGCTTAGTGTTCCATTGCATTTCAGGGTGTTTTTGGCAGAACCAAATCAAAGAATCTTGTTAAAATCTTTCTAGGTATGGTCTTATGGAAAACCTATATAATCCTGGTGAAGATCAGACCTAAATGAGAGGCCTATGAATTTATTCTGGAAAAATCTTTGAACAAAAGTGGTAAACGAAAATATGTCTATATTTTCCATGTGCATATATATGATGAAGATGCCAAATGTACTAGCATTCCTAGCTTTGAGTACCTTTACGGGACACACTGGCAAGGTGGGTAAAATGTATGTGACTGCTAGTTTCATGGAAATGCTTCTCCACACTATCAGCTCATTTTAATGTGGATTTAGCAATAGAAATATGTTCAAATGACCCTTGTTTGCCTTAAGAATGTATGAGCTGTATGGTGCTTGTGAAGCTACATTAACCACGGAGGGCTGTGCTGGGTAAGGTGCTATAAAACAAGCCATTTATTTTATTGGTGCCTATTTCAATAATACTTACGTATACACCTAGTAAAAAAGTAAATCCATAGCTACAAAATTTCTTAGTTTCAGTAATTCAATTTATCATTTCAGAATTTAGCAAAAAGTCTTATGTTCATCAGGAATAATTAAAGTATCAGTAAAATAAGTGAAAGAATACAGTGGGGCTACTATTCAGCCTTGCCAATAGCTAATAATCTCACTTACATATGAGTTGTGAAAATTATCACTTCCAGTTGAAAGTTTAACTAAAATACAGTGATGCTAATAAGACTCTTCCCACTTCATTGTGGTGAATTGCACCTATCTTGTTGCCTTTGAGAACATAAGAAACTGTTATGTAAGGGTTTTACTCTTAGCCTTGACCAATCACTTTGATGAACACAAAGTGGCTACATCATTCTTCAACTTCAGTCTCTGATACCTGCTTTACACTGGTGAAAACAAATTCTTGCAACAAGAGAGAAGCTATAAGTAATTCTTCTGATAATTTTCAGGAAATAACTGATTAAGTGGAGAAAAGGTGCTTTCCCTTGTAGCTAGAAGTGGTGCCAATAACTTATTATATAAAATTATGTCCAGTATATAATATCTAACCTGGTTGGTTGACTTCTATTATAATAAGAGAAATATGTTAGAAATGGCACATAAAAATCTCTGGACTGTGTAACTATTCTGTCAAAGCAACAGAATATCTTTTGAAATCTAAGGTGACAGAGTTTGATATAATGAAGATTCATATTCATAAAAGATTCTTAGGGAAAATAGACAAATTGAGTGGATCAGTATATTCTGTCAGGTTAAGGCAGACCAAGCAGATATTGTTTTGACTTTCCAGTGATTCTTAAAATTATCAAGTTAGTTACTACCTTTTGCTGTCATTTCAGATAATGGCTGAGTCATGCACAGTGCAACATTAAAGTCAAAGATTGGTTGCACCGTCTACTTGTTCTATACCAAGAGAAAATCTGTTTGAAAATATACGGATCAAAGGAAAGAGTGAAATGGAAGGACTGCATTTCTGTTGAAACACTATAGCATATGGGAAATATAAAAGATTTCATATTTGCATTAGACGAAGAGTGAGCATCTCTCTTGGTAGGAAATATAAAGATTTTTTTTTAAAGGTAGATATAAGGAACTATCAATGCTTAAATATAAGTAATTTTCTACTTATTATAACTGGAAAATATTATACTTTGTAGCTGAAGTAGTTATGATATATAAATACATAAGAAGACTACCCTGTACATTTCCATGTATTTAAAGTCAGAAATAGAAATACAGTTATGGAAAATATAGAAGATAAAGCCAGACATAGAAAACAAGTGAAAAATTATCTTTTATCCAACCTTCAAGATCAAATACATCTGGGATAGAACAGCCCTGGATGTACGGACAGACTGGGAAATGAGACACTGGAGAGCAACTTGTGGAAAGGGACCTGGAGATCCTGGTTGATGGAAAGTTGAACAAGAGCCAGCAGTGCCCTGGCAGCCAGGAGGGCCAACCCTGTCCTGGGGGGCATCAGGGACAGCATTGCCAGCCTAAAGGAGGGGATTGTCCCGCTCTGCTCTGCCCTGGGGCGACCTTACCTTGAATACTGCGTGCAGTTTTGGGCTCCACAGTGTAAGAAAGACATTAAACTATGAGTGTCCCAAGAAGGGCAACAAACATGGTGAAGGACCTTGAGGGGAAGCCACACGAGGAGTGGCTGAGGTCACTTGGTCTGTTCAACCTGGAGGAGACTGAGGAGAGTCCTCACTGCAGTTACAACTTCCTCGTGAGGAGAAGAGAAGGGGCAGACACTGATTTTTTCTCTGTGGTGAGAGTGACAGGACCCAAGGGAATGGACTGAATTTATGTCAGGGGAGGTTTAGGTTGGATATCAGAAAAAGATTCTTCACACAGTGGGTGTTTGGGCACTGAAACAGGCTCCCCAGGGAAGTGGTCACAGAGCTTGACATGGTTCAAAAAGTGTTTGGACAATGGTCTTGGGCATTTGGTGTGATTTTTGGGGTTGTCCTATGCAGGGCCAGGGGTTGGTTGCATTCAATGATCTTTGTGGGTCCTTTCTATGACTCTCTGATTTATTTGCTCTTTCATTAATGCCTTTTTCTGTAAGTGTTCTTCCTTGCATGGCATTTCCCAGGTTGAGATAATGTATTTGCACAGGTAAATCTCATATATAAATTTCAGCTTGCAAATTGCAATTTGAACTTTGTGCTTTTTTTATTAAAATACTGGATTTCTTCAGGCAGAGTTATAGGCTATAACTCTAAAACTTTGATTAATGGTAATTATGCTTGATTTCTTAGTGGATTCAGAGGATCAGAATGCCTTTACACATGAAACAAAAGACAGTGCCTTAAAGTGAAGGAGTTGTGTCTTGCTAATTATACCAATCTTATTCTATTCAGAAGTTATACAAATTGAAACAACTAAAGAATTTCAGCAGATAGTAAAATCAGATTCTTAATTTTAGTGTGAGTCATGAGGATTTAACATTTTACAGCTTTGGACCTGAAATAAGACATTTTAATTATCTTAGCAGTTTCACACGTCAAGTGATTTACATGCCACCTCCTACCTGTCAGCCTGGGGTTTCCTTTTACTTAATTAAATTTCCAGAAACACACATCATATATGCTGTACTCTATTACCTTCATAAACTGTCTTCTTCTCTATATATCATATCCCATTTCATATATATATAAATGTTGTAAATGAAGGGATTTGTGTCTCTCTCTGAAATTTTAGAGAATATATCCACCTTTTGTATTTATTTTGTTTTGTTGTGGGTTTTTTTTGTTGTTGTTGTTTTTTATTTTTTTGTTTTTGTTTTTGTTTTTTTACAGTATTTCTTGTTATACAAGCAGTTTCTCTGTTAAATTTAAAAAAAAGAACTGTAAGATTGTGGGGGCAGGGGGTTGAAAGAAAACCAAATGTTCTGAGAAAAGCTGTTACAATAACTCAGGGAGTGAGAAGGTAAGCAATCTTCAGCTGGAAACCCAGAGCTCAGCAGAATAGGAAAACTGAAACAAATTTCCCACAAAATTCTATAGCAACATTCCTGAACACAAAGGCATATTCTAACTCCAGTGAAAAGGGAAACATTTTCCACACAAAGCAAAACCTTGGATTTTTTCCTCAGAATATTAAAATATACACACATATGGACTCTCAAAGATCAGCACTGAAAAACACTTCCAAAAGGGAATTTGAAATTGCCATGGTTAAGTGGGAAATTCTGCAGCACCTACTGCAGGATTATGGAGTTGATGGGTCTTCAGTAGCCTCCTGTGTTTTCACTTATAGGAAACTTCAACAGGCACTAAGATGTTCAAAACATCCTGAAAGGCAATTTTGCAGAGAGCCCCACAGGGCTGACTAATGCATTTCAGTCCAGACAGGTTATATGATTATACTGGGATATTCAAATGTCCAGTCATGAGGAGAACGCAAAAGATAATGGCAGATTTTACGCTTGGTTTTTTGGAAAAGAGAAGGTTAGTGACTGTATGATGCTATTTGAAGGTGAAGCTTTTGTTTTCGTCTGTAGACTCACAAATGCCAACAGGTATAAGAATACAGAAAACGAAAGTACTTTTATGTTAGGGTGATAATATCAAAGATATTAGCCCCCTGTAGAAAGTTCTCTTATAAAATAAGTGTAACATCTGGAATTTTGTAAATAACAAGAATCAGCCTAAGACATGCTTTGGTTTTACCTGTATGATTTGAATCTGGCTTAATTTAACCAGACTCTGGAGGAGCACAATCTGTCATTTTCCTGAAACAAAACTCAGGTCTTGACTACAAAATATTCTAGTTGTGCATTCAATCTAAAGGCCTAAATACTAATGGTTATACCCATCAAAATTATGAATGAGCTCCTGGTCCCACTGATGTAATTCACCTTTTTTTTGGTAAGAAATTAAATACATTACAAATAATTATTCATGCAGAGACTGTAATCACTGACTATATCTAAATGACTCAGAAAGCAGGACCTGCTAGTATCCCTTGCCTGGAAATACCTGGCAGTGAAAAATATAGTACAAGACATGGCAATTGCATGACAAGTCAGTGAGCATTCTTACTGAAAAGAGTTGTCATAATCAGGAAGTCCTGAAAATTAGAAAATTTGTTTTTGTTTTTCGTTTAAACCCTACTCGAGACTATCTGTTCAGGTGATATTTTATATTGAGATTTAGAAACTGTTCATATTATGAATAATACTTTCTTCTGGTACAAAAATTGCTGACATAGAGAGTTGTATAAAGGAATTGTATAATGTTGTTGAAAGCTGAAAATGATCAGGAAATTCCTGTTGACAAACACGAGGGAATATAATTTTAAGCTATAGTTGCTTAATAGTGGCTACCTTACAAGTTTTAAGCGGGTGTTCTATAAGGGATTCTGATATTCACTATACTCGTATTGTTTTTCTCTGTTTCCTCAGATTTTTAAAATAAAATGCTAATGGAGTGTGATTCTGTGTCTCTCTCCAATTCAGGGAAACAAGGAGACATCAAAGGCAGGACTGGAACTTCAGTGACTGGGTCACCAGCTCTGATGTCTGTGTCTGAAGGTAGACTCCTGACATCAGCTGAGTTTTCAAAGACACAGTTTTCAGCACACTTTCTTTGCTTTTGGCTTTAAAAGATGAAATAATTATCTGAACTTTTTCCTATTGCACATGAAAATATATGGAATAGTATTATACTGAACTGGATTTTTGAGAACTAAATGTTTTATAATCCAGCAATTTGCATTGCAGTTACAGATATATAGAGGTTGTAGACAAACAAAACTGTCTCAAAGTACTTGCTGCACCTTTTGATGACCACCAGCAGTTTAGGAGATATACTGCTTATGAATTTTAACATATTTTGGTGGCATATTTGATGTGGGAAGGTCCACATTGAAGAAGTTCATGAAGGGCCATCTCCTGTGGGGTTGGCACCCCACACTGAAGCAGAGGAACAGTGAGGAAGAAGGAGCATCAGAGACAATGTACATTGAACAGGCTGCAATCCCTATTCCCCAGCCCCCTGTGCTCCCCTGGGGGGAGGAGAGAGAAGAATTGGGAGTGAAGTTGACCCTGAGAAGAGGAGAGATGAGCTGCTTTTGTTTGGGATGGAGATTATTTTCTTCATAGAAACTCGTATGGTGCTGCGTTTTGGATTTGTGATGAAAACGTTGATAATAAAGCAGTGTGTTACCTACAGCTGAGCCCCAAAGCCTTTTCTGCCTCTCACATGGCTCCACTGGTGAGCAAGCTGGGGGTGCACAAGAGGCTGTGAGGGAGGTGACACCCTGGGGACAGATGACCCCAGCAGACCCAAGGGCTATCCCACACCATGTGGTGCCATGTCAGTGCATAAACCTGGTGGAGGAAGGAACATTCAGTGTGATGCTGTTGTCTTCCCATGTCAGTGGTTACACATGACTGAATCCTGCTTTCCTGGGGACAGCTGCTGGAACATAGAAGCAATTAATTAATTCCTTTTTTGGCTTTCTTTGTGTACATGACTTTTGCTTTACCTATCTGTCTTTATCTGAACCCATGAATTTTCTCCCTCTTAGACTTCCACTCCTTTTCCCAGTCCCACTCAGGGAAGTGAGTCTAGTGGCTGTGTGGGGTTGAGCTGCTGATGGGGTTAAACCACAAAAGGTGGAGTGATGGAGGGTGGCATTAGATCTGTTGTTATTTTTTATTAACCTACTCTGTTTAATTGACAATAGATTTAATAAGTTTCTCCAACTCAAGCTAGTTTTGCCCATGATGGTAATTCATATGTGATGTCCCAGTCTTCATCTCGATCCACAAGGAACTTTTTTCTTATTTTTCTGCCCTTGTCCTGTTGAGATGGATAAATGATTCCAGTGCTTTTTTCCCATTGTACAACTCATACATTAACTTACAGAAAGCTGGGTTCACTGGTTTTGGTTTTTGTTTTTTTTTTTTTAATTTTCAAGATATCATTTATAGGTTATCTCTACTCCACAGACAAATATTTCTGTTAAACTATTCTTCTTTGAACTTCATAAAATAATGATTCAGTCACCCAGGTTAATTTAACTAGAATGATAGAAAATTAAAAATGCAAAGTTAAAAAATGATAGAAATTGCCTAGGTAGGTTTATCTCAGGAGAAAAGAAACTTAAATGAAAAGTCCACGTTAAGGTGACATCAAAGAAAGTGTCTCCTCTTTTGACAGGTGAAACTGTTATCAACCCCCTTTATTGATAATATCAGGATTGCTTTAGTTCCAGACTTTAGAGTTATCAGATAATTTCACAGCCTTCACATTCCCTAGGCTGTATACAGGTTGACTTTTTGTACCTTTCATCTCTCTAAGTCACATTTTATCATAACTCCCTTTACTATCTAAATGTGTGAGAAAGAAATTTTGAAGAACACTGTTTGGTGCTGAAATAATGAAAAAAAAAGAAAAAAAAGACATTTGCTTATAGCCCTGGTGATGTGATACACTGACAATTCAGTTTGTTACCCAAAAATAAGAAAAAATATAACATACCACTAGACAGAATCTAACATTTTTGGCTTTCAAAGTGAGATGTCACTGCTGTATCTATCTGTACAGCTGGTTTTCTGAAAACTTTCTAAGATGATTAATCTGTGAAATATACTTTGGGAAAGCTGTGGCATTTCTTTTCCTTACTTCAGACTTTTCTCAAGCATAAGCTGAACTGTTCACTAGGAAATGCAAACTTTGCATAAAAATATTATTCCTGGATGCACCGTTGCACTCGAAGTGACATCAGGATCTGACCAAATAGAAGGTAATATCCCCTTTTTAATATTTAGAATGAAGTTTTATAGTTATATGAGTGTGCACAGCTTTATGTAACATTTTAAGTAATATGATTTTTTTTTTAATAAATAAGACATTACAGTGCAGATAAAACAGATATTAGTTGGTTCCTAAGAAGATTTTAAAAATATTGTAAATGAAGATTTCTTGAGACAATGTTAGGAGTTTGCAATAGACAGTGAGTGCTGGGTTTTCTTGTGAACATGGCATATTTAGAGAAATAAGCAATGCTATAAATTGTACTATTATGAAAGACTTGAACATTTTACGGATCAAACATGCAATATCATTACTGATACTGTTATAAAAACTTCTAGGCTTCTCTACCAATCAAACAAAAAAGGGTTTAAGGTCTTTTCTCATAAGTATTGGAGAGATAAGAGAAAAGCCTAAGCAAAAAATAACCCTGGAGCAGAAGATAACAGAGATTTCACTACAATAAAATGAAAATCTAGACAAGAGAAAAACAATACTAATAACTACAGGTTTACAAAAAGTAAAATATGAGACAGTCAGGGAAACCATTAGGGAAGCCAACAGGTCAGACTGCCTTCTGGAATTAAATTTTGAAAAACTCTTAATGAAGCTAATTGGAGTTGTCCTTGCACAGAAGGTAGAAACATTTATAAGGAATACCTTTCAGGCCAGATTAATTTGATATTAATCTCTACATGGTAGTAGAGAATCTCTTGCTACTAGGAGTAAGTAGAGAATCTGTAAAGGAGATAAGACAAAGAACAGAACTGCAGAGAATACAATACCCTGGATATATAAAAGTTTAGAGAAATGACATGAGAAAATCCAAATTATAGAAATGATGAATTGTTAAAAGTTAGAACTGTATATAATACAGGGACACTGACAGAGAAATTAAATAGAATTTGAATATTATCTAAGTAGGACCCCCAAACAAATCTTTCATTTGGTTTTAAAGTAAATAATAAAATCAGGGACAAGGCAAATAGTTGGAAACGAGTACACAGAAAAGAATATGACTATGTTTGAATTGGAGGTCAAATATATATGGAATTTTGTACCCTTTATTCAGGAGCCTGAACACCGTGGGTTCTAGATTTTGACACTTCAGTACAAAAAAAGAAACAAACATGACTGGTGGAAAGATGCATATGGAAAGTCTAAGTTGCTAGATCTCTTTGACTTCAAATTCAAATACAAAGAAAAATCAGGAGCTGTTGGAGAGTGCATTTACTTCGTGAACATTTTGAGTATTCTTCTCCAAGTGAATAACTCTTATTTCTTTTGATATACATGAATTCAGCCTGGTTTCCTTTATACTAACACAGAGAAAGGAGAGAGGGAAGGGAAGGGAAGGTGCG
>VZTJ01000546.1:429602-602722 GCA_013397795.1 Orthonyx spaldingii | reverse complement strand
TGTCCAGCTCTGGGGTTCTCAGCGCGGGAAGAACATGGAGCTGTCAGAGCAGGTCCAGAGGAGAGACACAAATAATGATCACAGGGCTGGAGCACCTCTTATGAGGAAAGGCTGAGAGAGTTGGGTTTGTTCAGGCTGGGGAAGAGAAGGCGCTGGGGTTACTTTATTGTGAGGGGGCCCTACAGGAAAGCTGGAGAGGGACTTTTATACAAGAGCCTGTAGTGACATGATGAGAGAGTGACTTCAGACTGAAAGAGAGTAGGTTTAGTTTAGATATTTGTAAGAATTTCTTTGCTGTGAGGGTGGTGAAGCCCTGGAATAGGTTGCCCAAAGAAAGGGTGGATGTCCCATTCCTGGAAGTGTTCAGGGCTAGGTTGGATAGGGCTTTGAGCATCCTGGCCTAGTGGAAGGGGCCCCTGGCCATGGCAGTGGGGTAGGAACTGGGTGATCTTTAAGGTCCATTCCAACCCAAACCATTCTATGGTTCTGTGATTTTACACAGCCTCTGACAATTAACTTGTTGGATGTCACATCTCTGAGTTGGTGTCCTCTCAGTTGGTAACCAAGAGCCTGAACATGAAAGCCTACACATCTGACTAATGAAACCCTGAGTCATTCCATTCTTTAATTAAAGCATGTTCCTTTAATATGGTCCTCTTACTTAAAGTTATGTGAGAATTATTTCCTAGAGGAAAATGTCTAATGAATGCACTTTTGCTTAGTATTTTCTATATATTAGATAAATAAGGGGGGAAGCTTGAAATATCTGGGGTATGTCAGGCAGTTGCAGGGGATGCATATGTCAACCTCAAGCATGATTTATCTCACGTGCTTTTTCTGACAGTTGTGACTTAACGGCTGTGTTTTCCTCCAGGCTCTCAGGAGGCTAAATATCTTTTCAAGTTTCTAGCTTTGTGGTGGAAGAGTAAATGTCTGTTTGCCGGTGTAATTTATCTGAGTCATTCTGGGAGAGGCGTGGAGCAACTGCAGCGTGACGATTAGCATAAATAAGAGAGGGACCCTCTTCCTGAGGGTAGAGTACTCGTCCTGTCTTTCAGAGGAAAGCTGCTTCCCCATAACAACTGCTACTGCTAATTCATGGGCACAGTGCTATAAACTGAAAGACCTAATATATTGAACTCTGGCCTATTGTGATATTCTTTTGCATTTCAGTTTGGAGTTAACAAGAGCAGAGCAAGGAAGGAAGAGGAAAATTTCTGCAGTAAGTACAACAGTAGAATACCACCAGAGCTGGCATTTCACAAACACCAAAGATGGTTTTTCTTTTAAAAGTTTGAAGAGAGAAGGAATTATAAAACCTAAACTCACTTCTGTCTCTATGTAATACAGTGGTAACAGTGTTAAGTAGTTGCCATTGCCAATTTTGTTTCTAAAAAATGTATTTAAAATTTCATACTTTCAGACATGTAGGTATTTTACAGCTTTCTCTGAACATGCAGAGGTTGATTTTGGTTTTTTGGTGGGTTTTTTGTATGTTTGGGGTTTTTTTTGCATATGGAAACACCAACACCTGGTGCTGTTTGACAGTGGCAGGAGCGTAGTTCTGTCTTCCCCCCTCAGCGCGCAGCCTGGCACCATCCTTGCCCCATCGGGCTGCTGCCTGCCCGGGGGGAGCCGCTGGTGAGTCACTCTGCAGGCCACGAGTGCGGCTGGCAGCCACCGGGCCTGCCAGGGCAAAAACACACCTTGGCGTAGTGAGAAAATGGAAGATCTTCTTCCAGGTGTTTCCTTAAACGTGACTTACACTGTCCTCTAAGAGGGAGAACGGCGGTAGCAGACGGGATGCTGGCTTTGGCCGTAGCCTTTCTGTGCCTACTCGGGGGTGCAGGAAAGACGGGGGAGCGGGCGGGCAGCTGCCCCCGGCACCGCGCAAGGCGCAGGGGCCGCGCTCGGAGCCGGCCGGGCCGTGCCAACACCTCCTTCCCGGGATTGCCGGCTGCGCCCGGTGCCGGGAGGCGGCGGCTCCCGGGTCAGGGACGGCTGGAGCCCGGCCGCGGCCGGCAGGGCCAGGGGGTCCCGCGGGGGAGTTGTTCGCCTCACGCCTCGCTGTGCTGCCCGCTGCGGCCCCGCGGGGTCTGTAGGAGCCCGGCACAGCAGCGCCCGCGGCTGCTTACGCCCCGGCGGGCGGGGCAGGGCCGGGGCGGCGGGCGGGAGTGTCCCGCCGGCGGTGGTTGCGCCGGGCTGGGCGTGCAGGTCCATGCAGGGAGGAGGCAGGCAATCGGAAACGGGGTGGAGAGCGGCAGCTGCAGAAACATTAAAACCACCGAGCCCCCCAGCCCGCCCACCGGAGTTGCTCCGCCGGCACGCAAGATGTGCGGGGCTGGTCCGGGCTCCGCGCCGCGCTTGAGCGAGGTAAGGCTCGGGAAGCCGCGGCCGCGCACCCCCCACACCGCGGGGCTGCCGCACGTCCCAGCGCTCGGCGCGACCCCCGGGGTCACGAAACAAAAACGAAGGGGTGGGGAGGAGGCTGCCGGGACCCCGGCGTGCCCGGCTGCGGGCCGCGTCCGGCGAAGGCGCTGCGGGACGGGAGCCACGCGCGCCCGGGAATGAAGCGGAGAAGGAGCGAGGCGGCTCGAGCCCGGGAATAGAGCAGGGAGCTGAACCCACTGGTCTGGCACCTCTTGCTTTGCCCCGCTTAGGCTGTAATTTAACAAGTCTGCCTGTTCTTCTTTCCTTGCATGATGTTATGGATTTCATTCTTTTTAAATGTCCACTACAAAACCTTTATGTGTAAAGGGAGTTTCTTCTATATGCGTATTCCTTAATTATGCCCATTTCAAAAGTTTGCAATGCTACTTATTTAAATGCAAGGGGGAGTTTTGACATTCTTTGTTTCAGACCCATGGAATGGGCTTGCTCTCTAGCTTATTTACATATTTTCTTGCTTTTCTAAACTTTTTACTGCTGTGGGTTTTGTAAAGCATGTTCTTACTTGTATTTAGCAAGGGCACCCCTTACCTGTTTACAGCTTTGAGATGATCTATTGTTTATATTTACATCAGTGAATTTACCACTGTTTGAGATGGCATCAGTAAATTGCATAACTACCCCCTTCCAAAGTGTGTTCAGACTTTATTAATGGAGGAGAATACGGGTCTCCTGTCAAGCAATTTCTGTGCAGACTTTCATACATTTGGAGTTAAATCAAGCAAGCCCTTTCCCTTTCTAAATCTCTTCTGTTGTATTTCCCGCTGAAGAAAAAAGACTAGAACTTACTGCTGGGGAGCTTTGAGATGTTTTGTGTTGGAAGAAGTCCAGTAATGCAGTCCTTGCTGACTCCAACTTGTTCAGTTCTGCGTGACAGAACTTTCTTTGTCTTATTTGCTTTACCTATTGAATATGCCTAACCACCTTTTAAACGTATTTTACCAGCTGAATGGAACTGATTCATGTGTGAATACATTTATGACTCTGATGCACTATTAAACCAGCAGATTATCTTAAACCCTTTATCATTTGCTACACTGCTTGTCTTCTTTCTTTTAACTCTGGGTTTTGTGCCTCTTGTTCTCAGGGCTGCAGTTTCTGAGGCTGTGCAGCAGCGCCGGGCAGGCTGTGGGGCCAAGGAGCTGCGGGGCAGCCCACCGGGTTTGCTGTCGGCGTCACCATCCGGTGGCCGCTGGGGGAGCAGTCCCCAGCCGGGCACCATGAACTCCGGCACCGCTGCTCCGCAGAAGGTCACCAGCAACCCCACCAACACCGATGTCAACTATGTCATCAAAGAGCATTATAATTACACGGGAAAGCTAAATGAGAGTGGAGTGGACAGTGGAATTAAAGTGACGTCGGTGGTTTTTATCATCATTTGCTGCTTTATAATCTTGGAGAACATTTTTGTCTTGCTTACCATCTGGAAAACCAAGAAGTTTCACAGACCCATGTACTATTTCATTGGGAACTTGGCTCTTTCAGACTTGCTGGCTGGTGTGGCTTACACTGCCAACCTCCTGCTATCTGGACACAAAACCTACAGCCTGACCCCCAATCAGTGGTTTGTAAGAGAAGGCAGCATGTTCGTTGCCTTGTCAGCTTCTGTGTTTAGCCTGTTGGCCATTGCCATTGAGAGATACATCACCATGCTGAAGATGAAACTCCACAATGGCAGCAACAGCTTCCGCTCCTTCTTGCTGATCAGTGCGTGCTGGGTCATCTCTGCGATACTTGGGGGACTCCCAATCATGGGCTGGAACTGCAAGAACCTCTTGTCCAACTGCTCCACTGTGCTGCCTCTCTACCACAAGCACTATATTCTCTTTTGCACAACCGTTTTCACTGGCCTTTTGTTATCTATTGTCGTCCTCTATTGCAGGATCTACTCCATGGTGAGGACTAGGAGCCGCAGGCTGACATTTCGGAAAAACATTACCAAAGCTACCAGGAGCTCAGAAAAGTCACTAGCCTTGCTCAAGACAGTGATCATAGTCCTGAGTGTCTTCATTGCCTGCTGGGCTCCTCTGTTCATCCTGCTTTTACTGGATGTGGGGTGCAAAGTGAAGGCCTGCCCAATTCTCTATAAAGCAGAGTATTTCTTAGTGCTGGCCGTGCTCAATTCAGCCACGAACCCTATCATCTACACCTTGACAAACAAAGAGATGCGGAGGGCTTTCATCAAGATTTTGTGCTGCTGCAAATGTCCCCCAGCAGATTCTGGGACCAAGTTCAAAAGGCCAATCATTGGGGGGATGGAGTTCAGCCGGAGTAAGTCTGACAACTCCTCACACCCACAGAAGGAGGATGGTGACCATCCTGAAACCATCATGTCTTCGGGCAATGTTACCTCATCTTCTTAGGAGTAACCATGGGGGTGTATTTCAGAGCCTTCCTCTGAAATCAGGGAGCTGGGACGCCTCCTGCTCACAGCACCAGCACTGGGCTGAGTGAGCAAGTAGCATTAGTTCTAATGAGGCAAACGGTGCACTTGCGAGGCTGGAGTTCAAGAAATGGGACAGACTGTTCTGGCTTGAAAATCTTTTTCCCTGGAGCATGTTTTGTCTTTGCACTGAGGCAGCTCAGGATTGTCAGGCGCATTCATATCCTGAAATCTCCTTAGTAACTCTGAAAGACTGATGCCTTGGTGAAATGATGCCTGGTGTGTGTGAGAGAAAGAGAGAGGGGGAGTAGGGAAAGGGAGAATGAATCTTTTTTTTTTTCCCTGTGAGAAGAATGTGAAGTTTTTTCTCTTCACAGCAAACCACTGACACAAAGATCTTTCTGTACTGAATTTAGTGGTGGCTCTGGTATCGTTGGTAAGAAGTGTGTTTGTTTAGCACCTAACATGGAAAGAGATCACACAAACATAACTTAGACCACATACGACCATAATTGGCATAATTTTGCAGAGTTTTTAGTTAAGTCATGAGGTTTTATTTGCAGAGTCCAAAGCTCTTGGGGTTTTACTTAGCAAGATTATAGCTGTGAATTTTTGCTGTCAGTCTGTATTACATTTGAAGACCATGGGCTAGATTCTGCAGTTACTTTCACCTGTACAATTCCATTGGCTGCGTCAGATTTAATGGAGTAGCTCAGAATGGCATTTGGCCCCATATTTTGATTGCCTTTTTATTCTATAGCATTAAATAAATTGCATTATCATGAAAAATGCAAGGTAGAACTAAGCATCATTTCTCTTCAAGATGACTGAAAGTCTACATAATAGTAAAAAATACTATTGACAACAGTGGGATTTTTGCCTAAGTGAGAAGAGCTAAAAACTGAAGCAGTATTTCAGTATCAGGTTCATAGTCTTTCCAAAAGTAAGGATCAGTTGGAAAACCAGAAAAGAGTACGTCAGGTTTCAGAAAAAATAAAAAGAAAGTTGAAGTGAAATGACTATAGATAAATGCACTTCCATAACAAAATGCAATACATTTTGGCACATTTTATTAATGTTTATAATTTCAGCGAAGATGTCTGTATTTTATCATGGAAGAAGTACCTGTCATTAAATTGAATGTATTTGTTTTACAGCATCATTTTTACTTCTCTATTTTTCTAACGTGTGCTAATGGGGTTGAATGTGTACAATGTAAATAAGATACAGGAGTCTTCAAGCGCCTAGAGTATTACTATAACAAAAGTGGTGTATCTGGGATAGCTGAGAGCAATTGACTGATCTACAGTCATCAGCAACTCCTAGGAGTGGTATTTTGTAAAGAAAATGTATTGCCTTTGTAGTAAAATTTCCAGTGCAATTTAACTGTTGGGTTTTTTTTTCTGGTTTAAAAAATAGTATTTAAAATGTTTCTGACTTTTATTGTTCAATTTGCACATAGCTTTATTGACTTCTAAACATTAATAAACTGATTTTTTAAATGTTCCTTTTATCAGATTACTAGCAGTTTTGTACTATTGTGATGGTTTCATGCCAGGTGTGGTTTCCTGTTGACAGAAGTCAGTGAAAGAATTCCTTGATTTTAGTACATGCTGGGATTAAGTCAGTTCTGTGGGGGCATAACGTGTAATCTCGCAGGATCATGTAAAATACAAAATGAATTTTAAACTATAACTTTTTTGTCAGCATGTGCTGTATGGCTGAAATGCCACTAGAAGAATCTCTACCGTAGCAATCCTTCTCCAATAGCCAATGAAGTACAAACAGAAGGAAAACCAGATGGCTGCCAGTTTTACAATGACTGCCTAGAGTAGAAAAGTGAAGTAATTCACTTGTATCACCAATATAATTCATAAGTTTAATTCTTAGCTTACTGCAAACATCAAGGAAGTCTATGAAACACAGAATGATGGCATCAACTACGCAAGTGCTGCAGCTCCACTGGATCTGCCAGTGAAGACCATGGCAGTGCAGTTCAATGGATGATGCATTACTTCTTCCAAAGGTTTGACTTCCATTTCCTTTCTCGTGGCCATTCCCTCTCAGTATTACTTTTAAGTTCCATGGAGCTCATACAGGATGCAGTTGGAGTGTGAAGATAAACCTCACCTTCTCATACTGTATGTCATCGCTGTGCGGGGTTTACTGTGGGAAATGAGAGCCCACTCACTGAGGAAGGCTCTGGGTCATAACCTCGCTTCCTGAAGGAAATTCCAAAAATGCCCTGAAGACAAAAGAGTGGAAAGAGGCTGGAATTTCTCTCCATCTGTCTGCCTGTACGGAAGGAATGATTTCATGTGTGCTCACTTCCTAGCCTTTTAGTTAGTGACCTGAGCAGGGCTGGAAAAAACGTCAAATCTGTATTTGTGCACAAGATAAAGCGTCTCTTGGCTCAGGCCTTCATTTGGGCAGGGATGGTTTTCCCTGGGTGCTGACAGTCATGAGGGAAAGCACTGCTTTGTCCCAGGGATAAAGTCACTTCTGTGCACAGCACCAAAAATGTATAAACCATGAAAGTCCAAGTTAAACCCTCGTGCTACCAGTGAGTAAATAAAGGCAATGTACGGGGATGAGGCAATGCACAGGGACATCTGAATTTGTGGGGGTGTTTTTATCCAAAGGACTGGGGCCCTTCTGCTCCTGAGGCCCTACAGGCATTAAGGTTGTTTGTCCCACACATCTGAGATCCTGTGACAAGGGCTGAGCTGTGTCATCACAGCATGGAGCCACTGACCCCCTGTGAGCACCACCCCGTTTCTGTACTGGGAGCTGATAGACCATAGGTGAGTCACTTCCCTTCCCTTTGCTGGCGTTTCTGTATCCCTTGCTTATCTGTCTCATCTAAGCACTGTGGGCCTTTGTGGAAAATGACTGTTTCCCCTATGGAGGTGACTGTGTGACGGGAGCCCAGTTCTGGGAAGGAACTCAAAGCCCTCTGTAATTCACAGTAATTCACGCAATATGAAAGATATGCACACACCAGAGTGTGGCTCTGGGCCATGGGAAACATTTCCTACACTCCTGGTCATGGTGACTGAAATCTGCTTCCTCCATAGACATGCCACATCTATGCATGTAGACACGGACAGGCAATAATAAGTGTAATAAAATAATAACATTAACAACAGTAAGGTTCCTGCTGTGAAAAAAATAAGAAGGCCTTTTTGTCCTGCTCCTGGGGGGAACCCTGCAGCTCCTCAGCCATGGCCATGCATTCCCACACACCAGCAGGTTAGGGCAGAGGTACAGCGCAGTTTTGAGGCTGCAATGTAGAAAGCACCCTTCCAAGCCCTGGGCTGCCTCGTGTGTGCATGGGAAGAGCATGCAGCTTTGTCCTGGTGATGGCCATGTGACAAACAGGCAGAGACAATTAACTGAGAACTGAAAAGGTGCATTATACCAAACATCTAGGTGAAATAGAATAGCCGGAATTATTCAGAGCAACCTGGTCCTTTGATGTTTATTCTTTTTCCTAGCTGTTCTTCCAGTGCAAGAAATAGAACAGGGATAGAAAATTATCATAAAATCTGTCTCTTACTTCCCTGGCAACTCCCTGCCTAGGTATTCCTGTGTGAGAGCCAGGTATAGCAGGGTGTATGTTGAGCAAGAGAGGGGCTGTAGCCAGGATGACCCACAGAGCACTCAGCAGGAACTAACCTTGGGCTTGCTCTACATCACAGGCTGCCAGGACTAAAACTAGAGAACAGAAGGATGTAAAAATACTGTTATCCGTCCTTTTCTGACTCTGTCACCTAAGAAATACAGGGATTGCCCAGCTGTAACATTTCTTAATGCCTAATCTGGCCTGGAAGATCTCAATACTGATTGCATTTTGTATGGGCTGAGGCATTATCAGATGTTGTAAAAAGAGTCAAACTGACAAAGCATTCAAAAACATGGATATGCAAACCAGAGCTATGTAACCTGCTCAGCTCTGAAATGCTGGAAATTCCCCAAGGTTCTGAAGTTTGCCAGGAAAACATCTATTGTATTTCAATAATTCCCCATACTGTTTGGATTTTTTTTATTTTGAAAACGAAATTAATCCAATAGAAGTAAAGTGTCAAGATTTAAGAAACAATCAAAGAAACTCCAAACAAAATCCATCTAAATTAAGTTCCTATAATCTGCTTTCACAAACTTTTCTGATCCAATCTTTCTGTTTACAGATGGAAAGAGTTTGCTCATTAGCTATCATCTGATTTATTCTGATAGAACCTTATTTCTTTTTATACAGTCAGCAAGAAAGTCGGCACAGGGTCATGAAATCTCCCTTCAACTATTACTCTATGCAGAGGATTTTCCACGGTAATTAACAGTAATTAAATACACTCTGCACACACGAGGTATAAGAGCATGTGGCACAGTAACTTGTACAAGTTTTCTGATTAAATAAGAAGTGTCTAGAGAGATCTGAAGCCCAAGCAGCCAATGTAAATTATGATATCACCCAAAATATTGTTTGGGTGTCTTTCGTTTGTTTGTTAGTTTGGTTTGGTTTGAGATTTTTTGTAAATTTGAAACATAATTAGTACAGATTATGTGATCTGCTGAAGAGAATGACGATGTTAAGGGCCATCTCCCCTGCAGCACCAGGATGACACAATCCTTGTGTGTCACAAATTCTGAAATCAAAGCAGCACAGCAGATACTGCTGCAGTTTACAATGCAGCATTGTATCAGAACTCTGTACTGCCAGATCTCCTACTCTGCTGAAAAACCCTACACGGGAGCAAAGCGGGAAGTGTTTCCTTGCACTTGGAGTTTCCGTGCTACCTTCATGAGACAAAAAGGCAGGAAATCCCATCAGCCACACCCAGGAATGCTCCGGCATGGAAAAGTCCTAATAAAGCAGAGCTCACAAAGCTCTGTCAACCCTCTGTGAACCTTCCACTGAGCCTGGGGTAGCAGTCGCATAATGGTAACCTGGTACAAAGGCTAATATTTATTTTGAGCTTTTGTGAATGATTGCTTGGAGAAGACCCATTTTTAGGTGCATGGTACAATGAGCGTACACAAAAACGGCTCGTCAGAAACGTGTGTGACCCAAGCCACATTAAGTATTAAGATTTGTCTGTAGCAATTGCAGTGTTTATTCAGAATCACTCTACTCAGCTGAAAGTGGGATTAAAATACGGAATGCACAGCTTTGAAAACAAATGGACATTTGGAAAATGCAGGCTAATGGGAAATCACCAAATAAATACTGGGTTAAAATTATCTGCTGGGCTTTGTGAAATCATGTAGGAAAACTGTTTCGGTACCTGGGAAAAATCTGGTGTGAACCACAGCTGACAGCTGACACTTACAGGTCCTGACCTGAGCTGTCTGCTAAGGGTAGTTTTGCTTTCTTAGACACAGAAACACTTGGCATAAGCCATGACTTCTTGACTTAGCAGGCTAGTGGTGTAAATTGCTGGATTATTGTCTCAGGCAGATTCTTGCCCACACTGAGCAGCTAGAGCTGAATAATGTGAAGGCGAGGGTGTGCATTGCTTTAAGCAACAGAAATAGAATTTATATGGTTACATAGAATGGGCAATAACAATTTTCATGATGTGAAAATTGTATTTGGCACAAGGCTGTGATTGAGAGTATACGGGAGAACAGGTTTCAGGGACAATTTGGGATTGCTGGGGGAGGGAGTTGGACTACACTGTGACATTTTCCACTTGAAATGAAGGAATCCTCTGTGGTAATGCAGACACAAAGCTGAGAATGTTGAAGATTTTCACTTGTGAACTCTATCCTTAGATCTGTAATTCTTTCCTGAGCAACTCTGGGCAAGGTCTCATGAACCCTCCCACACAGAGATATGTATAATAGACACACAGGGATGTTTACAAGTGAATACTTTGAATTTTGTGGTACTATTCAAAGAGCTGGTATCTATGTCATTTTGAATAAGGGGGAGAGTCTGCCAGGTCAATTATTACCCAGCTACTTGCAATATTGCCTTGTGCTTTGATGAGCTGGATGCTGCTGTATCAGTTACTCTAAGGTAGAAGAAAAAAAAAAATCTACCATGTGCAATTCTATCCTCATGTTTGGAAGAAGGATCAAGATGTTAGCTGGAAAACAGACTCTGATGAAGTGCTGAAAAACAACTCACCACAGCCTGCATTGTTATCTTTCTTGCTTTCAGGGAAGACACAACTATGGTCTAACGATTTCTGCTAATCTGGTGACCACTTCGATGCCTATCGCACAAGGAATCCATGTGCGCCAATTCCCAAACACCAGGCACTTTTACATGTTTTTTATTTCCATCACAACTCCCACTTCTACTGCTGGTTTAGGCACAAGATAAGAAACTTCTTGCAGCTAGTGTGTATTTTCTCTCTCTGATCAGGGTTATATGATCCACGCACCTTTTGAACAAATCCTTTATGTTGGCACAGCAACATTACTTCAAAGCAGCCTACAACTCTATTCCAAAAGCTGTAACAATTTTTTTTTACCCTGCTGTTCTCAGAAATTCAACACATTTTGCATTTTATCAGCTCTCTTACTGTTTTTATATGTCATATTGCAAATGTTGTTTGAGGAAATCTTTCAGATTAACCTTAATCTCAGAGACTGTCCATTTCCCAAGCAAAAATATTTGAATTTTATTCTTCTAATAAATAACACAGGTGTGAGGGAGAGAACTTGTTTGCACAACTCAGGTGATAGTGAAGGAAAGCTGAATCTTTCAACTTGAAATGGTTCATCAGTGAATGTGTCTCTGGTCAGGACTCTTTAATGATACAGGGTGAAGTTATTCTTTTCACTAAACTTGCTGAAAAATGCAGAGGCATTAAAGAGGGTTCAGAGGACAACAAAGCAAAGCGCTTTAATAGGATGAACTAACATAAAAGGCTCAGTGAGCAAAGCCTTTTCCCACCACATCGGCGAGAATGGGGAAACACAATACTCAGCCCAGCAGCTACGCTATGGAAGTATGCTGGGTGGTACAGAAAGAAAACTTTTAAAAGCTCCAGACAAAAAGCAGAGTCTGTCTATACAAACCAGAACCAGTTAAAACATGTAAAGTATTTCAGAGTATTTTCAAAGTATTTTGATGTTTGAAGATTCAAAGTACCTTAGTATTTCAGAATATAATTAAGGGTGGTTGGTTTTTATTGTTATTTTATTTCTTTTAAGAAGCACAACTCCTGCACTTGAGCACGGGCTCTCTCCTGCGGCACCGCAGTCCCACCCCGCCGCCCCCCAGCTCCGGGGGCCGGGACCAGCGGCTCCCAGCCCTCGGGAAGGCCAGCAGCGGCTCCGAGGAGCGCGTTCGCAGGCGAACACCACCCTCCCTTCCTCTCCGGGCTCTTTTCGAGGCCACCGCTCCCGCTGCCCTGGGACCCGGGCCCCTTCCTGCGTGCTGCTCCTGCGCTCCGCAGGGTTTTCCTGCCCGCCCGGCCCGCCGCTTCCTCCGCAGCCTTTCCTTCCCCTCCCTTCCCTGGCGCTTCCTTCCCGGCGCTGGCGGGGCCGCGGCGAGCCCCGGCCGCAGCGGGGGAACCGCAGCCACCCCCGAACCGGCGGGACAGACCAACGCGAACAAACTGAAAAAGCACTGGAAATCACTCTTATCTCGGTGATAAGCACACGAACACAAAGCGTGCGCTGTGACGGGGGAAGTTAAAAGGGTCTCGCCGGAATTAGAGGCTGCCCCGGGCTGCGCGCGCGCTGCTGCAGCTGCAGCCCCCGCGCCTCTCGGGCCTCGAAAGGTTTCGGCAGCGCCTGAGAGCGTGAAACGCCACCCGGCTCTGCCAGCGCGGGTCAGGCAGCGGGTGTTAAACCCAAACCCAAACCCTAAAGGTGAGAAGCCAAGCGCCGCAGCTGCAAAGCCGGCCAGGCTTTCACAGAGACTGTTTTCATTGGTGATTAAGTACCAAAAGTCTATTTACTGCAGAGTGTTTCTCAGGAGCGCCAAATCAGCCCCTTCAGAGCAGCCTTTGAGGCTCAGTGAGCGGCCGGGCCGAGCCGAGCCCCTCAGGAGGAACGAGGCACCCCCTGCCCAGACACCTCCAGCCTCCCGGGCAGCCTCTGCTCCTGCCAGCAAAGGAGGAGCTTTGTCTGGCAGTGTGGCAAATGTGAAAGCAACCAGAAGTCTTGCTTCTTTCTTTTCCTTTTCCTTTCTTCCAGACCCCCCTCCCCCACCCCCCCCAAGTGCATTGCAGGTCTAGGATTGTTTATGAAAAGATTTTTGTTGAGAGCTCGATTTTTATTTTCACTTGGCTGCAGCAGCAGCAGCAGCAGCTGAGCCGCCGGCTGTGCCGGGAGGGCCCCCAGCCCCAGCAGCCCGGGTGCAGCTCGGCGTGGGCGCTGCTCCCTCCCCCGGGGCAGCGGGGGCCGCCCGCGGGCCGGGGCGGTGAGGGGCGGGCAGGGCTGAGGCCCAGCGCGGGGAGCCTGGCTGCGGCAGGGAAGGGTCTCTGGGGCGCTGTGTCCAAGAGGAAGGAAGAGCTCTGGTCTAGCTTGATTTGTGCCCGCACACCGTGGGGGGCTGTGGTGTTTGTGTGGGAACGGTGTAGATTAAGAGTAGTTGTGGTGTGTTTGTGTGCTCGTGTAAGTATTTGTGGCTACAAGACAATTTCCCTGCTGAAGCGCAGGTAGACTAGGTGCTGCCATTCGAAATTAAAGCCCAGGCTAATGAAGTCCTGGTAGCTGGAGTTTAATTACAAAATTCATTGAGCACACGTGCAATAGCTGAGGCACAGATCACAGACAAAGTGTTTATTTCAGTCTTGCCTTTACTGTGGTCCTTCAGACTTACCTGGGTGTTATCTCTGATCCACCTGTGGGCAGCCTTCTGGCAACACGTTACTGAAGACACAAGACACAGAACAGGCTGGTACCACCCCAGCCTCACACCTTGGGAATTATGGTACAAATTAATGCTTGCTCAGGGAGAGGACCCAGCTTTCTCACACAGGTTATCAAGCGACCTTCACACTGGCCTTTGTTGATCTTGTGTGCATTTATGCAGATACTTTGTTGATAAAATAACCATTGTTTTGATCTTCCTTCTTGAAGAAGTTTCCTTGGGACTGGTTCCTTTAATCAAAGCATTTATATGTGGGGATGGAAGGGACTTCAAACAAACAAAGTCATGCAGGTACACTAGAGAAAGTGTAAGTATTCCTAGAGCTCATGCTTTCTGTCCTGTTTGACTGCGTCCCTGCATGGAATGAGGCTAATATGGCCTCTATGCTTGTCGTCACAGCAAAGTGGAACAAATAGCAAAGCATTTTTAGCTGTGTTTAAAGGCATTTTGATATGTACCACTTGCAACCTCAGCCTTGTGTGTGCCCTCTACTCTCTTTCTATTATGGGAAATCAGTGTAATAAAACTGCTCCTTTCCTTCTAGGTGAATGTCATTGTTGTAATACAATGAGTCAGGAAAGAAACAATATTAACTTCAAAATAATGGCAGTCAGAACTCACCAGAATGAGTTCTCCCTCCTTCCATCAATCAACTGGAATGCCTTAACTGGTTTTCCTCATTGTGATCAGAATTTGGCAATAATTTAATGAAACTGAAAGTGGAGGAGTTCCCACAAATCAGAAGCAGGATTTTTCACTGATATAATTGCATGCATGAAGCCTCCTATTCAGAGTCAGGGAACTGAAAACAGCTTGTCCCCTGTGAGCATTGCTTGGGTACATCAAGCAGGTCCATATGTACCAGGGTTTTGGAAGTGATATAATTATGACTTTAACATGTACTGAGTCTTTATGACCTTTAAAAAGCTTGCAAAACTTGCACATTCAGGCGACACTGTAATCCCTACATTTTGTTGGGTTTATAGATATGAAAAGGATGTCAAAAAATGAACTCCTTACATGAAGAGAGAAACAAACATGTCTTAGGTTTTTGCTCAGTTCTCTTCTAGGCTGGCTGGCTGCTGAGCTGGCTTTGGTTCTGATTGTGACCCTCTGGCTCATGGCATGCTGGCCTGAAAATACTGTGTAAATCGACTGCCCCTAGAGGTGTTTGTACTCTGCCATTAGCCCTGCTGTTAGACTTGGAATTTTAGACAAAGGTGGAGATTGTGGAGAATAACTAAGTCCTGCAAATTAAATAAAATTTTGGTCTAACAGAGATGGTCACAAACAGAATTCATAAGGGTTTAATGAGCAGATTTCCCATGCTGTCAGGATGATACTTAGGCGTGCAGTGACTCTCACACAGATTGTATGTTACTGCTGTGTCCATTACAAAGAAATGTCTGGCCTGTTTGACTAGTTGTGGTTGAGGTACAGCAGTTTCTGTCGCTGATGATATATGAGAGGAGAATGTAAACACTGTCATTTGCCTCTGACTCCTCGTTCTGAGTGGCTGTGTGTGCGTTTGCATTTCAGTTAAATGAGCTTGATGTGGAGAGTGATTTAGGAAAGAGGCTTGGACTTTCGTCTGCCTTGATCCCAGCAATCTCTAAAATGCTGCTGCAGTATCTGGTGAAGTTATTAGTTCACAAAGGTGAAGTTTGAAGAATAAGTTAAATGAAAGGCAAAAGAAGACCAGAAGAACAGGCTGCCCTTCTTCTTCCCATTTGTAGCTACACGTTTCTGGAGGTTTGTGTTTGAATTTAATTTACCTTTCACATGGAAGGTACGTCAAGTGCAGACACGTCTCCTCTGTGCTTTGACCTGGTCAGCTGAGCCTGAATTCTGTAAAGCTGGGTAACCACAAGGCAACCTAAGCTAATGTACCATATTTTGTGTGGCTTACAAGTTTCAGCAGTGCTAACATGGCTAGCTGCTGTCTGGACTTGATTTGTCTTTCATCCTTTCAGCCCTAGATACCCTAATTTATCTGCCCCCAGGCATGCAGATGTACCCAAAGCTGTTTTGATTGCAGAGGCATTACTACAGTTCCGTTTGTGGTTTCTCTGTGAGTTTCAAAAGCAAGCTTTTATATGTAAAGTTCTAGGGAAGTTGAAATTACACTGTTTACTTTTCTGGACAAGGATGAAAGTTCATGTTTTTTGTCTTGCTTTTCATAAGTGTATTTTGTTGGTTTGGTTTTTTTTAAGCAGCTCAGGTGTCATCCCATTATTCCTTGTTCAGTGGTCTGTCACAGGACTCTGCTGATTTGGACTCTGAAAGGCACTTTTGTGTAGTCTTTGTTATTATACAACAGTTAATTAGCAACGGGACTATGAATGGAAAGCATCATAAAGCAGAAAGAAGACTGCAAGAGTAGTGCAAAGATGACAGTCATTTAATGCAGATACTCCACTCAGATAAAATTTGCTCTTGGTGCTAGGTGGTGGAAGTTCCATCAAAGTTGATGAAAGTTCAGCACACTTAGACGAGACCTGCATCTGACCCTCTCAGTGGTCACAGCCTAACACATTGGCACTGGCTCTGGGTCAGACTTCGGACTCTTGATGTCAGTGAAAGATTTACCATGAGTTTGGATGGAAGTGGCGTTGGAACTGTTATGGAAAATGAATGATTGTTGCAGTTATTATTTTTTCCTCTGCTGCTCCTTGCATGTCATCTGCGTTTTTGCTCCCAGCATGAAAGGGAAATCCGGCAATGTTGATCACGCCTGTGAGTTTCAGAACGACAGTCTGAGATATTTAGAAAACCCAAACTCCAGCCCCACCCTGCCAGGCATACTTGAATATGTGGTTAAGCAAATTCAGACAGCCTGCATCAGCAAGAAAATAAACAGTTTTTTTGCTCATTCTTGAGAATCCAGAATAGAACAAAACAAGTGAATGGCAGCAGTGTGAGGGTCTGTTTCTTTGCATGAAATTGAATTCATGTCATAGGCATAGAAGTCTTTGTGAAATAATATTTGTCCCAATTTAAGGTACAGACCAAGCACTGCAAATGGTGGGCTCCTTCCTCTGAAAGGGCTGGTACTTAACAATTGAGTTGTGAGCTGATGCAGTCTCTGCTATCTCAGTTAACTTGCACTAAATCCAAAAAACCACAAACAAAGGTAAGTCCAGGTTGCTCATAACACACACCTTGCAGGAGATTAAATAGTTAACCACTAGTTTAGGAGGTGAAGTTGAAGGTTTTCCTGTGGGCCAAGGACATCCGCACCCATCTGTGCCAGATAGAGCTTTTCTGTCTCAAGCCTTCACACATCATAAGAATGATGGGATTTTCCACCTAAATACATCTGATTTTTCTTTAATCTCTCAGAATGTGAATCATTGTTTGAAACTCAGGTTGTGGGGAAGATGAACCCCTTCTGAATCTGTTGTGGTTTTGCTCATGGTTGAAAATAGGTGATTCCTGGAACCTGGCTACTATTTTTCTTTCAGTTTTTGCAACTTGTCTCTGCCTTTCCTGATTCTGCCAGTCATGGAAGGAGAAATAGCAAAAGTCCATGAGAAATGAACATTCCCATGGGGCTATAGTATGACTGGACACAGGGGAAGCACTGTTTTGTGTTCCATTAGGGATCAGTCAACATGATCTACAAACTTGCAAGTTATGAAACTTGCAATATCACAAAAATCTTAGTGTTGCATAAATTCATGTAACAGAAAAGATGACAGAAAAGTAATTTAATATGTTGTCATACCTCTAATCTAATGAGTATGGAAGGTCATCCTATAGACATTTTTAACTTGTTTTAATTATCTTTGTGGGTGAAGACTTGCAAGTCCTTTAGGCCGTCTATCCTAGAACTTTGCTATCCTTACCAATACAATCCCTAAAATTCTCTTTTTACAGTTTAAACCCATCACTTTTTATTCCATCTACTTTGTCTATAGAGGTTAGTCTTCCATTTGCAGTTGTGGAAAACTTCTACGTATTTAAAATCTGGCAGGCTGCCATCTCATTCTCTTAGTCTTTAACTTATGAAAGTAATCATTCCTCAAAGGTAATTTTTTTTCTATGCCTCCAGTGATTTTTATTTTTTCACTCTGGATTCTCTTTAATTGAATAATATTTGATGTGAGCATGAGTATAAATTGTTAAAGAAAAAACTAAAAGGTCTTAGAGCTTTGAACAGAAAGCATTGTGCACAGCAAATAATGTCCATGTGAATATATCATGTTAATAGTTTTAAAAATGTCTTTTAGAATTAATGAGAACACCCCCTTTTAACAAATACTAGTGAAGAGAGTACACAGGATTGTTCCAAATGCAGCAGACTTTGTCATCAGCCTATCAAAAGCTGTTGTAAGTGGCAGCTCATATGAATGAGAAATACTGGCCACTAATGGGGACAGTTTTCTAATAAAAGCAGGAGAAATGTTCCTGCCTGCTTTTGGATTTGTCTACAGATGCTCTCTGAAGTGGTTGTCTGGTTCTTCTTGGTACTTGCTAGTGAAAACTCAGGGAATTGTGTGCTAATAGAAATTTATTGTCTCTCTTGTTTGGTACTTTGCTTGCAGCCTGTCACCTGTAAATATTGCAGAGAATTTGTTCAATCAACTCAGTGTATGACAACTTAGCAAACAGGAACTTTTGTTGTTTTCATGGTTTTCTGCCCCAAAATCCAATTTAAAGCCAGGTTCCTCTGTGACTGCTGAGGCAATGGAATGTGTTTCCCATGGATGTGTGTTCTGTGCCTGCCCAATGCAATCATTTCCACTACCCTTATCTTTGCTACGGCCCTCTGACACCTCAGTGTTCCGACAGCAGCCAGCCTCTGGAGAGGGCGTCTCCAGGATTCAGCAACAGCGACAGCCCTGGGAAATCCCACTGCTCCAGCATCTTCCTGTTCCTTCCACCTTCGCCACATGCCTGTGTTCACCCTTCTACTTCTTCTTGTATCTGCTTCTCATTTTCCTTTAAAAACTGCTCGCTCTGTAGAGCAGAAGAGATCTGCCAGGAGAGGGTGCTCACAACACTGGTTTGGGGGAAAATAGAAGGGAAGTGCATTGCCATCCTGGGGGGGGAAAATGGTCCTACCCCAACTGTTAATTTTCCCGTGAGCCTGAAACAGCTGTTAGCAGACCTTTCCCCGTTCCTGTTGTATTCCTGGTTTATCCTCCCACTCCTCCTGTGCTGTCTAGAAGCAGTGCTGAGTTTGACCTTACTTAGGTGCCAACCCACATATCCAGACAAAAAAGAAGAGTCAGCTGTTGTGCCTGTGATTAGGTAATGTGTAATCAGGTAGCAAGTGATTAATTAGTTCACTTCCGAGTCAATATCGCTTACAGGTCTCGTATGCTTCAGGCAGAGTGGCTCGAACAAACCCTCGCCGTGACTCTGAGCTTGGCTTTCAGCCGCGAGTGGAAGTGTCCCGGGATAGCTCCGGGTCGGGATGGACCGAGATGGAGCCCAGATCGGGATGGGCCGGGATGGATCCCGGTGCCGCCGATCGCTCCCCGGGCGCTGCGCGACCGACACCTGGCGGCGGCGGGAGCTGCGGCCGTGCCCCGCCGCGGGACGAGCGCTTCTCCTCCTTCTCCCGGCCACTGAAATCCAGGGCTTTCCCTGCTGCCCACAAGGAATTACCTAGCGCAACGACGTGGCCCCGTGTGATACTTTGGTAAACACAGCAGTGTGATACAAACTCAAATGCATGCAGGGAAAGGTTTTGAAATCATCTAAAGTAGGTCATAAAATAACGTTGTTTATAGAACTTTTTGGACTCGATCGATTGAACATTTCTGTTGTTCTGACTATTCTGATTTAGCCAGAAAAAGATGGAGATGTGAACAGAAGAGAGGATGCTGTTACCAGATTTTTGTTTGTAAGGCAATAGAAAAGTTGAGACAATAGTTTTTATAAATGACCTGTGGGGCTGTGGCTGCAAATCTATTTCTGGATTAGGCAGAATGTGCCACTGAACCTTATGGAATCTCATTGGAAACAGTAACTGCCCCAGATTCCTAGGATTTTTTTTCATGGAGACTCTGTATATGGTACCTAGATGCAGTACTAAACTGTTAAAAATACCTGTATCAACTGTATGTCTGTATTAATGATATTTCTCAGTATTGCTATGGGCCACTGTCTTCTTTGAAAACAAGTAATGTTCCCACTGGAAAGAGTGAGAAATAGTGAACGTGGCAATTTAAAATGAAATTACCTGAAATTACATTTGTCAGCTTCATCTTCTAGGAGAAAACAAAACAAAACAAAGCACAAAAATGCCCAACCTTAGGCTATGTAGAAAAGCTTTCAGTTATCAACAAGTTGGTTTTAAATGTTACTTAGGTATGCAAGTAACATGAGATTTAAATACATACAAGAGTTCTGCTACTCATATTAAAACCAGGACAAAACCAGACATTGAATCTTGTAATGATTAACCTCAGTTACCTAATCTACAAATTAGCAAGGATGTAGGAGGCTGATTAAATGTAAAATCCTTTGCTGTTAACCTTTTTACAGAACAAAGTCTTTTACACTGGAGAACAACCTATGCATAGGGAGAGATGCTAAAGGCAATGAGGGGAAGCATTAAAGATGTCAGATCTTAATCAGTTTTGAGGAGAACAAAATGTAGTCAGTGCAGATGTACAGCAGTACAAAATCCTTCTCTCAGCACTCCAGATTTGAGGATTGTTGACATGTAGCAATTGAAACCAAAAGGGGAACACTGAAATACTACCTGGAAAGTTTCAGACAGACTCTGCCCCCTTTCAGGGGGCAGCAATGCTGAATTTGAGGTGTGATTTTGAACATGTCTGAACACCCTGTGGGAAGTGTGACACTGGGTGAGTTGTGAGTCTGTGTGAGACAAGGCTGGCTGGTGCCTGGGAGGCTACACCCAGCTCTCCATTGCCTGTGCAGCCCCTCCTCTTCCACCCTCCACCAAGAGGAGCACTGGGGGCTGCTTGCCTGCTCTGCCTCCACAGAGCTTCTGGCCTAGAAATAAGTTGTTGCTGCTTTCATATGGATGAAGGAGGGTTGGTGTCCTGAAACCGTTGTCTGTCTCCACCTACTAGAAATGTTGAATAACACTGCAGTAATTATAGCCCATACCTGAGAAATCTGAGACTCCACGTCCTGACATTCTCTGGGAGGAGAGTAGATGCTATTTTGTCTGAGACCCTCTGTGTATGCACTCTTTACACTTTTAAAACCTATTTATGGATCAGTCCTTGATGTGTACAGCTTCTCTTCCCTGTGTGCTGAAACATGGAGACTGGCACATGCACAGAGGTCAGGGAAGGTCATACAATGCAATTAAAAAGGGGAAGCTTAGGCTGAACCAGAAACAAATCCTGACAGTGAAAAGTATTCTGTAGTGAGCCCAACCTCCCCAGGGGAATAGGGGAAGCTTCATTCACTGGAGTATTTAAAACTACTGTAAAAGTCAAATAAATATGCAGTAGGAACAGTTTTGCCTTGGCAATGAAACAGAACAGATGGCTTAGCAGATATCATCCATCCATAACATCTACAGTTTTGTCAGTAAGATGTTGTCTCTAGAAATATCCTGCACAGAGCTTGTGTCAACTGGAGCTGTATAAGCCATTACAGAAATCCATATCCCTCTGGGGTTTATTTAGTTTTCATTTTAGAACAGCAGTAACAGTTAAAGTACAGGGCATACACTGGAGGTAAGTAACTGGCTGGGATTAATGATGCTTGGTGCTGTGCTGTGCCATCACTTTTTGTCAGCTGATCATGAACTGAAAGGGTACAAACTTCTGCCTCAGTCATGATTACTTAACATGTTTCTTCCTTCCCCTCCTGGATGCAATCAGCCTGTAAAACCTCAGATGATCACCTTGTTCCAAAAATAATCAGGTCAGAAGTTGGATGCCTGTTGCTATGTGTTTATGTAATTTCATTGGCCCAGACATTCTTGGCTTAGAGATGTACTGCAATAATAAACAGTCTTAGTAAGTATTTCACATCTTTGTTCTAAAGAATAAACTTGCACTGGACCCCAAATTGTCTGCTGGACCTCACCCTGGCTGCTTTGAAACAGTTGTTAACCTGAAATATTTAATTTTGTTAGTGTTCATTTTTATGGCAAGACTTTAAAGCTTTACAGTGGAAGTTGGCCTGGTAGAGAATATAATGACAATATGGAATGCTTTTGCAAAATGCACCTATGTTTTCATATGTCTTATACTGTTATCATGTAATTATTTCATAAAGGCTACCTGAATGTAATGTTACAGTTGTGAAGCCAAGCACTCCCACAAGTCAGAAAGCCCCGAGTACCCCTTGTACCCCAGGGGAACCTTGACTTTGACAAATGACTCCTGGGAAGTGCCATCCTGGGTGTTGCAGCCTTGTCTGTAGCTGGTGTTTTTCTGGCTTCATTGCCTGGTGTGAAGTCCAGGAATGTGTTTTGTGGGAGAGACTCCTCAGGAAATTCAACCACTGAAGTCCATCACATTTTTAATGAATTAGCATTGGTGAAGATTTTGGAAGGATTTAGTGAGGTTTTGGTGGTGACAAGGTCCAACAAAACTATATTCCTCAGCTGGACCCATTTCAATGGTAGACATGTTAGAACTTCCCAGTGAAAGAGATAAATTTGCAGTGATGAGAAGTAGGTGATTTTGATATTCCTTGTGCTTTTTTTTGGTTGTTGTTGTTTTGGTTTGGTGTTTTGGTTGTTGTTTTGTTTTGGGTTTTTTTTAGTTGGTTGGGTTTTTCTTTTTTTTTCTTCTTCCTCTCTCCCCAACAAAAACCCTTAGTCTGATGCAGACAGCTCAGTGGTAAATGAAGGCAAAATGTCTAAAATCTGGCAATGAGAAGCAACAGGAGAGTTTAGAATGGAAAGACAGTTGCTAAGCAGGGTTACCTGTGTCTTTTGTCATTTTTAATTTATGTATTATGAATCATTGACCTCTTCCTCTCCATTTATGTATACGAGAGCTTCATAGAGAACAGGACCAAACTTTGTAGCAGTGTAGCTGGCTGGCTTTTAAAAATACTTGCATGTTTTGATACACATAAAATATTAGGAAGAACTTTCTAAAATATGAGGTAGATGGATTCCCAACTGCTCTTTGCAGCTCTGAAAAGCTCCTGTTTAATACAGAATCCCTTTCAGCGAGCTCCGAAGGCAGAAATGGACTGTAATCCAAAGCACAGCTCAAATACTCATCTAGAAGCTTGTAAAAAGGAAGAGCATCATGGTTGAAGCTGATAGCAGAGATAAATGTGAATTAGAGGGCTGCTAAGGAGAAGCTTTGGCACTGTGTTTAAATTCCCCTTTTATAAATGCTTTTAACAGTATGTGATAAGTGTATGTTTAAAAGGGGGATGTATCTGGGGTAGGAACTGATAAAAAATTCATTTACAATAACATCATGAAAGGTAGAAGAGGACAGGCTAATGTTTTATTTAAATGTCTTTACCAACCTATGTTTCTGCAGTGTAAGTTTTTTTATGAAAGTGAAGTCCATAGGATGCAATTCAGTCACAACTTCATGGGGTTGTGTGTGTGAAATGTTACTTTGAGGAAAGCAAATTATAAGTAATTTCTTTTATAGATATAAGACTAGCAAGATCAAAACATCATGTAGAGAAAGAAAATTAGGAGATACTTGTGTTAGTTTTGAATATGATGTAATTTTCATATAGTAAGAAAAAAAGCCCAAAGGGTGAAGTCTTTCACTAGGTGGAGCCAAGCCCGGCAGTGCTGCACGATGGCCAGTGCAGTATTTTTCCATTTTTCATGATGAAAATCTACACCATGTGAATGCTGAAGATCTGCTACCACATATAGACCAACTGAATTAATGTCAAATGCATATAGAGTGCAGCACAAGGAGCAATGCCGCATGTATGCCTTATAATCCCAAAGGTTGTTTTTGGAAAAACATCTGGGTTCTTTGAGGTTTGGCTGGTCTGAATCAGCTTATAGGAGGAGATGAGCTAAATGCAGAGCAGGCAAAAGAAGCAGTGTGATTTTTAGAATACAATCTGCATGTTAATTAGTGGGTTGTTTCTGTCAGCTTTAACTGATTGTGCTTTTTCCTATCCTAGCTAAAATTCTGGGTTAAGATGCTGGCCTAACAGAAAGCACAGCTGGACCTGGCTTGAAAAAAGGAGTAACACTGCAAGATTGCAAGAAAATCTTCTCTCTTATGACTGCTATTATTTTAACTATTAAGTTATTGCAAAACTGCTGAAAAAATATTAAAAAAAAAAAGCTAAGTCATGAATTGAAGTCAAGGAATAGAAGCAAATTCTTAAGGAAAAGTAACATTTTCTGATAATGTCTATTATGGGGAGGAATGACTTCAGAAGAAGGGTAAGTGTAGTAACGGGGCTGGATGTGTTCAGTGTTTTGGGAGGTCCTTTTCTTCCTCACTATCCTAGGGGTGGCTAGTATCTGTGAATATGGCAAGCCAAATTTTACCAGTTCCATTTCTAACAGTATAATTCAACTTCCACTTAAAACAGTTTTGTAAAGCACAATTTCCTTGATTGCCACAGAGATACTTTTTATTTACTCCAGTTTTTGGATCCTAGAATTTATATAGAAGAGTGAAGTCAATACTGAACAACTAACACAAAGTTTGTTTTGCCTAGGTTCATTAAACAAAATCCAACCCGTGTGGTGTGTAACTGCTGAATCCATCATGAAGCTGATCTGTGTGGAGAGGGAACCATTTTTTGCCGGTGCTGACAGTGCTGTATTTCCAGCAGAGGGCAGATAAACACACCTTTTCCAACCTCTCTAGTATTTGAAAAAGGAAAGTTCCACTGTGAAAACTGGAACAGCAAGTTTTATATATTGCAGCAATAGGTTATGGATCTGTGAAAAGAAGATGAAATAAAATCAAAACAAGCTTTTTATATAAAAGCAAGGACAAATGAGCAAAAATTTGCAACATCAGCTATTCAGTTGATGCTTTAGCATAATTTATTTTCCAACCTTTTTTTAACCTTAATCTCATGACATCAGCTGTTTTCTTTCCAGTTTTCCCCTCTTTGGTTAGTAATTTTCTAGTATTATATAAATGATACGTAAGGGTGGGGAAATTGCATCTACTCTCAGTGTTCTCTATTGTTCAAAGTCTACTCTTTATTTTTCCTTAGCTGCAGATTCTGATTATCCTCGAGTTTCCTGCCAGATTTCTTCCAGCTGGTACTGCAGCACTCATCCCATGACCCAGGCACAGCATATGCTTCTCACTTGGACACCCATTACTTCCTTCCTGAAGCACAATCTGAGCAATCTCTGGACCTGCAGATTTCAGTTTGGTGAGTTATGAGCAACTTACCTGACCTGCCTTCTCAATATCTCACCAGAATGATCCTATTACAGGCCAACATAGAATCTGTGCCTTCTGGGAGAGTGGAAGGATGTCACTCTTGATGTGAAATTAATTTGCTTTCTGCAGAAAACTGATTCCCCAGCCAAGGAAAGGACATGACAGAAGGAAAATTTGTAGCTGCAGTAATTTCACCAACCTGCAATTGTCATGCAGAGACATTTCAGAGGTTCACTTCAGCCAGTGGTACCTGGTGCTTATGTCTCAGTCTGACTCCATGTCTCTTGTATCCAGACCATCTTCATTTTCCTGTCATGCAAATGCTAAGAGTTTGCTTTTAGCTTGGATAAAATACTCTGAAGCAGTGTTCATATGAACAAATTTGCTGTTTTTTCATATTCATGTGAGGCACAAATGCATACCATGGGAGCACTATGATTTTACTATGTCACTGTAGTTTGCTTTATATGTCCAGCAGGGAACATGTCCTATGATTTCTGGGACCTAAGTCAGTATCAGAATGCCCAGGTGATTATTTTGTGTTTTTGAAATAGACCTGAATTTTCTGACAGGTTTTAGCTAACTAAGGTAAGTGTATCACAAGAAGAAGATACTTGACCTACAGCTCTTTAAATGTTTATATGCAATATGGTTGTATTTTCACTGCATTCCATGTCTCCAAGTGATGTCCAGGGACTCCAGATCAAACCATATTTCATTACAGTAAAACACTTCTGTGACTTTCTGCAAAGCAAAAGTGTATCATGTCAGTTAACACCTGTTGTTATAAATATCGGTAAACGAGGGATAATTCCAAAACCAACTGGGCTTTGCTGTGTTTGTCTGCAGGATGCTGTTACTATTTATAGCACTAGAATGGCTACAAATTGCAGTGACAGACGTCGGTGTTGTGGTGCCACCCAGTGCAGGGCTGCAGCCTGTGTGAATAACTACAGATGCAGCAGAACAACCAACACTCCCCTGCTTGCATAATCCCAGGCTTTGACAACAAGTGGATTATTTTGATGATCAAGTATATGACCCAGACTCATGGGCTTTGAAGGTCATGACCTCTTCTCTCTTGGAAAAAACTGCCATATCTAGTCACAGTCTCTTTGCCTTTAAAAAGTACTTATTCAGCACATGGAGGGAAAGGAAAAGTGCTTGGGCTGGGTTTTCCACAGCTGATGGTCACACAGAATTGCTGTTGAAGAGGAGTGTAGGCTAAAAGCCTCTGTGTTCTATGGTTAGGTCAAAAATAAAAACACCACAGGCTTCTCAGTTCCTTTCTTTTCTTGAGCTCTAACATGTGGCAACAGTCTGAATAGCCAATGAAGGAAGGAGAATCTAGAAAATGGCAGCTTCTTTTTATTTTTATTTATGTTGCAGTTCTGTTTCAGTTTACAGTGTCAATTATTAGCCCTTTACTGACAATTTTGTCTTTCACATGCTTATCTTTTCCCAAAAGATTATGCCCTTCTGCATCACATTAAATTGCTCCTGTAGCTGGCAACAGAGTTGAATATAAAGGGACTAAACCTGTAAAAGGAAGCTGGAATAGAGGATGCATGCTGGAGCTGGCATAGGAGGAGGCTGTTTGGCTGGCTGCAGCCCTAGGCTGTTGCCCAACAAAAAATTAGAAATTAAATCTAAGAAAAGCACTCCCACCTGAATTGCTCCTCCAGCCATTTTCCTTTATTTTTTTCATGGCTCAATTTAGTGTCACATCCATCCAGTTTCACAGCCTGAGAGAGCTGAAAGTTTAGTAATTGCATATTTGCAAATCCTAAGGCATTCTGACTGCTTCTGTGGCAGTGGGAGAAGAGTAAGATATATTCTGTAATAGAAGCAGATTACTTCACTAAGAAAAATGGAGAATATTTTTATGGGGCAATAGACCAGCTGGATGTTAACTCAGATGTCAGATGATGTCATAGCTGCATGACAGAGACAGGCTGCTTGCAAGTCACAGGGCTATTTTTTTCCTCCACACAGGACATGTAAGGCCATTTGGATAATTTTTTTTATGGCTTACAGCAAGGGGGTGGTGATTTCTGTGCTAAATGGGACAGGGTTTCAAACTGTTTGGAACAGATGGAGAGAAAATTGGACTGTTGAGATAAGAATGGGAAGTTTCTATGCAAATGGATTAAGACCTTTATCATCTAAACTGCTTTTTCTATCTCCCACCTGTGCCCAGCATACAGCTAAATATTTGTATTACCTATCCTAGATATATGCACTCATTTGCCAAGCCAAATTGGTAAAAGTTTCACTTTTTCTATGAACTAGCAGCACCCTGAAATTTACCTTTCCATTCTGTCATAACCAAGAAATACTGTTCTGCAAGGAGGATAAAGATGTTTTAAGAAATACTGTAAGACAAACAACAACAAAAAAAGATATTCTGGTAAAAGGACTCCTTTTGTCTAAAGTAAACAGTATCTAAGACACATGCCTTGTATTTCTGTGGCCAGTGAATGAGGATGAACTTCTTCATGGAAAGGGCAATTGATCATTGGAACAGGGAGCCCAGGAAGGTGGGGAAGTCACTGTCCCCAGAGGTTTTAAAGAAACCACTGGATGTGGCACTTAGGGTTTAGCTGACAAGGTGGTGATCAGTCAAAGGTTGGACTCAATGACCTTAAAGTACTTTTCCAACCTAAATGCTTCTGTGACTCTGTAATTTGGGTGTAAACCTGTCTTCCTCGGAGCTACCAGGGGAGCACAGCTGTTTACCTGCAGTGCCAGGAGGTTTGGTCACTCCCAGCAGTCAGTTCAGTGATTTACTGGCACTGTCACTCTCCAGCAGCAAAGAACAGAAAGTAAAGGAAAAGTCACAAACCCCTTACCTGCCCTGGCAGTGGGGTCAGTACCAGCTCTTTGGCAGCTGGTAAACCCTTGGGATAGCTGCTTCTGCAGGATTGACCTAAATTACCACTCTAACTATAGGCTTTCAAAATACCAGCCTCAGCAAGTGGGGGGAACTGAAGACAATGGCTGTAGTTTTAATTGCTTCTTCATAACTGATTTCAGATTTTTGGACATTTTCTGCAGCCTTACAAGATAACCATTGCTTGTTTGTTTTCTGGGGTCAAGAACAGAGTTTTTTCAACAGTGTTTCCCCTACCCAGGAATTTTCAGATTTTTCCACAACAATTAGTAAATATTTGAATGTCTTTGTGAGAACTGTAGGTCTGATTATTTGGCAAAATTTCAGGAGCTTTTTTAAAAAGCTTTTTAGCGTTTCTCAATCTGGTTACCTGGAAAAAGGCCAAACAATAATACCCTCACATATCAGCCAGCACAGTAGCACAAAGTCCTGCTGTTTCTATGACAACAAATAGCTTTTTCAGCTCCTCCAGATCAGTTCTATGAAGTACAGTAAGTTGCCTGTACAACAGATCAGTGGGAAGATGACAAGCCTTCTGGATTTGAAGGTGTGCAGGTACCTCTAAAGGCTCACATTTCTCAGACTTGGGTTATACCAATTCTAAAGGAGCAAACTGGCTGCAGTGCAGCAGAGTGTGCGAGCTCCGGGCTGGGGAGCTCGAGTGCACACAGCAGCCTACCAGGGCATGAGGCACTGTGAGTTCTTTTGCTCTGCTGTGAAGTGACCTGTGCATGTTGGTTTGTCTTGCTCAAGTGCTTCCCACTGCAAGACAGCTGTAGCACAGAAGGGAGATATTATTAAAAAAAAGGTGTTTGATTGTCTCCGTCCTGTCAGTGTTCAGTGGTGTCACATATCACACTAAAAGAAATTACTTCAGACTAGGAACAAATTTTCAAGTTTTTCTCAGGTCTTCCCATGCTTTTGCTTCCACATTTCTGAGAATGCTTTTTACAGCCCATTCCTCTGCTCTTCCTGAATCTTCACTGCACAGGTTTTTGCAGTCTCACTTCTTTTAACAATTAACTATTTTTTAAATGGTCAAGTTCCAGGTTGCATTGTCCTTCCAATGCCTTCTCCTGCCCTTGATCCTCACTACTTCTTTCTCCCTTACCTTTCAAAACTCAGCATTTTTGCTTATCCCTGAAGGCTGATTCTCAGAATCTTCTCTGGCTGTTCAGGATTTGAATTTGTGGGGAATTCCTGGCTGTCCTTTGCACCTGGCAGTGGGACATGTGGCAGTGCTGATAGCATGGCCTGCTGCCCTCCAGGCATGTCCTCTAAGTCTGCTTCACGGAGCTGCCAGAGTAACAGACCTTTGTGGACTCTTTCTGGTGCAGACTCCTTGAAACTCTTTAGAGGAGAAAAACCAGGCAGCTTGCAGTTTGCCTGCTCTGGTGGCAGTGAGAGCAGTCAGTGTACACAGCTACATTTACCTGCACTTTTCGCTCTGCATCCAGGACAAACACACTTCTCACCCATCTGCTCTTACAGCTTCAGAGAAATCTTCCTTTGCTGCCTGACTAGGCCAAAATACTGATCATTGTCTGCAGGAGACAATCTTTTCTTCTGCATCATTTATTGAGACTTTAAGCTTCAAAGGGAGCAAATTGTATCAGGGATGGTACTGAACAGACTGTTGCAGTTACCCAGTTGTTAGTACTGTGTGAACATACATCTGTAAATGTAGTTCTGTGTTCTATGGAGACAAGGCTTCCTCTTTAATCTATTTTGCTTCAGCACTTGCTGTACTGTATTTATTGAAGCCTTTCCAAACTGTAAACTTAAACAAGACAACAGCTTCCCCCTACTATCTTTTAAACCAGCACTCATTTACTAAAACATGATTTCTTTACTCACATATGTCATGGAGAGACAAAATGAACCAATAGAAAAATGCTATTAAAGTCTTTTCATGATGGAAAAGCTGCTAAAATTCCAACAGGGTGTGAGTTTGACTCTAGTATAAATTATATTTTCTTAAGTGCAAATGTGCCAGCTGTACTCTGCATTATGTCCTGCATTTTTCATGTCATAATGTGGTGATAATTATCAAATGGACTGGAATACACACAGCAAAATATATTAGTATTCCAGAAGCCAGTGATGGGCCAGGATTGAAATACCCCCTTGTTCCTCAGGGAGCCCCAGAACCATGCCAGCATCCTACTGAAATTCAGGTCAGGTATTTAAAATATAGTATGAAGACACAAAATGAAAGAGAAAAAAAGAAAGGGGGATTTCAATATTCTTAATCAAAGTAAAAGAATCTTCCCCTAGATGAAACTGTCTATGCAGGGCTTTTTTTAGGAAGAAAAATAGTGTTACAGGCTCCTGTGGTAGGCTTTATGTTTAAAAAACCTTTGTCCAGCCAAAATTGAACTACCTGAAAATGAGAGGAGAGACACTTAATCATAGTGTAAGAAGAAAAACTGAAAACCTCCAATGAGATTTTGTGGTCTTCCTGATGAAATGCCTGGAGAGAAGCGTCCCCGAGGGCTGGGGATGCAGAGGGCAGATGAGGACAGGGTATGACACAGATCTAAGGTGCAGTGAGTAAAGCACCAGCCAGTGAGACTGGAGTTTGCTTTTTATCTCTGTGCCTCAATCAATTTTCAGAGAAGGAGACCAAGAGCACTTATACATGCTGAGGATGCCAGTGGTTGTTTACACTCTTGAAGACTGGTCAGATCCATTGGTAGGACTGGAATTGTTTCCAAAGATTTCAGTTATGCTCAAACTCCAGGAGCAAACCAGTAATGTTACAGATCTTATATATATTCTCTAACTGCTGCAGAATGGGATGGGCACTTGAATGTATTCCAGTTAGCCATATCTACCCACTGTGCCACAAAATAATGATGTGTTGAACATGAAGATGATTTATTCATGTTGATTGTTTCCCTCAGACACAGAAATGGAGTCCAGTTGCTTTTAAGAGAAGAAACAAACGTTCTTTAGTAGAATTAATTTTAAATTATGTCTACCATAAGATGTCCTTTGCTGCCATGGCAGAAAATGTCAGGGAGATATCCAAGGGCAGGAAGATTGATGGAAAAGGAATTGTCAGGGGAAATGTAGCAGGAGTTTAAAGAACTGTGTGTGGTAGTAAACATATTATATTTTTTATTTGCCTTCTGCTCTGAGACTTACAAAAAATCAAAGCAATTTTCCTGGCTACAAGCTAGAACTGTAAACCTCATGAATACCAAATATAGAGATAATCCAAACACATTTGCAGTCATGGTTTGTACAACTACAAGCCATGTTTTGACCATGGTTTGTACATGGTCAGTTCTGTGAGCCATTTGACGAAATTTGCAGGTGCTATGGCAGGGTTTGACCTTGCCAATATTTTATACCAAAGGAAGGAAAGTTGCAATTAGAAAGTGCAGACTTGAGAGGGAAAGGTCGGATAATTCACTAAAGCCACTATTTAAGGTACAGTTTTCTGAGCACAAATGTTGATATGTGAGAAGTAGTGTTGATTAAATTTGGTGTTTTAGGGCCCTGTTAAAACTGTAACACTTAATGGATTGCCATGGAAAATCATAAGCAAGAAAAACCACAGGAAGAACAGTGTGATTCTTTAATTATGCAAGGAGTAAGAGGGTCAGCTATTTTTCCCAATCAAAATTACTAGCAGCTAGAGAAAATGTGAGTTGTTGTTGTTTAATATGTAAGTAATATAACTCTTCTTTTAAAAATACTCCCTACCAATGCCTAGGGCATGACCCAGATGCTCAGCAGGCCAGTGGGGACAGGGCAAACACTGCCATGCAGCAGGGCTGGCCTGGGGCTTGGCCAGTGGGTCTTGTTAGAGTTTCACCCTGCCACAGGGAATTTTAACAGGAACAACAGGACATGGAGCCCTGCTTCAGCACCCACCAACACTTCTGGCATACTCTCTGTTACTTAATAAATTAATAATGACCCAGTCAGATCTGAACTGGCCTTTTAGGATTTGAGCCAGTTTGTCAAAATCACTGCCATGTTCTGGGAATACCTTTGGAGTTTGCAGCTCAGCTCATGATCAGACATGAGGAAGGGCATGGAGACGTCTGCAGCCCACTCATTCAGCCTACCAGTGCTTGAATGGTCCCTGGGAACCTGTTGTGATATGACACAGATTAAAGCAAGCCTTAGCCTGTAAGCCTGAGACAAACTCCCTGTATTCCTGTTCATATCAGTCTTTTGAGAGAGAATTGCAACAATAGCAAGAATAAGTGATGGGGGCCTTGTGTCCAAGGTAAAGGCCTATCATGTGTGCAGTGATGAAGATAAACAGAGCACTGATCCTTTAGACATATGAAGAATTTGCCATGAAGTGAAAGTTTCAATGGTTGTGCAAACCTCTGCTTTCTCTTTTGATTGGTGGATTGGTTTCTTTCTGACCACATCACAGTGCCAGTCTGGGTCATTCCCAGGATACAGAATGATTTTGGGTTAGTACGAGCTACATAAAGAACAAAAGACTTGTATATAGTTTTAGATGCTCTTTTACTCTGTGGAGTTTTGTAGCAAAGTCTTCTTTCTCCCTGCCTTATCTTTATGTTTTGATAAGAATAGACACATCATGGTTTCTTCATCAGGTGCTTTTCCAAGTATTGTTTAAGACTGATGTAAACTTCAGGGCTTCTGAAAGCATGCTAGACTTTAGTTGTAACTGAATCTTAAACTTCTCTTTCCATGAGATTACATGTCAAAATCTAATCTGTTATGCTTGCACAGAAAAAAGTGATGAAAACAAATGCACCAAATTTGCTCTTCTCTTCCATGTTGCCAACTCTTGCCTTTTATGACTCTGGCAGCAGCAAGGAGGCAAATAGAAGAAGGAATGCCCAGTTTGTAAGGACATGTTTGAAAGGAAGAATTACACATATCTAGTTGATTCCACAGGGCTGAATTAACAATCCATTGCAACAGATCCTCCAGTCTCTTGAAAAGTTTGTGAACCCAAGTTAATGGGAAATCCTTCACACTTGGGATTGGTATGGTAACTTGAAACCAGGTAAATGACGTGTTGGATTTAATTGATCATAACTCTTGTAGGGCAATGCCTATTAGCACATCTCTTCCTTGTAACTTTTCTTCACTAGCTCTGCTAGGTTAGTCTGGAGGCACAGGCCTAAGGGGCAAAGACTGCCATTTTTACCCAGGTCCATCAGATTTTTTTTTAAACTTGCATCCTTTAACAGTTGCTTTTTAGCCTTTTCCTATTTTCTTACATCTATTCTTCAACTTGACATGCTAGAAGGTCAAACACAAAGCTCTGGCAATCTTTGCTCCTCTGCTCAAATATGCAAGTTACATGTTCCAACAGAACCCTTGCCTTGGGGAATAGAAAGAGGAAATGGCCATAACTCCTTTCTGAAACTTATATCAGCTCCTAATTTAAGGCTGGGCAGCACACAGAGCAACTCAAACCCCACTGTCTCACAAGCACCACCACTCCATTTTTCAACATCTCAGGGGCTTTCTCTGGATGTTACTCAGCTTTTCACAGCCAAATGTTGTGTGACTGCTTCTGCAGGGTGATTTTAATCCCTGCAACAGATGTGGCTGTTTAAGCCATGTCACAGATCTGCTTTGTTCAGGAACCCATTTATAACAGAGCCTCAACATCTCTTCACACGTGGGTGTTAAAGGGGATGAGTACTTTGCAGGGAATGCTCTAAAAGACAGAGGTATAGGCTTTGTGGCCCCTTTACCCATGTAAACAAGCACTAGTGACTTCCATAGGTATTCATAAACTCCAGAACTGAGAACTCAAGTATATAGTTGTTTTGAACATAAACTGAGAAGAAAAAAATGGTTTTTGAGAAATGCCTGCCATTGTCTTAACGCCATGTCTCATGACATTGACAAAAGAGTCATATCATAATTACTCAGTTTTAATTTTTAAATCAAGTTATAGGGGAACGGGGAAATAATGGCTTTGTTCACACACTAGTAGTTATCTTCTGTTTACCACTACTCAGAATATTCCTGAGTCATTTGTTATATCTGTTCTCCAACTGTGTTAAAACTAGGACAACATTGCACTGAATTTTGCATGCTGACAATTTGGTTGCAGTGTGCTAACTCAAGATATGAGTATGGACAGGCTAAAATACAACTGGCAAATAATAGGTGTCAAATTGAAACAGGAATAAATGCCAGTTTCACTCAGAAGTGTGCTGTTAATAAATACAGTCTATTAAAAAGTGCTATGCATAATTTCCAAATGTATTCTCCAAATGCTATAAATTTGCAAAAATCAAACTGATTTACACATCCAACTAAAATTATCTTTCTTCCGTTTGTGACACATCACTTTCAGACACAACAGTGTTTTGAAGATAAATAAAAATCTGCCTTTGGTGTTAAGCCAAAAGCACTAAAGAAAGAACTGTTGGAAATGTGTTAAGAGTTTTTAGATTTGCTACTGGTTTCCTAACTGGGAATTAAAAATATCTTTTAAATTACTATTCGACTTCATTAGAAAACATGCATGAGTTAGATTAAAATTGATCTTAAATTACAAGCACTTGTTTAGAAAATGTTCTAAAACTGATGAGCTGTGAAACTTTCTGCACAGTGTCATTTCCAGACCACTGCGAAACAAACTGTTACTCTGAGTTAACTGTTCCAGACTCCACAGATTAAAAAAGCTGGGTGATGCTAATGCTTGTATAGGTTACACTGTTCCTTCTAAGTTTGTCCGCTGTGGAAATTAAAGTGTTAGAAATGGGAAGAAAATTAATTTTAAAAGGTAATTGAAAAGTCAGACCATGTTATGCTCAAATTAAATCAAACTATGCAAGGGATTAAGGATAGGCTTTTTGTGCTAAAAGAGTTTTGGACTACATTTTGGAATTATTCCTCTTTTCTTTGCTGTAGTAGCTCACCATCTGCAGTCTCTCCAAATGGCTCCAACAGCAGGGTGCAGGGTGATTTTAATTTGATGCAACTCTCTCAATAAGAAGGTGACCTTTCTCCTCTGGGCTCAGTGAGATAGTTCAGGTCACTGTTACAAATGCATGCTTTGCTAGAAACACTGCAGAAATCACTATGGATTGAATAGTGACTGTGTTATATTTGTCTTTTTGTTTTGGAAATTTTTTTTTTTTTTTTAATTTAAACCTGAAATAAAATAAACCCTGCTGATAGCCAAACACAACAACTAAAAGATAAACAGTAACGGAGTAATTGCTCAGGTGAAGGTTGTATGAACAACCTCAGCCACCTTAACGTATATGAGAGCTGTGTTTATTAGACACATATGCCAGAAGGAACTTTCTCTGAATTTTATTGGTTCTCTGATTGTTGTAAAACAATTGCCTTTGTAGAGACCTCATTGATTCTGGAAGAGATTGATTCTCCTTGGGTTGAGATGACTTGTGAGTTTTTTCTTGTTTCGATTTACACATGAGCACAATCTAGGCTGCATTCTGAAAGTCTTGTAGATAAAATCACCTGTCTGATTTGTAAAACACATTGAGTAGTGGTGTAGAATGAGCTTAATGGAAACTTGTCCTGTTAGAGCCAATTTCTTTCACTTTTACTTTTTACTGAGAGCTATGCTGTTCTTTGAGCAAAATTCTTTCCATACAAGCACTGGGAAGGGTGGTGGTGGTAGGTGAGGGGGTGGATGGAAATCCTAAATACTAATAGAGCTACTCAATTGTCATGGAGAAAGGATTTAGACAGACTGAGAGATAGAGCAAATTCATTTGCTCCTTGTTCGCTAAAGATTAATTTTCTGATTTCCCTGTAATGATACCATGATGAATAGAGCACTGACAATATCTTCAAATTTGTTAATCTCCAGCTGTAGTTCTTCAGGGTGAGTGACACTCTTCTTCCAACAGTGAGCTTCAGCAGGGCAGCATCCCACTGATTTCAAGGAAGCTTCTGTCGAGTGTCCTGGGTCACTGATAACAGCCCTGACCAGCCTTACTGGGGCCTCCCACCCCAGGAGCAGGATTTGAACTCAACCCTGAGCCAGCATTGTCTGTTTAAGCAGTGCTTCCAGATTACTGCCCTCCAGCTTAGGCACAGCTTGTGCTTGCCTGTGGACTCTGGCCCACATACGGGATTCCAGCCTTGGTGGTAGAGCTGTCCTGTCACTGTGGGTCTGTCTGGAAATCTCTAGACTGAGTCTGACCCATTGATCACCAAGCCTGGCCTCAGACTTGCCTCATCACCCTGAACCCCTCTGATGGATGAAGGTTAAAGCTGGCTGCCATCTCCAGAGCTGCTCTGCTCTCTGTGTCAGGTGCCGTGGGATGGGCCCTGCTGCCATCCCCAGTTCCCCTCCTCACCTTGTCTGGGCTCACACCTTTACCTTCAGACCTAGTATCTTCTGCTTAGTTAGTTCATCTACATATAACTCCACATTTATCAGAAGTCAAGATCTCAGGAAAATTGTTCTTAAGCTCTTGTCAATTTAGGAACACAAAGAAGCATTTAGCATATATGAATGGCAGAAGACAGATGCAGAATATTCATGACAAAGAAGAAGAAAAATTTTTACATTTTAAAACTGTAAAATCTTAGCAGTAAAGAAGTTCTATATATCCAACTGCTTTAATGGCTATGCTCCTTTGGTAGCTCTGTTGGATTTAGGGTATTGTATTTCTCATATTGATGCAATAAGTTTCTTCTAGTTTCTCCTAAACCTAGTATCTGTTTCTAATTTGATTTTTCAGAATACTTATGAGTCTGTATAGCTAAAAATAATAATGTATCCAAGTATAAATCAGATCACTAGAGGCTGAAATATGCCTTTATCCATCTAATCTCCTTGCTTCAATATCTGGAGGAGCATAAGGCAAAAATACCACTGCACGAATTCATAAGTATAGTGCAAGCTAAATTGAAGATAATTTCACCTAAGCAAAGCATTCACAACAGAAATATAATTTGGCTATAAAAAAAGAGGATATTTGGGTCAGGGCTGTAATTTGGCTTGTTTTAAAGATGTTGAAAGGTGTGTTACTTTAGTCAGGGAAGACAAGACATACTATTTATAACTAAAGAATGAGAGCAATGTGTGTATGTAAATATATTTTTTTACAAGTCTACTTATGCTCATGTGACTTTCTGACAGAATTCAGGGTTATACTGAACAGGGTCGGAAATATAAACTAACTAGAGCTGAAAGAGTGCCTATGAGAAGATAGACTCCACAAAATGCCAAGGGTCCTTGAGGACAATGAAGCAATGATAAAACTTGTGATTTGTTTTTGTAGCCTCTGCTGGTCTGGTGAGGTTTATTAATCCTAGACTTGCAGCTAAGATCAAAGGGAACCTTTAAAATGTTGGCACAAGGAAGAGGAAAGATTGAGCAATTTGCCAGGGGCTGCCCCATGAGCTTTTCTGAGGGCTGATGGGAATGCAAAGATAAATGAGAATGACATCAAGTGAAGCAAGCTGTGTTTGCCCATGGCTGAGATGGAGATAGCTGGGTTGAATAAGACCTACTAGTACTTTCAAGGAAAGGTTAAAGTTTAGGAAAGGGTCAGTGTGCAGAATGTCAATAAATACCACAGGAACAAGGGTAAGTATAATTTGGATTCAAGGCATAGTTGAACTAACTAGTAAAGCATCTTTGTGTCAGGATGAAAACCCGTGTGTAGGGGTTTTCAGTGATCACTTCATTATAATTTTTTTGTACAACAAGTGTTCCCTGTTTGTCGTCTTTTATAATTTTTAATTGACTCAGACTGCTATCCAGAGAACCGTTTCTTTCTAAGCACAGAGGAAACTTATCACCCATGAAAAGGTGGTGTAGCTTCTTTCTTGAAAGTTTTTTTAGGCTGGATTACACAGGTATTTGTGAGAAATGACATATGTGTAGTTGAATATTTCTTTATGTCCACTTTGAAAGCTGTGATTCTAGATACATTTGAAGTTAGAGCTATGGATACATTTTTGAATTAAATTTTTAATTTCCTAAGAATCCTTGTTTTGATAACTTAAATAACATTTAAATTTCAGAAGTTATTTTAACCAGAGTTGCCTCCATGACACACTGAATTTGGCTCAGCATCCTGAGTGCAGCTCTGTGGATTGTCCATGCATGAGGAAACAGAAGTGTGGGTTTCCAAAGCTGCTGGAACTTGGCAGTCTGCTTTGCACTGAATTCCTGTGGCTTGTGCAGACAGATGACAATACATGTGGACAGAAACAAACAAACCCCAGCCCTACTACAGTTGGTATTTCTTTTCAGACTGTAAGGCTTCCTGTATTAAGTGCTTGGTATTCCTAATTGGTGTCATATCCTTCTGAATTTTGTGGATTATGTTATTCCTCCCCATATCCACTAGAAGCCATCAAACCATCTGCAAGCTGTTGTAGTTGCATATGCTGGAATCTCATAAATGCATGTTATTCCTCTTTGTTATGCCTTGAACACTAGCTCTGGGTTTTTTATTGACTGGCTGGTCCTGCTTTCTGCATGACTGAAACAATGTGATGCAAGACTGGCTGAGCAAATGCAAGCACATACAGAGGCTTGTGGATGTGTACTTGAAACTCCACTGAGAGGTGGCCAGGATTTTGTAAGGCAACCTCTTTGTGAGCACTACACAGCTATTTTTGCATCAGCCCTGGTAGTTGCCCTACCATCCCCACAGGAAGTTCAGGTGGGGGGGAAGAGACAGTGTTATCCATCTGTCCTCCTCACCATGGTGTTGCACCTGGATCCATGAAATAAGCATCACGTGGCATTGGAGGGGTTTTCAGCAGATATTCAACTCTGCAGAACTACTGCAAACTGGGGGTGGCTGTGGAAGGTCAGGTAATCAGAATCGCTGGCTGGAGATGTGTGGTGGGTTGACTGGGTACTGCAGCCAAATGCCCACCTAGCTGCCCACTCACCCTCCCTTGTCAACAGAGCAGGGTGAGAGGGCAAAATGAAAATATTGTAGGTTGAGATAAAAACCAGATGACTTACCAACTACCATCACAGGAAAAACAGATTCAGTTAGGGGGAAATTAATTTCTTGTGAATTAAATTAGATTTGTGGATGGTCACAAACACAGGAACTGAGATAACACAGTGAGTGATGCAGAGGGGATAGGGGGCTGTGGTCACTTCATAACAGCTCCTATCTGCTGCCCTTTCCTCCTCACTCTTCTCCCTGCTCCTTGCATGGGCCCTCTACAGACTGTGGTTTCCTTCAGGGCATCTCCACCTGCTCCAGTGTGGGCTCCTCTGTGGGCTTTGTGCCCTCCCCTTGGAGGACCTTCTTGTCTTTCCCTCCTTCTCTGACCTTGGTGGTTGCAGGGCTTTCTCTTACACTTTTTGCTTGCTGCCTGGCAGAATTTTACTGTTTCTTAATTTTTTTTTTGTTTGGAGAGGCACCATCAGCTTTCTCTGAGGGCTCAGCAGAGCCTGCCTGTGGGGCTGTCGTGCAGCCAGATGGAATCAATCCCAGCTCTTTCACTGTCCCCACTGCCAGTGCCTGCCACAGACACCTGATCCAAGGTGTGTGACAGTGCACCCTGGAGCACAGGGACCTGCCCAGCACATGGCTGGCTGTCCTGTGGTCAGTGTCCTGTGGGAGCACCCCTTGCTTCATGCAGGTTCTGGCTGGTAAATGTTGGCAGCTCTTTGGGGTTTGGTGAGGTAGTCCCTGTTGCCCTGTGAAAGTCAGTGAAGCTCCAGCTTCTGAGCAATAAAAGTAAAGTCCTCCTTGATCAAAAACTGGATTCTTCATGAAGACAGGCTTGTGATCCTGGGGTCCAGCATGATCTTGTTTTTTTGTTTGTTTGTTTTCCCCAGTTGCCATGGGTGAGGGTGGTGGTCATGGCCCTTGTTATTCTGGGAGACTCTGATCACCTGATCATCATTAGTCTTAATTGCTTGCAGCAGATTTCAATCACAAACAAATTGGGTGAGTATATAAGCAGCTGCAGAATGATTGTGTTAGAGGGTCTTGTGGGAAGATGGTTTTGGCTTGTGAGAGGAGTGAGGACCTGAAGAGGTGAGGGCTCTGTAAGTAGATGTTGAGACAGCCTTGTCCAAACTACTGAGGACACTTGCCATGAGTACAGGAGCTGATTTTAGTGACTTCTGGAGTTGTGGCTATGGTATGTATTTCTTACTGCTTTATGAAGTTGTCTGATGTAAGCAGGAATGTTTCATGAAGGCATTTTGAAGTATTATTCCTTGAGCATTTTTACGAAACCATAACTGATTTTGTTACATATTAAGATTGTATTTTCATGTTTGGTATGTGAGCTATTTGCTACAACTTTTTCTTTATGAAAAGCTTGTGTGTGAGTTTATTGGAATTTTGACTTCAAGTTTTAATACTCCATTTATATTGTGACAAAATATTACTCAAGTTGATAATGGGGATGTAGTCTGGTGAGTTCTTAATGGATGTTTTTTACAAAATTAATGGAATCTTTAAGTAAAACAAACTTATTTGTTTAGTAGTGTTTTAAATTGAATTTTAGTAAATATTGAGTATTTTCTTCAGTGTTTCCACAGAATATCAGAACTAGTTTATGAAGTGTCAAGAATGATGCTCTGGAACGATTTATAAATATTATTTAATGAGTTGCCATGGGTTTTTTTGTCTTTGATAACTTCAGCTGGTTGTGGGAAGCCTGATTATTGTGGAACTTGAATGAAACATTAGCACCTTTTCATAAACAGAGATACATACATATGTATCTGCACCTCTACAAATTCACTCAAGTTATTGGTATTTGTTCTTTAGCTTTTCTGAATGGGATTATTACAGCTTTTGTGATTGTTTTAGGGCAAAAGCCCAAATGTTTAAGTCAAATCAAGAGCAAGTTAAAACGATGGAAGTTGGAAATAAATAGTAGGGGAGCTCACATTTAGGTACTCAGTACAGGAATATGCCAGTGCTTGGGGAAAAAAAAAAAAGCTGCAGAAAAAGGATTTCACTGTGCAACTAGCTTTGAGCTTGGCCTTGTGCAGGAATGTGGGACAGCTGTGGCAGCGAGCACCAAGGCGCAGCTCCAGGCACCGAAGGGGCTCTGGGCAGCGCCAGGGGCTTGCGGGAGGCAGGAACTCGCTGGGGCCAGCTGCTCCCAGCGCTGAGGGGCTGCAGCAAGCTGCTCCTGGAGAAGCAGAATCCCTCTGCCTGGAGCGTGGTCTCAAGCCAAGTGGTCTTTTTGTTCCTGAGCTCCTTATTGCTGTTATTTTCCACCGAGTCCTGGCTCAGAGCGAGGCTCGCTGCAGCGAGCTGTGGAGCACTCAGGCTGTTTGCTCTGTGGCTCTGCTGGGGTCCTGCTGCGTCGCTTCACCGCCTTCTTGGCAGGTCCAAGCTCACTTGCTGAGCTGTCTGCACTTCAGACTTTGGGGCCATCTTCAGTCTCGTTTTTTCCCCGTCCTTCTCTCAGCTTCCCCTGCAGATCCCTGCACAGTTTTTGAAGCACTGAAAGGCAAAACATTGCATAATTCAGTACAGTGTCCACAAGAGAACTGAAAGTAGCAGATGGTTGTTATTCTTTTCAATTTCCAGCACAGATTAAGAAAAAAAATCTTTTATTTGATCTACCACCCTTTTGGACTTTTTCCAGCGTTGAGACTAAAGATTTTGTGTTTTAATACCTCTTCTCTTACAGCTTGTATTTGAAATAAAATTTACCTGTAGCGTCTTTATGTGGTATGCATTCATGTGCTGGTGTGTGGCTGTTCAGGAGAGCCTGGCACTGGGAAGGGCAGCAGGGCTGGAGGGCAGCTTGTTAAGTGTGAGGAGAAGTGTAGGAAGGGCTCAGTTTGCATTAATGAGGTTGGCAATAGTGTCGGTACCTATTTTGAAGAATTTATTTTTTTGTTGATGTTGTATATTAAGGAAATCAGAAGGTTGGTTTAGAAGCAAAAGAGCACAAAAAGATACAGAACAAAATAGTTTGCCAGACTAGTTCCCCTGAGGTACAGAAAAAGCACAGTAGTCTAGTCTAGAAAAAGTGTTAGGGCAGTTCTGCTTTGCAATGTTATCACCATTATATAACACTATTTCTTAAAATTCCAGTTTATGTCTTGGGGAAATATGGTAAAATACAGTTCTACAAGAAATGGTTTGAACAGAAAGGGCTGTGTGTCTACCTCTTGTTCCTACCACATTAATACTTCTCTGTTTTTGTGGTGGGACAAAGTGCTGTGGCATGTGTTTCATACTGTGGAAGGGTGCAGTGCTATGAAACGCTCCTCCCCAGCTCCAGTGTGCAGTGGAACCTGTCCCAGGATGCACAAACCTGTGTTTGCTAGGTTTTACACTGGCTCTGGTGTTCATCTGAGAACTGGAGCAGTAGTTGAAGTCTTCCTCCCCACCCCCATCAGTTTGTGTCTGTCCTCATTGACCTGTGTATTGTGACTCTCACCTGGGAGGGGATTCTGTCTGTGCCCTCTAATACTGACCAGCAGCTTCATCCTTGCCAGAAGTCTGCCTGTCTTGTTTTAATTTGTTCTTGGCTGTCTTACAAGTGTCATTCTGTTCTTTGACCTGGAGGACCTTTCTGTGACCCCTTTCAGCCGCTCCATTAGCAGTAGCTTGGTATGGGCTCCTGTTGTGTTATTTTTCTGAAAGGCTACATTTTTCAACCCCACAGGATAAAGAAGATTCTTTCAGCCTGGCTCCAGTTGAACATGAGAGTGCTGCAGTGTTGTGGTGATGACTGTGGTTATAAACAATTGCAAATGGGTTTCTTCTGCTTGGGTCACCCTGGCTATGGAGCAGCAGCCAGCCTAGAGGTACCTGCACTCTGAGTTACTTGTAGTGGGATATGGAGTACAATGTGGTGGTAGCAGATGTGGGTCTAACCCATCACAGCTGATAGTTCATGGTAATTTTATAAGCAGGGACTTTAGTGTATTCCAAGAGGAGCTTCAGAGGTGATGTTGTGGCAGATAATCTGCCTGAAGAACTGTGTTCACACATAACTCAGTGGAATTACATTGAGATTTACGCCAGCTCTTTTCCCCCTTTTGACCTCAGTGAGCTCTTTGAATCATAGTTAAGTCAGCTCTGGCACTAGAAAGTGACCCTTGTTTTTCTGTATTTCTGCAATTGGGCACGTTGTGCACAATGTGTGCTACGTGATTTGAAGAAGAGGTGTCTTCTGGCTTTTGATGTGGCTTCAACATAACCCGGTGCTGTTGGAGTAGTCCCAAGGGGGATTGTGTTGGGCTTGCATAATTTGCAAAGGAGGAAAGGCATGAATTTTCTTCTGCCTTTCTCAGAGAGGATGTTATGCTTGTCTGGATTATTCACACAAGGAGAAGTAAGCATTTTGTATGGAGACCTTGTTTGTGAAGTGCTTTAAAAAAATTTCTTCCATGGAACTTTTATGTAGAGACTGATTTCTGTGCAGAAACATACTCTCTGGTATATAAAGAGTTCTTGTTTTCTAAATTAAAGACAAAAAACTTAGCACTACCTTGAGTAAGTTCAGGGAAAAACCAGTAAGAGCAGCTTAATCATTTGTTAATTGCAGAGTCAGTGGGTAACTGCTCTCAGCTGTGGGTTGGGTCTTTCCAAGGCCATACTAATACTCTAAACCTGAGGATATTTGTTGCTTTGATTGGTTGACTATTGACTTGTTAGTTTTTTGTTCTCAACAGCAGGGATTTTTTGTCATTGAAATAATTTTGTCAGGGAAGGAAAAAAACCCCAAGTACAAGCAACTTGCCCATTTTTGACACCCATTTACATGCTCTTCAAATTGTTCCTGGCATTTTCCATAACCTGCAAACACATTTGTTGAGTAGGTTATTTCTGTGACCCCCACCTCAAGGACAAATTTTTCGTGTGCTGTGAAGTCATAACTTTTGTTTAAAAGGATACAAATATCTGAATAATATAGCATTCTGTTCTGTGTAATTCTAAATCATTGGACAATTTGGGAATTCTTATTGGAAGTTTTGGGGTGTTTTCACAAATACTAAACAGGTCAAAAAGAAATGGGAAGTTAATGGAAAGCTGAAGAGTGTGGCTGTGTTCTTAGTTACTGAGGTCAAGAGGCATCTCAATGTTGGGTTCACTAATAGCCTTTCTGTATGCATGGAAGAGTGTGTAATTTATTCAGTACTTATTTATTATGGCTGCCTATTAGAACAGCACTGAAATACCATATCTCATTTTGCTGTGAATGAGGGGAAGAAAGCCTTTTCAACATGAGGGTTGTTATTTATTAGAGAATAGAACTGTATGAATTATTGTATGAATTCTAATTAGGAAAGCATTTTTTTAAGTTAATGTACTGTTTGCCAGCCAGTCCCAGCTTCTGAAAACCCTCTTGTAGCACAGTGGTCACTAATGAATAGGTATTTTAACAGGTAATTTTAGATAGTTGTGTACAAGAACTCAGAGTCCCTGGCTCAGTTGTGTTTTCTTATGATTGGTCAGCTAACTAGGGCAGGATTGGATACGGTTCCAATATGGTTCTAAATACGGTTGCCTTGGTATTTGAAACTTCTGCTTTTCGGTGTTGTCCTGTTCTCTTCCACCCCAGTGTCACCTAGGTTGCTCTGACAGGTGAATATCCATAATTTTGATGAAATGTATTAAAGGTGTATTGTTTAGGAACCCCCCTGAAGTTTGTTTAGCAATGCTATCATTAGAAACTATGGCTGCATATATGTGGCATCATTTCATATGCCCTTGTGGAATATGAGGAACAGAAATTGTATTCCTAAGAACATCTTCATTTTACGTCATAGCTCAAATTTTTTTCACAGTATGCCAGAAATATTTGTGCATGCCCGAAAGCTCTGTAAAAATTCAGGGATTGTTCCAGTTTTCACAAGCAGCATGACCCAACCTGTGCTGGACATGCTTTACTGTGGCAAATGAAAATTAATAATCCACTAATATTTAAGAGATCTGGATATTAACTTTCTGCTAGTTTTCATTGAAAACTATGCTATTTTGTGACTTCTGAGAAGGGTGGTTTTGAGGTTGGGTGTGCAAGGTGGTTAGAAATGATTATTCCTATGGCAGTTTGATACACCAGCAAGTAAATCATGTGGAGCCTATGAACTGTAAATTAAAAAATCTTGACTATCTCTCATTTCTTTTTTAATATCTAAGATGCACTTAGATTCTCTCATGTAAATGGATTCTATCACTTCTGTAAATCCAGTTTTCGAATGTGTCACCATTTCTGTAAGGCAAAATGCTTCTTTCTTAAAATGGAGGGTGTTTTTTTTTGCAGCAAATGATATCACTTGTTACCTGTCAGGTGCTAGCTAATCAGTAGGCTTTGACAGTCGCAGTTCCCTTCCCTCAGCTGTGGAAGTGTGTGCATATTGCCCATACAGCTGTTTCCAGTGCCCTGGAGAAGGCTGCAAGGCCACTTGGCAGTGCCCCTGTCCTTGGCTCAGGATATGTGCAGTTTTGGGAGTAATTGTCATTGCTCCAGGGTCATCTGATAACCCAGAACTGAGAGAATAAGAGAAGGTCTAACGGATTGGAGGTCAAGGTTTTAAAAGGCTTAGATGGGATATCTGCAGTGGGGTGCCCTTGCTTGCAGGGGAGGAGGTTGTAGAAAAGCTGACTGGCTTTAATATCTTACCTGCCCTGGCCCCAGTGGGCAGCTGTTTCCTGCAGCAGCTGGATGTGTGAAGTAGCTTGAGGATGCCTGACTCCTACAGCTTGTTGGCTTTTAAAAGCAAATCCTTACGTGTTCTGGATACCACAGGCAGGAGCACCATGAAAGAAATGCTCTGTAGTGGTTTGAATACAGCAATCACTTGTTCAAGTACTTTATATTTAGGTCTTAATGAGAAAATGACTGCATGTTAAATCACATAAATCCACTAAGTGAGAAAATTATAATTTGAGGATTATCTTTGGAATGGATGTCTATTTTGTGAATTGCAGAGATGCTACCTGAAGTTAAATATGCTTTGGCAGGCAGTCATTCTTTAAACTGTGGTGTTTTAACTAGTTGGGTTACTGTTTCTTTGATTATGGCAGCTGTCAGATATTTCATCATCATTAACAGCTGTAGGTTATGGAGACCCATCTATTTCTCAGTCAATAAGAATTTAACCTATTTCTACTTGCCTCATGGGGTTGCTAAAACCTTTTCATGAAGAAGGATTGAATTTAGTTTTTTTTTTTTTCCTTTAACATAACAATAGTGCATTTGAGAACTGCTTCTTCCTAAGGATGGATCAAAAATCCTATGTAGATATTCTTAGTCATTCTCTCTCTCTAGGGGTTTGTAAATGAATTTTGTAGAATTCTGTGTGCCTAATTCCTATGAAATTTCACTTATGTCCAAGATACATTTAGATCTTTGGCCAGAGAAAAATCAGTGTATTTGTGCTAAGTTCAGTAAAGCTATATAGATTTCTACCAAGTAAGGATTAAATTGAGGCAGTGGAATATTTTCAATAGAGTTAGTTTTATTTATTTATTTTTTTTGAAGCAAAACTTACAAAGAACTGGATATTAGTTCTTATAATCAGTCAGCAGGGAATGTTTTTCTTTGTCTGGAACTTACTCCCACGCATGTTCATTGGAAGCTTCAGAATTGTTCCTACTTAAGCTGCCACCTTTCTGGGTTTGTGACAGATGCAAAGCTTCCAAAAGAGACAAATGAGCAGGGCTCCCTTCTTTGCTGCACCCCATGTGGTTTGCTGACACCCGTTTTTCCCTGAGGGTGTAGATGTTGCCATCCCCAGCTGTGCAAATTAGAGTAGTGCTTGTTCTGAGCATTGTGTGCCTACAGGTTGTATGGTTGGTTCCACATTGTTTTTAAGAGCATGAGATTTAAACTTAAAAGATCCCAGGAAACATCCCTTTGGAAACTGTTAATATGAAAATAAAATCTAGTACATGCATTTTCATTTAAGTTAAGGCTGCCATTTTTCTTGGATCTGACTGCTTTTTCTGCCTAGGTATATTTTCAGATGGCAGAGCTAGGCTTGGAGTTTCTAGATGTCTGTGGCCATCCAGTTTGGATGTTTCCTGCATAGACAGTGATGTTGCTGGGATTTTCAAAGCAGTAGCAGTCCTCAGATGCTGCTACACTTGGTGTGGTGTGCTGTGCTTGAAAGCCACGTGCAGGAGGCCATGTGCAGGCTTTCTGTAAATGCAGAACACCTGTCAGATCTCTGGGAGCAGGAATTTACTATAGATAGCAAAGCAGGGGAATTGAAACCATGAGTCTGAGCAGCTCTCTGTAGACCATTGTTAGTTTGGAAGCCTTTGGCGTTTCCTTGTGGATTCAGCTATGTGTATTCCTCACCCAAACAATTGCTTTTTCTTGGCCTCCAGCCATTCCAATTTGTTAGAATTGTGTCCTTTAAATGCTGTTTATTTTTTTTGGCACTTCTTGTGATCACCTTCTTTGTGCTTTCCCAATTCTGTGCAATGTAATCATGTATTAAAAAAACAATTGATGTTTTCAAGTTGGCAACCTAGAAAAGGGGCTGAAAGGGTAGAAGAGTTGACGTTTTAGAGTTGCTTCTTGAATGGACTTTAGTATCTGATCAAATGTGTTTCATGTGTGTGACTGTAAGCTTCTTAATATGATCTAATGTCCCAGAGCCAGGTATTAAAGCTTGACATCCTTGGTGTTTCAGTATGGCTGAAATATCTATTTAAGGGTTATAGTAACGTTTTTCTACAGCATTTTATATGTAAATAGATCTGTTTCTAGATGACATTAATGGTGTTATCTCTGGAATCAAAGTATTTATTTTCTTGATTTAGTTTTTTTTCTGTGTGAAATCTGGTCTCTACTTTTCCATGCCAGTGTGTGTACTTAAACTGTTAATTACATTGGCCTTTTGCTGGACAAATGGCTGAATAGACTGCAGCAGTTGTAAACCTTCCTATTAAACAGTAAAACATGTACTGCCATACATGTTTTCATTATGTTCATAAAGCCATCAGGTTATAGGGTTCTTTTTTTCCAACCTAGTCCACATTCAGTCATTTCAGCTGAACACTGTCACCATTCCTATTAAAAATTTCTGATCTAGTCAGAAATGCGTGTCTGTGGCAGTTATTCCTCGTGGCGTCCCTACAGGTGCTTTTGCCAGTGAGTGATTGCTTCCATGTCACAGGGAGAATGGCTGTCCTTGTAATTAAGGATAGTGACTGCCAGTCCTTGTGTATAAGCTCAAGATCATGAATAAGTACCTCCTGTTTCTATTTTATTTCCTCCTAAATTGCTATTGCCATTGATAGCTCTCATCGTTTCAAAGGATTGTCCACCTTACACCTGCTGTACAAGTTTATTACCATGCATGAGCCTGCTGATTACTTTCCTTCCTCACAATTTCATTTCATTCAGGGTATGAGTTTAAAGTATTTCTGAGTTTTAGAACATTTCACCAAGGGTTTACTTGTGTGCTACAAATCCTGCTAAGAGGCGTGTCTGATAGAATACAGCTTATGAAAGAGTTTAGAAATCTAGGCATCCAACTAGTTACTATGAGGGGACAGAATACAATGCAGCAGCTCATACCTTTTTTTTTTGCCATAAAGTTATTTATTTTGCAATGGATTGCTTAAAATCAATTGGGGGACAGTGTTTCATTGCTGTAAAAGACATTCTATATTTCATTTTGGAAACTGAATAAAATAAAAACCTCAGTATATTTGAAAGAACAAGTTTTCTGGAATTGCTTGTTTTGGACTAATACGGATGTATGACCAGGTTATAGCTGCCAGACGCTAAGTTCAATTTGCTCTCTGTTGTAGCAGACCAGTGCTTTGATTTTAGATGTGTTTAACCTTGAGCATCATTGCTATCCAAGGGAGAGGAGTTGTCTTGAATTGTGGCAGAATGCCAGCAGGACTCAGACATGCAGAAGGTGCAGAATTCATCAGGCTGTGCTCCTGTGACTGTTAAAGCTCTGCTGGGATGTCTTGGGGCTGGAAGTGGAAGAGGAAGCTGGTGTCAGCTGTAGAACGCAGACAGCACAGGAGGACAGTCTCAAGTGTTTAGCAGCACTGAGGGAAGGCAGCCTTTGTCCCCACCTGGGCCAGGGCTGCTCTAGAACTGTACTGGCAGTGGCCACAAACTCCTTGTGCCAGCCAGAATCACCTTTAGAGTGATGGCCAAGCTCACAATATAATGGATCAGAGGGCTTGGAATCTCAGTATTTATGGAGAGTCTCTATATTTAAAGATACTTAAATTTTACTCTACATTTTATGTTAAAGTTAACTGGATGCAATTGTTGAATCATGTTATGCCAACCTTGCCCAACACTGTCTAAAGATGATGGGACTTAAACAGTGATACAATAAGTGATGGGATTTGTAAGCGCAGTTTATAAAGATAAATGAACAAAAAAATCTTTATTTTACAATAGATTGGTACCTTTTTATTTCCCCCTGAAAATGTTATCTTTATTGGCTGTCAAATTAAACTGTAGTTGAAGGGAAGCCATTAGGTTTCTGTTCCCCAGCTTCCAATCTAGTTTCTTTTAATTAAAAGGAAAACAACAGCATATATGCTAACAATCTGTGTAGGAAATATTTGCAATGAACACACATGTAATTCTTTGGGAACTGAAGGAAAAAGTCACAAAAAGTAACAATAGCTCTGTTGTCTTAGAGCAAAAAAGAAAAAGGGGGAGAAATGAAGTTCCTGTGGAGATAATTGAAGCTGAAACATTTCTTGTGCTCTTGAGAAGAGCTGCAGAAAGCAAATTGTATGAAAAAAACAGAGAGGGAAATGTCATGTGTCAGCTCTCCTCATTTTCTTCTTGGCTGCATGCCCAGTCTCTAAACTGGTATTAAGCTTTGCCATGGCAACAATATCAGTGAGGTGTTTTCCTGTCCAGAGTGTACTTCTTCTGCAGGTTTAGGGAGCAGTGGAAACTCTTTGTCTGTAATCTTATATTTCACTAAACATGAGCCTTTGAAATAAGTGGCTATGCTGGGTGACCAGAAAGGTTAAAAAAGAAAAAAAAAAAAAAAAAAGGCTTTAAAAAAACCCCAAATGAAACCAACTCTGCAATAAAATTGCTTTACGCTTTTTCCTATGGAAAAAAACTACAGACATGCCATGCTTGGATGGGCATGGAAACAAGACTAAGTTGTGAGTTCTCTGATATTCACTACTGAAGAGAACCATAGCAAAGCATTGTTTAGCGCAACAGATTGAGGATCACAAGGGTGTCAGAAATTCAGTAAGAGAACAGCTGGTACTAAAGAATTTAAAGCTATTTAGACACATGAATTTTGTATGGACAGGGCATTGTATAATCTTAACCTGGATTCTTGCATTGAATCATTCTATAAAACCTGGGAAGGCAAACTCTGAAGAGTCAAGGATACAGCTCCTACCTGCAAATGAATTCATGCTGAAGCTATAATAATACAGAAATATTTCTTTTTGCTGCTGTGTCCATTCATTGAGAAAAAGCATTAGAAAGGAATTATTTCAGTATCAGATAGCCTGTAATTTTGTAGAAACAAATACAAGATTCCTTTGTTTTCTCTTCATACAATGCCATTTTGATGACAAATCCAAAACACAACACCATGCCAGCTACTCAGAAAAATCAACTGTAACCCTGCCGAAACCAATACAGTCCTCTTTTCCCATTTCCCCCTCTTAGTAGTTGTGTAATTGCAATTATTCAAGGAAATATTTAGTGAGCTGAGTTAGGCAACTGAAGGATGAGGGAAAAGAAGTGTTCTTTTACCAAGAGAACCATCTCCTTATATGGTTTGCAATACACTCTCACAAATAGTTCTGTCTCCATGAGTGAGGCAGGACTGGTTCATTGAGGTGCTGCTCCTCATCAAGGCCGAGCCTAACAAGCGTTACTCAGATCTCAGTGCAGCATGTAAAGGGGAGGAAAACAGGATTTTTGGAGGAAGAAAATGTGTTCAGTGTTTACAGTGGAATATGATGCATATTTTGTTGAATAAGTACACATTGGGTTGAAATAACAATTCTTCACTAATTTTGAAGTACATTTCCTTGGTGAAAAGGAAATTATTTTCTTGTATCTGAACTTGGAATACTATGCTTCAGTGCAGTGGAGTGTTTCTACTTCTGACATGGAACTAGCAGCTTTTAATATAGACTGTAGAAGCAAATATTCCTGTTAATGCTACTATTTACCTGAAGAACAGGTCTGTTCTAAGAGCTCTGGATGTGGACGTGAAAAATCTATGGAAAATCTATGTCTCATTCTGAGCTGTTGTGCCTCACATTTATCCAAAGTGCATTATGCCTCTTTGAGAACCTGTATTCTCAAGGGCAAAACAAACAATAAAGACTTGTTAATCACTTTGTGATTCACTGGTAAATAATGCTGTTTAAAAGCTAGGTATGATAGTATGAATCATTAAATTAACAATTTATTCAAGCACAAAGTGATGTCATTCTATAATATGCTTCTTTCTAAGAATCCATGAGTAACCAAAGTTATTTTGGGTTAAAATTATCTTTTGACATTATCAAAACTTGTTTAAAATGTTCTTCATCTTTATCTTGATCCACATAGGTACTAATCTCAATTCTTGACTGAAATCTGTCAGCTGGGGGAAATTTTCACTTATTCATAGTAAAGTAATGGAATGGCTGTATCTGTCAGAGGGCAGATGCGCTCTCCTGTGCCCTGCTCTCTCTTGTTTTTGATGTCCCCTCTTAAATCCTGTTAGACAGTGTCACATCTTCTAGCCAACAATCCTCTCCTTTGGAAAGGAACCCAAGGATTTGAGCCAAAAGATGATGGGAAGTGACAGATGTACCTCAGAGTTTACTGCTTTTTAGCATAGAGACAGCTTATCACATGAGACCATGTAAATGCATTTTAGTAAGCTCATAGATTCCCAAACATCTCCATCATCCTATCAGCTGTTACTGCCGGGGCAGCTTGTAGAGGTGTTGGTGGGGATTAGGGCTTCAAATATTTAGCAAATACAATTAAAAAGGTGCTGTATATATCTAGTAGTCCAGACTGACCTTTCCAGGTAGCAGCTTCAAGTCTAAGCTCAAGCTCCTTCAGAAGTGTAGTAGCATTAAAAAAACCCAACCCCCCCCAAAACCCCTGTGTTTCTTATCTGTGTGTGCTTGTGTGCACATAAAAAGTATTAAGAACAATACCACATGTTTAAAACTATTCTCTTTCTTACATTTAGAGTTTCATTCTTATTTTAGTATTTTCTTTGCAAGTCTGACCTAGTTCCCTCCAGGAGAATCAAAGGCATGTATTCACAGCAACAAAGCATAATATAATTGGAGTGGCCACAGCAGAATGAGACAGTATCAGAGCCAGTAGACCTGGATTGATGGCAGAGCTTAGCCTGGGTGCAGTAGAGTAATATAAGGCTTTATGATGCTTCACTGCACAATATATATGTCCCAACTAGTGCTTCTGCTAGTTTAGATATCTCCACGTTGCCCTTCATTTTGCAATAGAGACATACCTGGAAAAATATGATAGTCTGAGGTGTTATTTTGGTTGCATATATTTCAGTCCATGATATAGATAGTTCTAGCAAGGAGCACTGTAAAATTTTGTATTTTGGTGTTCTTTCCTTTCTGGAGGGAAAAGCTTTTGTCATTTTAACATGCGAGCTTTTATTCATGTTATAGAATTAGAGGGAAAAAAAATGCAAGTTGTGTTTTATAGTTACTCTGGAGCTGAATGAAGGACATGGAGAAGGCCAAATAGTGAGTGGAGGCAATATTTTCTTTAGATGTGAGCTCATTCTACTTCAGAAGCTTTTTTTTTTTTAAACCTCTGCTGTCAAAAGTTGGCCAGTCAGGTCCATGCCAAAGCATCTAATTAAACAGTTTATTTTCCATAACTACTAAGGCCAATAAGAGCAGATGGTTCTCAGCACTTCAGAAATTTAGGCTGTTCCTTTCAAGTCCTCAGTGCAAATGGAGATGCCTAGCTTTATAGCCTACACTTGAAAATATTGATCTTGCCCATTAAATACTGTTTTTAATCTATTTGCAGATTATGGCTCACAAAACTTCTAATGCACTTTTCTACATGAAGAGACTCAGTGTCAGTAGAGAATCTTCTTATAGCTCCATGCTGTTTCTTTGGCATTGCTTCCTGAGAGAGCGAGTATGTTCCTCAGCCAGCACTTAATAATGACAGACAAATGCTGAGTGAGTCCTCAACAGTGAGTACTCTCTTGAGTGTTCTGGTGGTGTCACTTGTATGACACTCATCAGTTGGTGACATTGAGCTAGAGCAGGGTATCGTTGAGACTGAGGCTGGCACCTCTAAGAGAACAGCAAGACACTGTGGAAAGGATTGAGCAATGCAGATTTCAGAGTTCTGGAATGGCTGGTGAGGGAAACAAGGCGTTGGGGTAGTGGTCACAATTTCAAGGCAATCAGATCTATTATGTAGCTAATTTTTTTCTGCCAACAAAGAAAAAAAAATTCATTGCAAGCTGTGAGTAATGATCTAATGTTCCACCCTTTGTTCTCATGCATTTCCTATTTACTGTTAACATCCCTTCTGTGATGGGGAAAACCCCAGTTTTGCCTTGGAAGATTACTCCCCATCTCTGTACTGCTGCAGTGATATTAGTTCCACATTCACAGAGCCCAGTGATTCAGGTGTGCTGATGTAGGGATGAGCAGGGTACAAAAATGACCGTCTTGTATTACTTCTGTAAATAAATTTCTGAATCACATTGCAACTTGAAATTGTACTTTTAAATTGAGCAAGAGAAAAGTCAATTGTAGCATGGGTACCTTTGAATGTAGTGTATCCTGAAAACAGGAAGTCATGAGTTTTTAGTATTTCCTTGATATCTTGTCAATACTGTGATAGCTAAACATGGTGTCCAATATTTAGGTCACACATGAGGAATTATAAATTTGGCATTGCTGTATCCATTGTTATATCAAATGAGACAGATTTTTCCCGTGTAACTTGTGTAGCTGAGAACTTGTCTTTGTTTTTCTTGCAACAAACCAGAGAGAATTGTGACAAAATCCTCCCAACGTCTAGCATTTGCCATCATCTCAACAATTTATTTAATGGGATTATTGGAACTTACAGCAAGGTGCTGGGAAGACAGAGTATGTGCCAGGACTGTGTGTAGAGGCAGGTCACCTCATAAACGCTTAGCACTGTATACAATGCATTTTATTAAGCTGGGTTTGCACAAAGTAGCCCAACAACAGTGAATTGCAGTTGTTCATTGCTTGTTAGTGAAGGAGGCCTCTGGCCTCTAGTCATTCTTTATTATATCCCTAAAGGTTGCATTCCTTTCCCTTTCTTAATAACCATTTTATGCCTTTTGAATAATGAAAGCCCAGCACTCATCTGGTATTGTCAGGAGAAGTGCTTTGATCTGTTTTGGAACAGGGCAAGGGTCACTGTCTTAGTGTGAAAAATTGCCTTAAAAGTTTTTCTTTATTTATATTATGTTTTTGTTATGATTTGCAGCTTTCAGGGAAATGTATCAATTTCCACCTTGTCTATTTCCTCTTTTCACCCCAAGAAAGAAGACAAAATTCAATTTGAACCTGGATGGCTTCCTAACTGTTGTCTCTCAAGCTTGTGCTGTTAACTAACATGCTGGTTAGGATGGATCTCCAGTAGGGTTGTGAATGGCACACGTTATCTGGGCCATGATGGGGGATTTTGCTTCAGCTCTGGATGCTGCTTGGTAGTTGTATTCTATCATTTAATACATACTGCATATTCCTTCAAGCTAATAAAGCAGCTCTTTGCTATGCATGACCTGCTCTGTAGTGTGACTGACTGATAACTGCAGCATTTTAAACGTGCCACTACATTATTAGACTTGCTGCCAGGTCCTGGTTATTTATCAGAAATATTTCTTGCCACTGAAACTTCAGATGGATGGAAAGTAATTTTATACAGTCATTGCAGACTTGTGGGATGTAAAGTGCTGGGATTCATCACAGCCAAGGCATTACCTACCAAACTTATGGATGTGGAGGTATGTGTTTGTATGAACCATGCACCCCAAAAGATGCATTCCCCATGGCACTGTATCATTCTGTCTGTATCAGGTATGAAATCACTTCGGCTTTGCTCTTTGCTGTAAAGAAATTTGTCTAGCTGCTGAGAGACTTTTTTCCCCCCAAATATAGTTACACCTTAATGTGAGGCAGGTAAGATGTAGTTTGGGGAATATAGGATGGCTGTATTCCTGTCTTTGATGAAAGTGTATTACAGCTTTTCATGGGACATAGGTTCATTTTGTGCCTTAAGAAATAAATCTCTTCAAAGGCATCCTTATGCATCTTAAAGAGAGCACTTGGTAAATCTGATTCAGCAATGCCTGTTAGTAGAGCTAAACAATGTTGGAAAAAGCATTTTTTCCTTTACCAGGGTGCCTTAAGTCCAAAAGAAGCCCACTGAAGAAACCACCTCTTTCCTCTGATATTCTGCCTCGGCTGAGATCTCCAGAGTCTGGATTCCCTGGAATATAAAAGCGAGAAAATGTCTGGCAATGTGTCCTATACAGGGGAGTCTGTCTGTCTTTTCCAGACCACATCTGTTTAGAAGGGCTTGTGAAGTTAAATATAGGAGTTACTGGTCCACTGAGAAAGACAAAGGTGAAGGAGAAAAATGTTTCCTTTATGCAAAGTATATAAAATGTATGTTTATCTCTTGTTAAGCTCTTTATTTTCTGGTATATGGAAGTGTTTTAAGAATAATTGTTACATTTTTCTTGGAAGAATGGAACTACTAACTCAGACTTCACCAGGGATGACACTTTGGGGTGTGATGACCTCTTTGTTATGACTGCCAAGACAGGTGTGTTGAGGCCAACAAAGTTTCTTTAGTAAACTCTTTTACTTTCTTCACTGTCTTAGCTTATGCAGATAATCAATAAAACAAGACAAGATATGGTAAATAAGACGTGAAAAGCTTACAGTGATGGTCTGTTCTTTTTGGTGAGAGGTTCTAAGTAAATTTTTCCCTTTAGCTGAAAAAAAATGGATCTGAGTATATTTCACATGAAACATGACAGTAATCAAAGCAATGAAAATGACCATGATTCACCATTTGTTTTATGGTTTCTGTGTACTGTTTTCCTAGAAATCCTGCATCAGCCTAAGTAGGCCCCACATTCACTCTCAGACCAGGTATTTTTTAAAGACAAGCATTACATCAGAAGGACTTCTCTGGAAAGAAAGTGGAGAAATGTGATATCAAGTTATGAAGGCACTGAGAGGTCTTTGGGGAGAATCAACGGTGTGCTGAAACAGAGACACACGTGACTCACTTGGTTTCTGTAAAATGACTTTTTCTTGTTTTTCACTCTGTTCTAATGTAAAAATAACAAGTTTTGAAAGACAAGCTTGAAAAATAGCACACTGGTCCTGTTTAGTAGTTTACAGTTGTGGATAAAGTAAGGTGCCAATAAGTAAATAGCAGAGTAGAAGAATACAGAATAGAAGCTATACATGTGCATGAAGAATCTACTTATAGTAAGTAAGGCATGCAGTCTAAACCTTGCCTTATATAGGAGGAAATTCTTTAATTTATGTATGTAAATATCCTTCATTTGTTACCTTAGTATGTAAGTGTATCTTGCACATGCTGAAGGCAAAGGCTTTTAGGGTATATTGAATGTAATATACTCATAAGCAACATTCACATCACCCTATTAGGGACTTTCTGGAAAATCTAGTACCAAAGCAAAAATACAAAGTGGAACAGCAGTAGAGGATCTGTGAGTATGAAGGACTGTTACAGAGGCAGGCATCATTTACCTGTGATTACTCTGCTCTAACCCAAATATCAGATTTGTCCTGCTTTTCTGGATGGCCTGTTCTTGAATAGAATGGATGGAGAATAACACACTGACAAAATAATTCAGTCTTACATTGCCAGTAAATGTAGGCAATTTTAAAAGAAGTTAGTGTCAAAGATTGAGACTCAAAAGTTTGGATGATTTGACTTCTGACTGTCCATTATCACATACTCAAAATTGGTTTTATTTTCAGGAGTGTCAAGTGAAGAGATAAATATTTTTATTTTCATAAATTGTAATGCATGATGAATTTTGAAACTTCAGCCAATATTCATCTCATTGTGCTGCAAGAACCATTTTCATGTTAAAATGGTGCTCCAGTTCATGCTATTTTTCATTATAGGCTTTTTGAATTCTAAGAGTTGCATGGTGAAGTAATTATAGTAATTTGAGGAGTCTTAGTATGTAAAACAATGGCCTTCTCAATTGCCTCATGGTGGCTGGGAAAATGAAATGATTAATATATCTACTTGAAAAACATTTTATAGAATGTGTCTGACTATGAAAGAAAAAGTAGGAAATAAACCTCACTTCTTTCTAGACAATGTCTTTTTTTTTTCCCCTTCAGTGAGAAGTAATTCAGTTTGTAGTCAGCTACTAGGTGGCAGATGTTGTACAAACATAGAACAAAGGCAGGATCACTGTCCCAGAGAGTTTATAATCTGTGTACAAACAGGCAGCAGGTGGGTGCAGCAGATGTGTAAATCCAGAAGAATGAGATGAGAGAGGTCAGCACTGGCAGGATCAGAGCTGACTGTGGGTTGTTCAGGTTTAGATGGTGTGGTGAATGGCTGTTTGGGAAGACTTGGAAGAGTATAAAGGGTTGTTCTGGAGAATCCTAATTTACTGGTTACTTATGCTACAAAAACGTTATTAGCAATTCAAAGCAGAATTCAAACACAGATTTGACATTCTGTTTCCTCAGCTCTCTTTGGTGATTTGAAGTTGAGCTTTATGGAATGACCTATAAGATTAACCATCAGTGTCTCAATTCTAGTAATCATTTAGATAAGATTGCAGTATGCTTCTAATAATGACATAATTTGCAATTTTTATCTGCAGCTGTTTATGGTTTATCTTTCAGGAGTGTGCAGTCATATCTTACTGTCATCTGCCATGTAAAGTTTGTGTTTCTGAACTAATATACAAAATCTGGTCAATACAGGATGAGAATGAAGAATTTGTAGCTGAAATGGAGCAATAGTTTTAATTCTGTATTTCTGCACTCTTACTACTGATTTTAAACTTTAAAGTTTCCTCAATCTAAGCTTTTGGTGGAGTTTATTAAACATGCTAACAGTTGCTGCACAATCTATTCTTTTTGACCAGATTCAGATGTTCACAGACACCAAGCAGTAAAGCGTGAGTGACTGCTTTTTTCAAGTCTAACAGCAGTGAAAAAGAAATAAAAAGCTGGTAAACCTCTTTAAGCACTCATTTACACACACTCTTATCCTGTGTGGGAGAGGCTTTTGTATTCTCTTTGCTTACCTGTGTACATTTATTTTAGCACTTAGAAAACTGAGTTCCCACTGAACCCAGTGCCAGGGCTTTCAATGTATTTGCAGTTTTGCACACAATTGGATATATTGGTATCTGATATGACATTAAATTACTTTTAGTGAGAGTAACAGCTGAAGCAGATTGCTACCATGTTGTGATTACTGAGAAGTTTTTACTTTTTATTTTATAATAGTCAAAACTTACAGAGCATGCCAAGGTCTGTACCTGCCCCTTGTTCATAAAATAAGACAGAAACCATATTATTCCTTTGGGGATTTTTCAGGGTTTCATTATGTATTCTTATCACCTTTATTCTGTGTGGGTGCATTTTATAATGTGTTTTCAGTGGTACATGATATTTGTATTCCAGTCAGTACCTACACCACACTCAGCTGCTCTTTTGCAACTGGGGATACTGCAGAGGAATTATTGGGGCACTGAGCTGTTGGAAAACCTGGCTGGGGACGTGACAGGAGAAAAAGCTGCAGTCGAGGGATTTTTGGTTCTGAGCTATTGTTGGAGAAAGCAGTGAACAGGGTCTTAGGAGAGCTGGGCTTCTGATGTGCAAAATAAATAAGAAAAGCAACTGGGAAAATGAAACTGAGACTCTCAGCTGGGAGACATTTCTTACTTCAGTTTTCCCACCTACCTCTCCCAGCAGCAGTGTTACTTAAAGAAGTGGGATGTTGTTCCAAGGGTGGGAGGAGAAGAGTGCAATGTGAAGACAGAGGCAGCTTACTAATGTGGAAGAAGCTGTTAAGCTTTATAAATTTAAATATTTGCTCCTAGTTCTGGTTAACCTTCTACGTGTACATGGTGAATGCAAACAATGACTTTGGGAATCTCATGTGCTGTTAATATATAAACATAATATCTTCTAGAAGAGTTCTTTTCTCACAGAAACTGTCACTCATTGCTTCTTTATGCTTGAAGTTATTCAAATTGAATGTAATGTTACAGTTTCTTTGGAAGTTTATATTCAGAATAAGGGATCCTGGAAAGGCTGGATTACATTCATGTGACCTGCAGGCTGCCTGATTTGTATTCCAAAATGGAACAAATTATAAACTGTACTTATTTGGAGGGGACCCCCCGCCCCCCAATCCTCTTCTGAAAGTAATGCTATTAATTGAACAAGGAAACAAAAATCAGCTTTCAAAAAAGTTTATTCATCAAGAATTGATTTACCAACTTTGCCTTCTCTAGTTTGAAGTCCCACTAGTGAAGGTGTTCTTCAGTATCTGTTTGTGTAGCCTGTTGGTTTAATAGAGCACCAAGATTTTCTTCTTTCTTTGAAAAGTCTTTAACAGGGCTCCATGTATTGGGAAAATGACACCTTGGCATAGGATCTTCTGCATTTCAGTGGGAAGAGTTGTAGTGGGATGATAGGTGTTTATTCTGAGTGCCTTCAAAAGGGAAGTGAGTTATTATGAGAACTGTACCCTTTGTCATTCTTAAGCAGCTAAGAATAAGCCTTTCTTTTTCAATGCTGACAGCTTCATCAACTACTGTACTATGTGGGGTTTGTAGTTATGTTTTGGTTGGTCTTTTAAAAAAAGTTTATATTATTATTATTTTGAACTGAGACTTTTTGAACTTATTTGCAGATTGGAGCTTCTATAGGACTAGTTTCATTCTTTCAGTGGCGTTTGTGTACCCAAATACCTTTTAAAAACTTGGATCCAGGTACTTTTATGTTTCTACAGGTTTTTGAATGCCTTTACAAGTAGGGTTTAAAATTCCTACTGAGCTCTGTTCCGCTCCCATCTTGAAGTGCGGAAGGACAGGAAATTACTGGAGTGTGTTCTCAGGGAGGCTGTTGTGGCTGTCTCATCAGAGATGCCCTAGAGCCCTCTTGAAAGCTCACTGAAGTCGATGGAAAGAATCTCTTTAACCTTGTAAGCTTTTTGTTTAGCCCATGAGCTTGTCAGGCCTGTAGCTGTCACTTTATTTTATATTTGTACAGTTTGGGGCACCACAAGACTATTCTTGTGATCTCTGGGCGCTGTCACAGCAATATGCAGTTAGCTTAAAACCTGTATTAAGTTTTTCATTCATTATTTATCATCTCCCATTTCAGTTGTGGTACTCACTTTGCTGTACTTCTGTGCTAACAATTTAGAGAGAGACAGGCAGTAGAGAAGTTCAACTTTGTTTCCACTCTGGTGACCTGCATGTTTTTTGAGGTCACAAGGTTGCAGTTTTGGAAATCCATGAAACCACAGTGTCTCCTTTTATATAGGCTGGAATAAAAGCAGACTGTGTAATGTGTCATCTACCTTGCAGTGGAATGGCCATTGGTTCTAAGAAAGGGATGAATGTTGTGGGAGTCTCCTGGAAGCAGACATAGGTCAGGTCCTGCTCTGTGCAGCAGCATCTGGAGCAATGGGTGTTTGGTCATGACTCCTGGACACTGCCACAAGATGTGTATTTTTCTAGAGAGGTATTGTCTTTGTTGGAAACAGTGTGCTGCAGTGGAAGTGATTGGGATTTAGGAAGCCATTGTTGTGCTGCTGCCCCGTAACCTGAGCAAAATACATCACCTCAGTTTCTCTTAAGGACAAATGCTCCTTTCCTCACTGACAGCAGAAGAGTGGACTAGAGCGAAGTGCTGTTGAATGATTTGTAGAAACTCTGAACTCCCTCATGTTCTGATGGTTTCTCTGCAATGGTGAATGCTGGTCTGGGTGTTGGAAGGAATGAAACCCCTATGGGGGGAAGCCAAGTTTTGTGCCCATGCTGATGTAACTTTTGGCAGCTTGTAGAGAAGATCAGTGTCTGTTATACTGTGTAGTAAGATAGGGAGAGAAGACTGAAAATCTAAGAAAAGAAAAAGTATAAGGCAAGACCTCCAACAGTTTAATATGCATAAACTTGCTTGCTCAAAGTGCTGGGAAACCTTAACACATACCTCCAAATAACACTTTATTCAGCAAAGGAAAAGCGAAACTGAAACAGTTCCTCAAATCTGCCAAGACAGCAGTAATACAGTTTCAAATATTTGGAATTTCATGACCCTTGGGGTCTGCTATCAGTGTTTTTTGGATACTGGAGTTGGCAAGAGGGTTAAGCAACTTAGAATCCACACTGAGGTAACTGCACTGTTTCTAACATGAGGTCTACTTTTCCTTGCTCTAATTTGCTATCCTACTTGCAGGAAATACTGGTGTTGCTATGATACCAGGTAAGTAGTATCTTGTTTCGTGTGCTGATTGCTGAATTTCTGGATATTTTCCTCTTTGCAGTTTCTGCATCGTTTAAACACTTGGCTTCTCTAAATGAGTTTAGGCTCAGGGACTGAGCTTGTAACATACTGCTCTCTGTAAACTGGACTTAAACAGACATGATATTAAAGAGTAGCTATCCTTAGATTGACTAAATACACAGCTGTATTAGAGTTAGATTTTTCTGCTTATCTCAAAATGGAACTTGTGTTAAGTTACCTTTTAAATTTTGCTTCTCGCTTTATGTTTATGATCACCTGGTCACAACTAAAGTATGGGTAAAATTATCACACTTGCATTCTATGACTTTCACCCATCTCCTACAGGGGCAAGAGAGTTCAAAGCTTTTATGTAAAAGTGAGCGGTAAAACATGCCTGAAAATAGCCTGAATTTTTAAATAGTAACAAGACATAATGTTAATGGATCTGGTAAATAAAAGCATGCATAAAACCCCACTGCTGTGCCCACAGCTTTTCTCCCAGCTATAAAATTCCCTGAACTCCAGCAGGTGGCAGTGAGCAACAGTCTGAAACTTGAATGCTGCAAAAACGATAATTTCCACTGCCGAAACTGAAAATATACTGGATTCATTTAGGAACTAAATGACACAGATGTGGCAGGTACCTGAAAACATCTAAACAAATGAAACATATTTTTCACAGACTGGTAGCTTCTAAGTCAGCCCTCAAAGGTGACATCTTCCTGATCCCTACACTGCCTCTATTTTCTCCCTGGGAGGGTGCTACAGCTTTATGCTGTGATGCAGTGCTGTGCAGGCAGGGGTTGTTGGCTTTACTGCATAGAAAACAATTCACTCTGTTAGATTAATAGAAAGGCAGAATGTGTTTTGAATAGCTCATTTTACATCTAGGCGTTTTTTCATGGAAGGCATAATGAATTGGAGTGGGATAGGCAATTTAATTTATTACAGCTGTCAGCCAGTGAGCACTGCTGCACTTGATTTGTTTCGGTGCCTCTTGCAGGTTGCTGCCGAGGTGGTAGTCATTATACTTCATTTTGTAAACTACTCAGGTGGGGAAAACATATAAAGGAAAAGGGTGCTGGACAGAAGGGGAGCAGAACTTCCTTTTCTATAGATGTGAGGAAAGCATTAGAAGAAAAAAGTTATCTTCTGGTCAAACCCTTTTGCACTAAGGTAAACATTGAGCCCTTGTTTAATTATATGACATTTGTGGTTAAATCAAGACCTAAATGCATCCTATTGTTCCCTGGTATAGCTTGCCTTGTTCTGAAGGGAGGAAGTAAATACTTTCTGAAATAAGCAAAACAGACCTGAAAACCAGGCTTACTGATTTTGTTATTCATTTACTTGTCTAAATATAAAAATCTAGGTCTTGGGTGCTACTGGCAAATAATGACATCTGTGAGTGTGGAGGTTCATTTCCTGCTTCTGCTCTTCTCTGACTGAAGGGCATCTGGTCTTCCCCTGAATGAAGGGGATTTTTGTGTTTGAGGTGTCCTGAAAGGTCACTGATTTTTTTAAGGATCCACACAAGCTCCTTGAGTCTTAAATTGCAAGACTGCAAGGAGACAAACTGCCTTGCAGATGTAGAGAGTTGTGATGGTCCCTCTTGCCTAATTGCAGTTGGATTAACCTGTCCTACAGGAAAAGGAGATGGGATTTCTTTCCCTTCCATCTGAACCCTTCCTGAAAGTCAGTGTGAATGTGCTCATTAGCCCATGCCATAAAAGGAGCCTACACCTGTTGTTGGCCAGAGTTCCAGTGTGCTTGAGCCATACGTGTCCTGACAGAAGCATGGCTTAGCTTCATGGGATAAAGGTGAGGTCTAAAAGGTGAAGGAACACGTTTTCTTCTCTCCAGTCAAATTTAGGCGGGAAATGGTGAATAAGATGTGCTTAGCTTCTGCTGTGTGTCAAGTGGTGAAGGAAAGACTCCTGCACCATGATGCTGTTGGAAGTAAAATGATGTCCAGGAAACCACATCCACAGAAGGTGGCAACCATAGCTGGATCGCCTGTGAAGGGATGGCGAGGTGTGACTGAACCATATGAGCGTAGTGTAAAAGCTCCTGAAGTGACAGGGGTAGAAATATTTTCTTTGGTTCTTAACTTAAAATCTCTGGGGGTTAGAAGAGATTTTTGTAGCTACATGTGTAGTTCTTCATGGAGAAAAAGATGATTTTAAATGTGATTTGAGGTGATTTTTGTGGATTAAATAGAAGTAGAAAAAAATTCCTGTGACTGGAAAAAAGAGGAGACTTAAAGTAAACCCTTTCACATTGGCATGCTCATAGCGTTTTCAATATTCCAGTTTTACTCATTTTCTCATTTATATATGCAAAAATGACAAAAGATGCAAAGGGTAAATCACTCAAAATAAAAACCTTCTGGATTTGTTTCAATAAAGTATTTCAGATTGAACAAAAAGAAAGGTAGAGAGGTCTTAGTTCGATTTAAGATAATGTGCTTTGGTTCTGTTAGTTATTGTCATGGAAAGAAATGGGTATAGAATAAAAGAAATACCTAATCAAACAGCTTAGCTTACTACTTAGCAGTGCATTTGTTTTAATCAGGTTAGTTTGTTATTGAGAAAGGCATCACTCCTGTGCAGTGTATCGACATAGATGATGTATTTATTGGCATCCTAAGGAGCTGGTTATGAATGTCAGAGAAGGGCAACCCTGCTGCTTCCAAATGTAAATCGAGCAGCTGGTCCTAAGCATGTAACCAGAGCTGGACAGGCAGTGGAGGATTTAAAACATCAGATGTCCTTAGTCTTAAGGACTGAGTAGTACTCCAGTAGTACCACAAGTTCTTAGTCTTTCTGTAGGTATGCACACCTTTCTGGCCATGACTGAGTGCCAGTGTCCTGGAGAAAAATAAATTCCTCTCTTTTCAACTCCTCTTAAAAGTCTAGTTATGCACTGGGAGCAGTGAGAACCCTTCCTTTCCCTGCAACGAGCCATGAGGATCCCTGCATTTGAGATTAATTAAGTTTCGTATCATGGTATGACAAAGTAACAGTGCCTCAGCTTTGTAGCCCCAGATGCTGCTTTTTTAATTGCTGAAGAGGTGGCTGCCTCAGTGACCTTTCCTGCCATCACCAGTGCATCCTTCCTGAGTTATGGATTGAAAGGTGCACTTTGCAGCTTCACATGTCAAAACAAACCAAGCAGTTTCAGTCTTTGAATACAGCAGCCAGTCTGAATGTAAAGAGAAAAGTGAATTATAAAAGATGACTTATGCCACTCAGGTCATCATGGTGAGCAGAACTGAATGTTCTTTTCATAAACTGGAATACTGTAAGAAGGACAATGAGGAGCCCAGCTCCTGTGTTATACCTGTGTGATTCTGGCAGGGCACTGGTGAAATGAATGTATCACTGTGTGTGTGCTCATGCAGCACAAAACAGAACTTGGACAGTTACACTGAGAGGAACTGATTTATGTGAGCTTCAAACACACCTAGGTGGTCTGATTTAAAATTTTTGTGGGATTCAAGTTTTTGGATGTTGTGGAGATGGCAGGCTTTATCACTAAGTTGCTATGGATTAAAAACACCACTTTGAAACACAAACCCCAACATTTTGTTAGATGTGCTATCCCATGCTGCAGTAAGCTGGAATTTTTTCCATGAATTTACTGTCAGTTCCACACAACTGTGTCTTTTGGGAGCTGGTGCGATTTTACAAGTGGTATTTTGGACTTTTTCAAAAGTGGAGGAGTGCACTCAAACCTAGCTGATCAGTGCAGTGGCACGTGAGGAGACTGCAAGGTGATGAATCCTAAATACAGGGAAAATAACAGAGCTGGGTAGGAAGTAGATATTATTTTTGACATATTTAAAATTCTAAAAGAAAACAACACATTTCAAAAACTTGTAATTAAAAAAGTTTTAAAAATCTTTCAGATGGATCCAAAGCTTGCATTTTCAGAAAAATTAATTTATTTTATTTGTAAGCTTAAGAAAGCATTTTTATATGGCAGCTTTTATACAGGCAATTTTTAACTGAGTGCCTAGCACTGTTGAAAAGGTCAATTTTCGTTTTCTTCCAGAATTAAATTAAGAAAAAATATTTTTTTAAAAAAGTACTTTGATTTATGACTAAATTGTCTGTCTTGCTTCTGTTGCTCTAATTTCAGCTAAATGTTTGACTCACAGTAGTCAATAAATGGAAACCTGACTAGCATCTTTCTATAGGGTAGAGGCTCATAAAGTTGGGTCCACTTGGTTCAGTCTCTGACTTGGTAGAAACTTATAATAACCTGTCTCAATTCAGCTGTCTGTTGCAGTGGGTCACTTGCCTTTTGAGTCTTCCCAGCATGTTAGTTTAGCACTGAAAAAACCTGAAAACCTCTCATTTTATCCAAATCTCTCATGCTTGCTAAGATTTTTCACTGTAATTGCAGGTTTGATCTTAGGAAAAGGACTTCATTTTGGTGTGGATGGAGCAGATTTTTAATAGTTTTCTGCTTTGGAGCTTGTACATGGGGCATTTTTGTTTCTATCATTGTTTATCACTTCTGTTGAGCTCTTTGGTAATCCCTGTTGTGTCTTTCACTTAACTTCATGCATCCAGCAATATAAAACTGAGCGGGCAGAATCCTGCACAATATTAGCACTGAATTCCAGCAATATAGATCAGTAAGCTCCTAGTCATCAAAAACCTATATTTTCAGCATATTATAAATTTGTTTCTTTGAGAACAAGAAATCTTACTTGAGCACCTTCTTGAATTAGTATTTGAAAGGTAAAGGAGACAAATAATATTGAACAAAATATTTTTTGGCTATGTTATCAGAAACTATATGTTTTGGTTTATTTAACTTGAGACTGTTTGTAAGTGGAGGTAAATTAGAGGAATAATTTTAGGCACACTGCTGAAGGAGGAAGCCAAGGACTGGTTGGAGATGCTGCAAGCCTGTCACTACACTTCTGTGAGCAGCTGCTGTGTCTGGATGGAAGGACACAGATGCTTTATTTCTTCAAGTGTTTAAGACTCTTTATCCTATGTAAGAGTGCTAAGCACCACAATCTGTGTGGAGATGCTTCTGCTTTTTCTAGTGTTTGAGAAATAGAGTGATGGGATAGGAATGACCCTGGAGCCCCTTAGCATGGGTTCTAATTAAGGAGATGCTTGGATTTCAGTCCAGTGAAAAATGACTTATGCATCTGGCAATTATGTCAGAATTTGAGAATATGGGCTCCCAACTCATACCACTGAAGAGTTTGACTTACTCCCTGAGCAGGTCTGTTCTCCTTTGAGTTGTTTCTTTGTATATAGTCCTTGGTTAAAAAAATTAAGAAGTGAGACACAAAGTCACAAATAAGACAAACTAGTTTTTGGAGAAGTAGCTGTGAGGTTTGCTGAATTTATCTTCTAAGAAGGTGGGAATTAGTACAGAACTATCGGTGTCTTTCTGGAATTAGCTGCAGTAGCTGGAGTCTCTTTGAGGGCCTGCTGAATTTGATGCTCAATACTTAGAATTAAAAGTACTGTGAAATGAACATCTAAGAGAATTTAACTGGGTAATCTCATGTTAAATGCTTTCTGAATGGTCTGATAGGCTGGTTGGGCTCAGGTTGTGTGAAGAATCCTGTAGCACATGGCAAGATCCACTATGCTATGATCAGGCTGAAGTAGCATTTTGATGATGGGTTTAGATGATGATCAGGTAGGGGGAAGAAGTATTGAGTATCAGAGAAGGAACATGAAGTGAATCCAATTGGCTTTTATTTTCTGTTGGTCACAGTTTTGGCCCATCTGCTCCTCTCATAAAAAGAATAGTTTGGCTGCTGATGCATGTGTTGCTGTAATTAACAGTGCAGTGTGATGTGAAGAATTTAGTCAAGTGCTGCAGGACGGGTGCCAGTCAGGCTTGGCTTTTTTGGCTTGCTGACATCTTATTGTAAGTGACACTTTCATTAGCTCATTTATTGCACCACTACTTCTATAAGTGATTGTCAACTAGGAGAATATATCAGGCTGTTTACAGCAGCAAGGTGAGTCAGGATTTTTTTAGCCTTCTCCCTTTTAGTGAGGAAGGCTGGCAATCAGTCCCAGCCAGTATCAGATTGATGGCTGCACTGAAACCATTTCCTGTCACTTTGAAGCTGATGTGGCCCCTGGATGGCTAGAGGATTGAGTGGGCACAGGAACGGATGGTACTGACTCTCCAGTGGGCTTTATTTATGCATTTGCAGATAAGCTGCTGTTGACTAGTTTTAGGAGTAATTTTATATCTCATGTTTGAATTACTCAGCTGCTTTTTGCCAGAGGCTTTTTTCTGTAGTTAATTATAGGATTATAATTGCCAATTAAGTGATAAGCCACAAAAGAGCTTGTACTCCTGAACTGCTGGTGCATGTATTCAGTGTATTGTGCAGCACAAGTAGCATAGGAAGTGACATAGGATGCTTATGGCTGTTTTGTATAAGACCTATTTGTTTTCTATAATATATTGTGAATTTCAAAAAGACAAGATGTGGAAAGGAGGCAGGATTTCTTTGTGGACAGTGCAATTACAAATTATAACAGAAACAGGAGGAGGAAAATAATTATTTTTATTTTCTTTTCTCCCTCCTCAAATTCTTCTTTTTCCCCCTGCTCTAAATCAGTCCTTCCTTGTGGTTTAATTTCAGTTTGGGCCACCTGGGGCTCAATTCTGTTCAAAATACTCTGTTAAAGTGGACATGCGATCTCATTCTTAAGTTAAATTACAGTGGAAAGAAGCAAAAGTAGTAGAGGCATTGTCTTTAAATCATTGTTTGTATTCTTTAAAGATCTGTTGCAACAGCTCAGCTGAGTTGCCCCAGAACAAATCAAAACTGAGTGTTGTCTAGCATCAAAAATAGTGTGATTTAGCTGAAATGTTAATTCTGGATTTGTTTCTTTTCCAAGGCAGCAGAACAATTTAACTGGAGTATTGCACTGGAGGAACATGACATTTCTTGATTGTTTTCATAGCACAAGATGGGAAAATAGCTTTCCTGTCCTCTAAGTGTTTTAGACTTTAAAGTGTGTTAATCTGCTTGTTGATCAAAAAGAGATCTTTTAACTTGACAGAAAATGTTAAGGGAAAACTGAATTGTGAGAAGCTTGATATGAATGAGTTGTATTTTATATGTGTGTACAATAATGAGGGGCGGGGTGAGGAGAAGCTTTGTCATTCAGAAAAGTAGAAATCTTGTCTGAAGAAAAGAAAAATAAGCATGCAGCTTTTACTGAGGTGGAATGCTCCAGTTGTTTCACTTCATTATGAGCAAAATCAATACTAATGAAGTTAAATTTGACAATAAAGTCACATCCTGATTTAACAGCCAGCCTTCAAAGGCAGGGTACTAGGTTAAATGTCCTCTCTTGTGCAGACCAAAGAAATGTACCTCAAGCAAGAATTTATTCTTAGGTATGATGTTAACCATCTAATCAAAGGGTTATTACTATCCAGTCACAGTGCTAACAACATCCAAATTATCTTCTTATTACAGCTTAGTTGCCATGATAATATAATATAAATAAGTATGTGCAAACTTTGTCATCTCCATTTTTGGCACTGCCCTTTATTCCCTTGCTGCTTTAGCTCCTAGGTTGCATGATTTAATTTTCCTTGAAAGAGGAGGTGGTTTCACCATGAAATGTCAGCACACCAAGCCCTTTGCTGAGGGAAATGCGATGATGGTTTCTTCCCCCATGAGTTTGAATCTTCTTCAACTTCTCTTTGTGTGATTGCTGAAACAGTCTGCTCACTTGCTTTTCCTCCAGTGATTTGTAAGTGACATTGTATTGAAGATCTGTTTGTTTGTGTTATGTTTTACATATGATGGATGTTTGTGCTTTGGTACTCCCAAAATAGGTTTTATCCAGCTCCTAAACTTGCGTGCATATAGTGACTGTAAATCATTCTTTGGTGATTTGTTTTTGTAGTTCTGTGGTCTCTGTTGTCATTCTGTGGTTGCTGTTTCAAAGCCTCTGTTGTAATTTTCTCTCTCTATTTTTGGGCTGGTACAACATCTGTTTTTCTTAGATGCTGCTCAGGCTGAGGTTAAGTGATGTTGTGTGAGCACAAGCTACTCTGGTGTTTCAGTTCTTGGGTCACTAAGAGTTCACTCTAAAAATAAGAGTTCCACTAGAAGACACACATGAATAGAGACACAGAGACAATGCTGTGGTAGCTCCTTGCTACAAATAATCTTCTAGTTATGCCAATATCATTGCTAGGTTATAGAAACTGCAGCAATAAATGGTCATATAAAATTGTAGTGGCTAGTCAGTAAGGATTATTATTTTAATGGTGTGCCTGTATGCTTGGAAAGGAAGATATAGAAGATGAAAAGCCATGCCTGAGGATGTGCATTTCTGGAGGTTATTGAAGGCATGTGGATGATTTTGCTATGTCAGCCATCTTTATTGTTCCTTATGAAAAGGTACAAGAAACAATTTGATTTTAGCAATAAATTTTAACTCTCCTTCTGGACTTCATTTCCAGGATTCTGTGTGGTTTATTTTCATTGTGGCTGGTCAGAAATAAGCCTTTTCAAAAGTACTTTAACAGCCACACAGCTTTGATATGAACCTAGAATTTACAGTTTGATTCAAACTATTTTTATCTCCTGTAGTGCTTGGCAATTACAGAATGCCTCTCGTGATAGCAAGAATACTTTTTCTTGGAATATTCACCAGCATTAATATATTATTTAAAAATTCCTTTACTTTCCTGGACTCAGCTGAATTGCTGTCAAAGGGGATGCAAAGATATCCAGGAGCTTCAGAGAACAATTGAGTAAGCATTTGAGTAAATCAGGAAGGCAGATTTCAAATATCATAAACATGTACCTTTTTTAAGTGGCAACAAAGCTTTATAGGCTCTTGGGCCTCTGCTAAACAGTTCCATTTCACAGACAGGCAGATAAATGCTCTCTGCATTAGAGCAGTTAAATCTGAGCATGGAAAGCTAAGCACAATTTCTGTTCTGTGGAATACTGAAGTGGTATAATTCCAATTAGATAAGAGTTCCTTATCACCAGGCTCTGAGGCCTGGATTTTAAATCAATATACTGCTGGAACTGAGAGCAATGCAGGTTAGTGCATTTTAAATGTCTTGAGGAACTGTTTTTGGAAGACAATATTGATACCACTTACCAAAAAAGTTTAACGTAAACACAATTCTACAAAGAGAATGAAAGAGAAATTGAAAGTTCTATGACATCTTAAAAAACCCCAAACTTTGCCTACTTTTCTCTCTTTTCACAGGTGTGGTTTTTCTTTTTTTGCCTTATCAATCATGTTCTCACTACTCATACAGATCACATGCTTCCTGTGCAGGTGCTGTGCAGTTTGGCCCCAAGATTGTTTTCAGGCCAAGATATTTAGGACTGGGTTCTTATCCCATGTGTTTGCATATTTACATGAATCTTAGGTGAGTTTGAAAGAACTAACCAACTTTATCCATCACATCAGGGGGTCAACTTCATCCACTCACACAGCTGGAGATTGCCACAAAAAGGGCTATTATTGGAGAACAAGATTCTTTCCTGGTAAGGTGTGATGTTCAAGCTGTAGCTCTGACTAATAAATGGAAGGTTAGAACCATAGTTGTCCCCATTATGACACAATAGGAAAGTTAGTAGAATTTAGAGCATTCCAATGGGGAAATATAAAAATGTGTTAGAGGCAACTGAAAGTTTATACACTCTCTTTTCTAATGATCCCATCTTATTTCAGTCACTTTGCAAGGAAAAACCCGAATGCCCAAAGATGTATCTGGTATTGCAATCAATGTGAACTTTAGCTCCTTTTATTTGTGTTTTTATCAGAAGACAGCTTGAATTCTGCTATTGACTTTTGTTTACATGTATCTGCTCTGCTTATGAGTATGACTTTTGATTTCTAGGATGGTCTGAGAAAGAGCACTTGTAGAGTGTCAGAGGAGCTTCACAGTTCTGTGTTTCAGCTCTGCAGAGCCATGATTCCAGCTGCAGATTTGGCACACCCTATCAGGATGATGAGCAATAAGGGCTTGTGGCTTTTGATTTCTTGCTGTGTAGGATACCACACCACTGTGGGAATAATAGATTTAAAAGCCAATAAGAAACCCTGTTATTGTCTATTCCACCTTGCATGGCAGAGGCTATGGTGTTTAAAAGCTGATAAATCACATCATGAGGAAGAAAAAAGCCCAAGGGCTGCTGAACCTGGGGCTCGTCTTGGTCCCTTGATGCACTGGGTCACTGGCAGTGAGTTCATGTTCCTTACTGAATTCCTTTTGCTTTGTTCCTGGTGCTTCATTATTGGTTTATTGAGCCAAAGGCTCTGTGCCATCTTCAGGCATTTGAAGTGTAGTATCTTATGTTCTTAGTATCTGAAGGGATGCAGTAAATAAATGCTTCGTTGGTTTGTCATTTTCATCTTTCCTGTTTCAAGTCTCATTTTGCCTTTAATTTGATTCTGGGCTCTTTTATTCTAGCAATAAACTAATGACATAAAATAATAGTGAGTTGGCATTGGCAGTTGGATGTCACACAAATTGCATTGGGAAAGGAAAAGGTTGGTGGCAAATGATGATTTGTTACAAAACTCAACCCTTTAGTGACTAGTACTAGTATGAAATATTTAAAGGATGTTATGGAAAAAATACTTTTTCAAAGTTGTAGTTCACTCAAAATACAACTCCCCTAACCAAACCTTGAACCCCAGCAACCTCACTAAATCCAGAAAACAAAAATGCCCACAAACTCCATGCTTCAAATGTATGTATATATTTTTAAATATTTTCTATCATCAGATAAAAAGAGTAGCTCATCAGCTCTCATAGAGGGCCTACCTGAGTAAGAAGTCAGATGGTTACTGCAAACCAGGCTAGCATCACTGACAGTAGAAGAGGATGGTTGCTTTAATCTCTCTTCATGTGGTATGACAGCTCTTTGCCTTGGGTGTAAGGTGCAGAGAGAAAAGATATCTGTTTGGGATTTAGCTTATGTATCAGTATGGAAGAATTATTCACTGACTTTTTCTGCTATAAGTATCATATCAGTTTCTCCAAAAACTTCCACAAAACTATATCATTGGTGGTGGGATCTGTCATGGGCAGGGGACCCCATTTGAGTGGAGCTTGCTGTAAGACTGGGGCCTATGCTTACCCTCAGTTCCATCTATCTCCACAAGATTTTTGCAGACTTAAAATGAGCCATGATCATGTGTTGGAATCAGGGACAAGTGTGTTGATTAAAGGGAGCCACAGTTTGTAAACAGTGTTCAGTGTTGTCAAACAGGCAGCATTTATTAGCCTTTTTCTTTTCTGAGCTAACTGGAGAGGAAGCCTTGTGTGCTGTCTGACAAGTCAGTGAGGGACTCTCTGCAGCAGGGAAGCAGATGGCCAGAGCTGCGTGGGCTGCGACAGCGCGAAACGAGCGGAGCGCGCCAGTGGAATAGACAGGGAGAGAGCTGCGGGGACAGCCAGCCTTGGCTGCCTTCGAATGACAAGAAACTGAAGCTGGAGCCTGTTTGGCTTCTGAATAAAACTGTTCGTGTTCCATGAACGAGAATGGCTTTTATAGGAAATTTGTGTTCTAAAGCATAAGAATGTAAAGGAATTGAGGCATCTACAGCTGCCACAAAAGAGTAAAAAGGCATTGTGTCATTGGCATGAATTGTGAGTAAATTTGTTGTGCATTCATAGAATAGTGAGAATTCTTTGGCTGAAAAGACCTCATTCCTCCAAAAGGAAACTGTACAAAAAGGTGCTATGTTGGTGAAAATAATTTTTCTGTCAGCAATTTAATTTCTTATTCCTTAGTTCAGTTTTCAAATAAAACATTTTTTGGTAACATAATTTAATATGATTTCTCCCTATTCATTAACAAGATTTTCAAGTTAAAACACATGCATCTCTTTCTTACTAACACACAAAAATAACATTTCTTTTTCATGTTTAAATGAGAATTATTTTGCATGTAAAATTCTCAGAAGCTTGGGGAAATGTATTGTTTCTCCTTAATTATGTCTAAAACCCAGAATAATTCAATTACTTGATAAATGTGTTAATTTAGCAATAAATATACTTACATGAAAAGTCATGACCTACCTTGGTTAAAAAAAAAAATTTAACCTTGTGGCTGAGTTACTCTAAAAGTGCTTAAAAATCTAATTTGGAGATCAGTAATACTCTGAATACTAAGTAGAGTGGCTTTAACACAGCAGTTGCTGGTAGACAAAGATTGCAGATGTCTGAAAAATTCTATAGAGTCTGGGAACAGACTTGGTTGGGAGGTTTTTTTGACTGTTGGAAAATAGAAAAGTGTTTTATTGCTGATCAGAGTTAAATTTTGACAGCTAAATTTTGAGCTGCAAAATAGGTGTCTTAGATTCACTATAACAACAAAGAGTACCTTATCAGTCTGACCAAAGTTAAACATCGTCTTGTGGCTGTTGCCATCAGTTGGAATGCTAAGAATTGGCAGTGCTGTATTTTTATGGTTTTTGAGGCTCAAGATAAAGAGAAAAATGAGATGCTGGATATTATGAATGAGGCATGGATAAGTCTCCTGCTAATATGTTTTATTCAAGTTGTTGTTATTAGTCCTGCTAAGGTTTGGAGTAATTTATTCTGAGTCACAGAACATTGTAATTTATTTCCATTAATCAGTGTTACACCTATATCTATGTGGGGTCTGAACAATGTAAAGGGGTAATGAGGCATGATGTTTACTTTGTATTTTGCAGGAATACTCATCTCTGAAAGAAATGAACTGAGACTTCTTTTGAGGGGTATTTATTAATGCATTTCACTGAATATGCTGTTTTGGTCTCACGTCCCATAGGAGAAAGCTTTTTTCCTTTGGTCAATTGAGTATGGCACAAGGGTAATAACCAGTCTAATGGATGCCGTAAACCTCCACTTTTTAATGCATAATGTAATTGAATCAGAATATAGTGTCGAGACTGATGGAGTCCCTGGTGCTTTAACAACTGAAATTATGATTAGTAAGATCCAGATAATGCTGACTTCTCAAATATTAAGCCCCTATTATACAATTTCTTTTCTACAGCATGATCACTTTTACTTTTGAATTATGCAGTGCCATCTTAAAGAGTCTAGTATTATACTGGAATAAAATTCAGGTTTTCAAGAGAGCTTTATCATTTTTGTGGAAAGCCATACAGAATGAGTTTGTAGTGGTGCTGTATGACTAATATTTCCTCCAAACAGCTCTCACATAAAAATCTGCATTTAAAATTGCATTCTTTGGCAGAAAGCTTATTGGAAAACCAATGCTCCTCTGTTGGCCATTGCTGAACAGAATGTAGAGCAGAAATGCCTCTGCATTGTGTGCTGAGTGTGGGTGAGAGGGGTTTCTGCAGGTTCTGGGATAGCTGGGCTCTTTTCCTTTTATCTAAAAGACAAAATCTGAAGCCTTTCTAAACCCATAGAAGATTGTGCTCTTAAGGCTCCACAGATTATCTAACCAGTGAGCTGCACATGAAATACATTGTGCTTTCACTTACAGAGAAAATTTCTGTATTATTAGCTGACAAGATTCTTCATATAGATGGTGAAAAGAGACATTTCTAAATTTTTTTAGCTTTTAGTGAGGTGATTGAAATAATTTTCAAAATGGCTGTAAAGAAAGCAATTATTTCTACTGTCAAAGAAAAATGATGTTCAGATGAAGCTGCTAGTGCAGTTTTGGATAAATGCAAGGCCATGCAGTGGTGTAATTGCTAGTGCTGAGTGGGAGCTGCCCACAGGCTCCCTCTACTACAATTATCTGGCTGAGCTCATCCTGCAGCCAAGGGCTCAGCCCAGCATGGGCCTGGTGGCCGAGCTGTGCCCGTGACACAGCACAGCACAAGATTAGCTGTGAGCTGAACCTCCAGCTCCTTGATGGACAACAGGCTTTGGGCCAGGGTCACTACAAGAGGTCACAGCTCAAAAGACAGTAGCTAGAATAGCATAAGCTGTGTGGATATACTTTTCTCACTTTCATGTACTTGAAATAAGTGTATGCCAAAGGATGAAATGTTATATCTTGGAAATGCCTTCTGAAAACAGGCTAACCATCATCTCTTGCAGTTCTAAGCCTTCAAATAGCAGCTAGGTAATTCAATTTCTTTCTGTTGTCTTGGACTAGAAGATATGCCTCCTTAGTCCTCATGTAGTTAGTGAATCTGTAGTGTGATGAAAACGGGTATTGGCCCACACTGGCTGCCCTTTAAATCAGCAAATGGACTGTTTGCTGTGGCTTGAGAGAGGTAAAAGTGTTTGGGTTTACACGGTAAGAAGTGTTGTGCCTCAAACGGGATCACACTGTAGAGTCAGTGGACAGTGTTTGACCTTTGAGAGATGGAGTAAAACTGTGGGGTCTTCATGTGCTAGAGCATATAAATTTACAGTGAATTGACAATAAAGTCCAATATGAAAAATCTATTAGTCCTGAGAACATGGACTTAAACTAGTACCACTTGGTGTTATGCATTCTTTTAGAATTTGGCATAATGGGCAGAGGCTGAAACTTGCTTTTTTTAATCTTAAGATTTGGGGTTTTTAATCTAGCATTTATTCAAGAAGTTACTTTCATCATCTCAGTGGATATAAGACCCAAGTTTCAGTGAATCAAGCATCTATGTTCAAATGAAAGCCACCAAAAATTGCATGGGCATTTGAGATGGCTGCAAGTATACAAGAAAGTTGTAATGGAAAATGCAATGAAGTATAGCTGATGGATTAATAGTTCTTCGTGTCCTAGCATTATCACTTTCCTTCATATCTGATCAGCATGTTCTATTAATGCAATCTGTATTTGTACACTTAAGAATGCTTTAATCAGGACTATGGGCCAAGTAATATTTTACTGAAGATCCTAAAATTCCTAAGGAACTCTGTACTGATAACAAAAGCAGAAAGTTTTGCTGAATGAGGATTTGACACAAATTGAGGCTGACAGAAACTGTCCTTTATCTGACTGAACTGTCTGAGAATGTGGAGGTCATACTTAATTTTCAGTCTCAGATTCAGAGCTGCTTCTTTTTTAACAGGATGATACAGAGAGTCTGGGTTACATGCATGCTCTGTTTCTATTGTTAATGCTGCTGAGATTAGCAGGCCACAGCTTTCTGAATTGAATGAAAAGAAGAAGTATCAGGTATGCTCTGGAAATATTTGTGCTTCACCACTCTATTCATAGACATCTGGAAGTCTGTGCACTAAGGCTCTAATTTCATTTGTCCTAGATGTCACAGAAATAATACAGAAATACAGTATGAAAAATAAAACACAACTCTCCTTTGCTTCAATAGAGCAATGTTTTGTGAATGAGAGTCTTCATTTTAACTGCTGTGAATGACTCAGGCTGCAGTAGCCCCGTGCCAAAAACAATCAGCCAAATGGCTTGGCAAGTGTTCTGATAAATTGCTTTTGCTGGCAATAGTTTTGTAACTTTAAATGAGTATTAACCAAATGACAGTCTTAATTTTTCAAGTACTAGCTGGAAATAAAGGTTTTTAACTCTCTTGCACATTCAATACACAAACCTCTACAACTTCAATATGGGGTGTGTGTGTACACAAATAGATTCACAAAAGCACTTTTTAGTACATTTGAGACTGTAAATCCCTCTCCATGGGCTCCAACACAAGCATCACATAGCACAGATGTTGTTGTTGTCCTGTTTTCTTTTCTACAGGATTGTTATACATTATGGAATATCTTGGGAGTTTTTTTGCCATTCATAGTGTTTATCCCAAGTTGTTCCTGGTGTAAAATCTTGTTTGTTCTTGTTTCTCAGCAGCTTTTTTTTTCCCTTGTAGTAACAAAATTCCCTGAATTTAGTTGTTGCAAGGGTAAGTTTTATCTACAAGGAAATGCATATGCCCTTGGTGAGATTGCTTGTGGCTTTCCAGCCCTCTCAAGTAATAAATTTTTAATTAAACACAAGTGGAAAAGATGAGACAAATATTCCTTCACATTCATGACAAACAAACAACCTCATGCTTGTGTTACAATCCATGTGCAATCCCTATTGACCCAATTAGCACCCTACAGTCCAGCATCTTTGGTTTTCCCTAATGGCTCTTACCTGAGAGGTGCTTTGGCAGTAGAACATGTTAGGCTTTTCTACAGGAGAGTTTGAGTATTAATCCTGAGTGTCTGGCAAGTTCCCATCTGGGGTGGTGGGTGGGAGAAGAAGGGAAGCGTTTGTAAAACTCTACTGGTTTCCCTCCTCTTTACTGAAAGAACAGGAGAATAGTTTGTGTAGAGTCTCTTTGCTGGTTGGGTGGGACTGGTTTTTGCTCCTCTACACACATTCTAGTAAAAATCCCCAAGTGTCTTTTCAGGTGTTACCCCATAGCATGGGTTATCTGTATCCCATCCTGTGGGATGAGGCCTATGAATTAGAATAGTGGAAGGAAAAAAAACCTGTATTTAAAATGCATGTGCTAAATTACACAGCACCATGTTTGTTTGGAATTGTACCAGTGCATATGGATATGCACATTGCCTGTGTTGATTGAGCTTTTAAAATATTTTCAGGAACATGTAGTTTACAGGAAATGAGGGGAGCACAACCAGGGTGTTTTATTAGATTCTGCAGTGCTTCCTGCTGTGTTGATTTTTCTGGTCCCCAGAGAGCTCACAGCCATCCCTGGCTTCATTCTCATGAGAAGGATGTAATTTTGTGCAGTCTTCCCTGACTGCAGTAATCCTGTGAAGTCAGTATATATTCTCAATCAGAAGGGGAAAAAAGGAAGCAAAGAGTGAGGAAAAAACAGGGTGCCAGTATGCCTGATGCTCACTCTTTCTCAGAAGTTCCATGGGGCACTTGTATGAATGCTGAGTTTATTTTGCTGTAAGACTCAATGAGAACAAAGTTACACTCTGAAGCAAGCTGAGAAGTAAAGTTTCCTTTAAAGTTCTACTCAGCAACACTGGGGTTTTCTTAACGTTCACAGCACTGCTCAGGCAGCAAACTTATGTTCATAAGTTAACAAAAAAGTACAGAAAAATGTGTCTTTTTGATACTAATCTTAGGAGTTTGATTCTTTTAGCATATCAATTATGTTTAAAGTAGTATTAAGGAAGGTCTGTATTCCTATTAACAATGCTGAGATTTTGACTCATTGCTGATGAGATGCCTGATGATAGCATAGCTTAGACAATATAGTAAAAATAATAAAGAAAACCTGAGCAGAGAAGTGGAAAAAAGCTGCTCTGTCAATCATTTAAAATCATAAGCCGTCTCAGGAGATGGTACGTAAATAAGGTGGATTATAAATGCTATGTACTATTAAATTCATTAGGTGATCTTAAACAGGGGACCTATATTCTCATGATCTCTTAATTGTAATAATAAAAAAGGGTGTAAGATCAGATCCTTCAAGACCTGCTTTGTATTAAGCCTATGAAGCACCTTTGAAGTTCACAACCTTACTGACATACAGGGTGTTAAGCAACTCTTTAAATATTCTGGTAGATTGCAGCTACAGATTTTAAACTCAAGATCTAGAAATGATTCTTGTGCATGCAAAAGTAGTAAATTGCAGGTATTGTTGCTTACAGGTGTCTTTTTTCCCTTTTATTTTAATAATGAAGTCTCTTATAACTCAATCAGTAAGCTTTGTAACAGATGATGTTTCTAGGGATGACTAGCGATAGAAATTCTTAATATTTTGGAATCTTTCCACAGAAAACCCTTTGTGGTTTTGTATGTATGAATGTGTATGTACACATGGCTCTGGGCGTATTTCTCAGCTGTACATATGATATCTATTTGGTGTTGTAGAGGTGAGCAGATATTTGCGTTTGTGCAGAGCAGATGTAAATCCTTACACCTACAGTTCCAGAAAAACGTAACTCTGAGATCAGGAAGTTCATTTTTCCATCTTGGGTTTCTCTTGACTTATGTGAATTACATAATAGCATGTTGCTTAGTGATAACTCAAACATGATAGCGGTTAATACGGGTGTGAAGCCCAGATTAATAAATTTAGCTTCTAAATTAGGCAGCTTTCTCTGAAAATTTTGGATTAAGGTTCTCAATTTGTGCTGGCCAACAGCCAGTTTAACACTGATTCATCACATGCTCAGGGTTTGTTTCCCTTCTACCTGAGCTGCAGCCAGATAAATTTTTTCACCAGGATGCATCTTTTGCTTTGCCATTTATTTCATCAGAGACTGGGACCTGCATATTTTTGTTTAGTGTAATGTTAAGGTTGTGAAAATCAATCCCTACTTGTATGAGAGCTGGAGAAGAACTGCAGATTTCTAGCTATAAAACAAAATGATTTGTTCAGTTTGAGTTATTAATGTTCAATCACGTTTATTTTTAAAGTGAATTTGTTCACTTCCCTAGAATGTGGCATAAGGGCTTCTTTGTAATGTAAATTGGATTTGATTGAAAGTTCTGTAGATTCCAGATGTATTTGGCTGTGATCTCAGTCAGGCATCTTGATGTAAAACCACAGAGTTGATATAAAAAGCAAACTGCCATGCTTGTCTGTGTAGATTGTTTGGAAAAGACTTCCAAGGGTATTCAAACTAGATCTACTTAGAACTAGAAGATTTTTAGGGTACCTTCCAAACTAAACTGTCCTATGTTCTAGTTCTTTACTGTATTCATTTGCCAAGCATTAAGAAGCATATCACATACTTTCTTCAATATTTTAATTATGACTATGATTTTCTTTAAAAGTTCTGTGTTGTCTGACTTCAGCAATCAGGTTTTAAAACTATGTTGGTATTAAGTAGTGACTAAGATGAGAAAAAATTTAATAACACCTTTCCCTTTTTCTTGTATATATTTGGAGGGTTTTTTTTAGTAATTTACATCTCAAAGTGTACAGTCTACCACAGAAACAGATTAAAGAGTCAAAAATTAGAAATAATAGAATAAGAATGAATTGTAAAGGAAATAAAGTAGCTGATTTCATTCTTGGGCCCTGCTGCATCACCAGCATAAACTAGAGCAGTCCTAGTGATACTTATGCTGATCATGTGTGATTGGCACTTAATGTATCAGCAAGGAACTTTGAGGAGGAGAATGGTGTACCCATAAAAATTATTCTGCCTGAAAAATAGTGTTTGCAGCAGTAGTGGTTATACAAATGTAAAGCAGACCCATATTCAAACACTGGCAGCGTGGGAAACATAAAAGAATGAGGTTCTTTACTATGTGATGCCATGATCTGCTGGGGAAAACGAATTCATCCTTGGACGATTCTGTCACATTTCAGCCATGTGCTATTAGGGCAGGCAAATGCTGAGGAGGAGCAATATCTGGTTTTGGCAAGTGGCTTTAACACTATCAAACTATCAACTTCCTCTTAGGGAATAGCAGTTATTCCTTCTCACACCAAGGGAAGTTTAAGAGTGGGGAGGAAAATGGCATCATTATGTTCTACAGATAATTGAGACTAAAGCATAGAAATGAGAAACTCTTAGTCTGACACTTAAATTATCCAGAGCTTGAGGGTTCTGGAGTCCCAGGGGAGTTTTTATGAACAATTATCTGTCAGAGAACACACAGTAGCAGCATGCAATGTCAGTCCCCACTTCTTTTCACTTTTAGTGTATCATCTGCTCTGTTTACTAAGAAAGCAGATTTTCTTCTATTTTCTCTCAACAGGTGAAGCTTAAATAAGGAATTAATAAGTTATAACACAGGGATTGCATTAGTTGGTCACTAAAGGATTAATTGTAAAAAATGAATTATTTAACACTTGAAAATATGAAAAACCCCTCAAAACCCCTGACCCAGAATAGAACTATAAGACCCATTATCTTTGCAAAAGAAAGAGGCAAGCAAGACAAGCATCAAGAGGCTCCGAGGTGAAAGGCAAAATACTAAAAACAGGAAAAAAAGGAGGTCACCAGGTGTGAATGCTTATCCTCAGAAAGGGGCAAGATAACAGATTTTATGGTGTAAGCATGAGGCTTCCAGAGTTGTTTGCAGACCAAATGGCCAGATCCTGTGCTGTTTCTTTTCCAAGCTTTTCCCCTGTAACTTAATGTGAGTCCTGGCTGTTTCTTGCTCCCTCCCCTTTACTCATTGGCTTTCCCTTCACAGGAAGTGAAAGATTTCTCCTTTTTGTTTGTTTTGTTCCTAGAGTCAATTTCTTTTTTTCCCAGGCATAGGTCTTTGATAAATTTTGCATTGTAACAATGTCCAGATAAAGTTCCTGAGCATCATAATGTTTGCTCTTAGGAAATGTGATTTGTGTGGAGTTTTTTTATATTTTTACTGCAGTAGGTACCTACAAATACAGTGGAAGAAAATGAGATGTCAGATTTTTTTGTAAAGCTATTTATCAGATGAAAGGTTTGCTCCTCAGAAAGATGGATAGCTGAATACACTTTTAAAAATAAAACTGAATTCTTTTGGGACAGTAAAGGCTCTCTGTGGCTCTCAGAAAATGGAATTTGGGAAAAAAGGTTTTTGAAGCCCTGTGCTCGTATTTTGGCTTCTACTGAAAACTGTATCTGATTGTGACACATCTGTAAAAAATACATTTTTATGGGACTGCTGAAGTGTGAGCAATTTTTTTCAAAAAGAAAATTGTGAAGGAAAGAACATCTGGCTTTGAGTTGTGTAGTATGAACACATTGTGGTGTTTGATCGTGTGGTGGCTGTGCTCTCTCTGCTTGGGTTATCTCCCTTGGGATGGGGCAGAGGCAAATTGAGGTCCTCTTCCTTTTTTGTGTGAGAATGGATAAACTATGAAAGATGAGGTGAAAAATAGATCTCATATTGAAGAAGAAAAGCAAGTGGAAATGACTTCTCAAGTATCTTAAAAACTAGAGCAAGATAAAGCAAGATAACCTTTCCAACTACTGCTCTCTGATGCTGCAGTGATGTAATTGTTGAGATGCCATGTCCTTTAGGCACCACATCCAGTCCTGCTCTGTCCTACTCAGCTGCCTGTGTAGCATTGCTGCAGTCAGTTCACCTGTGAGAGCAGAAAAGATGGGCTGTCTTATACCTGGAGTTGGCTTCTTTATTTGAAGTTCACTTTACTCTATATGCACTTTGTGGATGTTGCTAGTAAAGCATGCAAACAATTCATTGCACCTAAAGAAAAAGATTCTGAAACAAAAATACATGAGGAAACAAACCAAGACTTGAAAGCAGCAATAAGATAAGACATAATTTAACTTACAGGAGAATAGATGGCATCTAAGGAGGCAGGGCACTTTTTGCATTAGAACCAGACTGGGTGTAACTTTGTCTTACTGGTTTAATCATTTTTACATAGGATTTGCGTCTATTGTTGATTTGCATTCTTGCAATGTGAAATAGTTGATCTGCTCAGAATCGTTATAATATCAATTCAGTTTAAATATTTTTATTTGGAAATGGCTATTGATTTCTAGGGATGTATTTGTAATTTAGAGGCACTTGCCAGACAGCTCAGCCCATACATTTGCATGATTAGGTTGTTTGGGAGCTGCTCATTTTGTATTTTCACGGTGTGTGACTAGTCACTTAACTCATACATTATTGCTTCTGTTTCATTTTTCAGCAGCAGACTTCTAAGAAGCAGGTGAATAAATGGAGGAAATTTTATAACATATGCAGAATATGTTTTCATGTGAACCTTGGGTCTTCTTGGGTGCCACCTCTGAAAAGTTTCAGGCTCAATATTTCTATGAATAAATCCAGGCTCAAGAACAACTAACAGAGAGCAAATGAACAAAGCTGTTTATACGTGAAAAGACTTGAATAAGTACCTGAGGAATTGTTTTCCCCAGATGTATGGTGAGATGGGGCATGTGAAATGCTCAGTGTGTATGTTTGTATCAGTCACGTGTTTCAATATTCCCTATATAATTGTTTATAAAAACTGTGGAGCTGGTAATGACTGAAACTACTGGATTGAGTGTGGATTAGTGAATGTTAGATTTTCCTTGTTTAATTCTCTCTAAAATTAAGGCATATTACAATATTTTTCAGAGAAGGCATGTTTGCCTTCAAAAATCCTCAGACTATTTAAAGGTTTTCTTTAAATAGCATCTGAAAAAGATGTGTTTATTTCCTTTGTTTTCAAGTCTGTTTTGTTATCTTTTTCTTAGGCAGACCACACTGGCACTGAATTCTTATATCTCCATGTGTAGTACTTTGAGGAAGAAATATTAGACTGGAGTAAAATCTTTCCAACTGTTTATTGAGTTACTTTAGAGTCATCTCTATATTTGCTTGTGGATGCTGGCAGAATGAAGTTGTGGCAGGAGTGTTATTTATCTGTTTGTTTGTTCTAGCAATTAGCTTGATTGTATCTAAACTTAGAAAAATACAGTTTCTGTTTACTTGTAGCTAATATTTTAAAAATAATTCCCTAATGTTAATACAAGATATCAGTCATGGACTTGTTTCCAGGAATTAGTTGTTGCTAAGAGATGTCAGGTGATATTATGTTCATTGGCTTAAGCAACTGATGAAATTTGTGAAGAAAAATTCTTACTACTTAGTGTTAGTCTGGAGTTCTGATGGGTAACCAGCTGTAATGCCAGCTTTGTCACATCTGCTTTCTGCTAGTAGTACTACTGTGGTCAGTGGATTACAAACTCAAAATGTAGAAACTGTGAACTGTACAGACTTCTGTCTCAATGGACTGCTTTTTGCAGATGTATGAGGCCGTATTTATTCTTTAGTCATGTTTATGGAATTTACTGAATGTCACGGGGATAGTACTGGATATACTTCAAATAGGAATTAAAACCATGTATTTTCATTGTCTGAAAAGGAAGACTCCCTTCCTTTCTCTAGTGTATTCTGTAAAGAAGTATTAGACAAAGAAAGTAATATCCATGCTGTATAGGTCTAACTCTGCTCCCATTTGAGTCAATAGTAAATCTGTTACTGAATTTAATGAGGGCCACTTGGGGCAAAACAATGCCTGAAAAAATAATTATTTTAGGCAATTTAATAAGAAACTGCAATAACATGTTGAAACAAAGCAATTACTTTGGTGGCCACAAATGGAAGTTACTGCTTATATGTGCAGGTTTTAGAATGGGTTTATCCCACTTGTGAAAATTAGGCATCTAATCAAGGGTAGTCATCCGGACCTTCTTTCTGATGCCATAATGAAGCTGAACATCCTGAGTGGGTCAAGGGTAATTCTCCTTTCTTCATCCCAAGAAGATTTCCTTGCAAAAGTGTTGATGCTCTTTTGTTTAGCTGCAATCTTAGTTTGTAAGTATGAAGAACTTACCTATAGTCAATGCAGTCATGATGTTACAAAGGTCTGCAAGAATATTTAGATTGCAACTGATGTTTTAAGGCAATTACTTCTGTAAAGTGAGGGGAAATGTTTTACAAATAGTGTTAATATTAACTATTTTCTTTTGTAAACCCATTAGTTTCTTTACAAATAAAGATTTCCGTTATTCAATGATTAGCCTGTACAAAAATGAGGTGTATCTGAGAGAGTAACAAAACGAGCAGTAGAAGGCAGTGTTTGCCCTGACACTGACCAGAGATGGTTTGGGACCAGTGTGCTAAAAGGGAAAAGGGTGATAATTTTACCCAAATGTTAGGAATAAACACGGATGTATATATGTGGTTGGCTACAGTAGGTTACACTAAGAGCAGTAATTTGAGATGCGTGGTACATTATTCCAGCCACTGACACAAAGCAGAAGTAGGAGAGCATGATTTGCTTTTTCTGATAAGTGGAGTCAATTGGCATCAAATGCCCAAAGCTCTGGAGGTGCAGTCTCTCTGATAGTAACCTAAAAGAAATAATTGTTAGATAGAAATGGCAGCACACGATTTTGATAATAAAATGATTCTGTAAAGTCAGACACAGGATGAAGTGGCTCTTTGGAGGCCATAGTGGTTAATATTTAAGCTCATACAGTGGCCTTAGCCATCCTTCCCAATGCTGCTTCTATCTGTGTGTCTGTAAAGGTCCTTTTTTCTTTACTGCCTTTAATTCCAGGATCCTGCAAACATGAAAAAACTACAGTAAGGAAAATCCATTGTCTTGTTTTTAGTAATATCCTTATTTCTTCAACAGTTTTGTATGACTTTTTTTATTAGTTCCTTTCTCTCTAAATTTACAGGGTCATGTAACAAATGTCTGAGGAAAAAAATACAGGCACTATTGAAAATGACACAATTTTTTTTTTCTTTAGAATTTTTTTTTCTCCTTGTTAAAAAATTCTGCGATTCTACCTCTGTTCAGGTAAACAACACAACAGTGGACATAGACTATGAGTCATACATTAACTTGTATTGATCTGTGCCCATCCATCTGTCATTTGCACTGTGTGTGATTTGTATAACTCTGGGAACTGCAGGGGTACTGGGTTGTGAAGAGAAGGAAAAGCAGCCTCTTTTGTTTGTAAAGATACAGCATTCAAGAGCAATGAAATGGCACGTTCAGCCTTTTCTGGAAACAGAAGGAATGTCTAATTCATTGCCATTTCTTGCACATCTGTTTGAACTTGATTATTCCAGTTAGCACCCACAGTATGTGGCGGTGATTTTTCTGGTATAAAATTTGGTCTTTGTTATGGTTTTTCATCACAATGAAGAGTTTTCTTTTTTTCTTCCCAGTGGCTGTTTTGAGGCTGTTATTCTGTACAGTTTGTACAATATTCACATTTATTTTCTTCTGCATCCTTCTCATAACTCCTCCATGTTCTTCATATCGCTCTCTTGTGTGACAGTTCTTTTAATTTCTATTCTTTGACTCACATGTCAGTAGATTTTTTAATTATGCAGATATCTTACCTCAGCTTTGATCGATAATAGCAAAAGTAGGATTTTTTTCTTCCTTGCTATTATATCCTACTGATGTCTTTCCAAGCATTGTGGTTGTCTCATGTTGCCCTAGTAGAGCCTTTTAATTTTGAGCTCGGTTACACAGGAGTTTTTTTAATGATCAGAAGTGCCCTTGTATTGATGTCTTACTGGCTTCCAATGAGATATTAGTTCAAAATTATTTGGATTCTCGGAATTCATGACACTGATTTCATTTGGAAAATCAGTGTCAGCAGAAGTTCTGTTAAGCTGGTGCTACTGGTTGTTTCCAAGTAACACACTAATTACTGTCTGGCTTTGTCTCTCATGTCCTACTTCTCTGAACTCTTTGTAGAATACCTTATCAATACACTGCTTGAATGCAGCAATGTATTTGGATTGCAGATATTCCCAGAATTCAGTTCCAGATGCTCCTTTTCCATCTTTATAAAATAATGACCTCCTCCAATTGCACGGTGGCTACAGCACAGATATTGATACTGCATTTCCTTAGAGTTAGTGACTGACAGAAGGCAGCAGGGAGGTTTCAAAAATGTTTGATTCTAAATTTTGCATTCTGTGCTGGTTCAATCAGAATCATCAGAAAACGCAGTTTTATTAAACTAATTACGGGATTATATAAAAAGTAAAAATAGATGCTGAAAACTGTTTAATTTTGATGTAGCTGAAATATTTGGCTTTGTCCATCTTGACCCCTTTTTTGCTTTGGTTTCTGTTCCAAAACTTTCATTAATATACTACTCATTTCACCTTGCACATGTTCAATATTGCAGATACAGCCTATATATGAAATTCAGTAGTTTTTTCAGTGTTATTGAGGTATAATGGCCCAATGTTAGATAAAATTAATTTATATTAAAGTGTGTGTTTTAAAAACTTGAATTCCAATTCTAATTCAAAGCAAAATGAAATTACAGCATGTAGGAATTCCTGGAAAATGTAAATGGTTGTCTGTGAGATTCATAATGGAATGTCACAGTATAAGGCCAAGACTGTGTTTCTGATTTGTGTTTATTCTGCTAGTTTGACATTGTGCCTGGTTTTAGGGAGCTTGTGAATGAGGTTTTCAAATGACTTTATATAATATTAGATAGATGATCTATATTTAACAAGATAAAGCAAAATGTTGAGTTCATAGGGATTGGTGCTTTGCAGAACTTCAGAGAAATGTAACCATGTGCTAATTCACAGGTTGCTGCAAAGTCTTAAGCAAATGTGAAATGTTTGTCTTGGATTTCATTTTAATTTTGCATATATTCCTCATTGGGTAAAAATGCCTATTAGTCCAGCTGTCATGAAATTGGAGAAACAGTCACCATAAATGCTATTTCCATGTAGAATTAGTCTTACAATTAAGAATACCTTGAAACACAGAGCATCATCTTCATCTTTTCAACTGATGTCTACTGCAGTTCAGTTTGGTTTTTTTATCAAGTAGATAAAGAATAATTTTTGCCCATCACAGTAATCAATTACTGTATATTCAAATGTAATAAGATGCTTCCAGCTTATCCTTTTGATTTTAAAATAGCAGGAGAAGCATGCTGTCTCCCTCTGACTCCCAGTCAAATCCTGGTCTGACCGAGGGCAATGAACTGAGTTGCTGCTGCCCTTAGTTTGGGCACAAAATTCTCCTTTTTCAGAATTCTTTCAGTCTGTGGGGGATCAAAACCCACTGTTTATCCTGTCTATACATGTTGACAGTTCTCCAGATAAAGTCAATAGAGCTGTTATTAATCATCAAGTATGAATAGTTAAGGCAATGAGGTGTACAACACACAAAAAGATCTTATGTTTTTAGGCATCTTGTGATGTGAAAAGTGTCAAAATGGGCTTTACAAAAATATCATTAAACCAAGGCATTAATGTGCATGCATAAATCCTTTCTTGACCTTGTTCTCTTTTGATATGGAAGCACCTTGGAAACCACAGCTTGGAGAGAAAGTGGACAGACATAAAAATACCAAATGACTCTCAAGTAAGGCCGTGATTAAACCTATCAGTGTTCCACTCTTATACTTATGCCTTCAATATTTGCTTGATTTTTTTTTTTTTTGTGCTTCATTATTTGCTATTCAGTGTTCACAGTTTTTTTTCTCTTGTTTAAACCCTTTTAGTCATTCAGTAAGAGCACTAGAAACATTGTTATTTAATTAAGTTGGTCAAACATTCCAGACATATAAAAGAGTAGTATGGTACTGAGGCAGAGGTTTTACAAGAATCCCCAGGACTCAAAATTGTTGACATAAAATATTCAGCAAATGCTTGCAGGTAATGAATGTTTGAATAAAATGATGGTCACTTTCTAGACAACTTGTGATAAGAGAGGGGACTAAAGTCACAAGAATATAATTCACAATGAATCATTCTGCTGAAGCAGAACAAACATTTAAAAGTTCCATTTCCTTCATATTTCATAAATTTCACATCCTGTCATTTATTTACCAAGAGTTATTCTCTCTAAAACAGTTTTCTAGAAATCTGAGGTCTTATCAATTTCACAAACTTATTCTTTAAGTTTCTATACGTAGTCCTTGTTTTTCTTTGAAATTGGTTCTCTGTTTTCATAAGTATGAAAACATAATTTAATTTGTCCTAATGAAGAGAAAAGCTGTTTACACATCTGGAGAAGGAATCTCTGAATACATAAAATAGTAAACTCTAGAAATACTGGTACCTAGGTGTCTTATTAAACTCGTTTTAGTGTCTTTTGATATTTTCTCTTTTGTTGAATAAAAATACTTTCTCAGCTTTTTTTTTTTTCCTTGCAAGAACAGGAAGTTACACTCAGGTTGGTGTTAAAATGATAAATTTATTTCCATTTTTATTGCTGATCATGAATTATTTGACAACTAGAGATATTTGTTTTTTATGCGAAACCCAATGTATTTTGTGTATTTGTACTCTTTTAAGCTTACAAATTACCCATGAAGATGTTAGTTCATTTGTATTTTCAATTATTTTCAAAGTAGTTCTTGATCTGCAGAGAAATGAGGATGCGGTGTTCTCAGACTTCCTAATAATATATTTGGTACCAGGAATATCTATGGAATGGGAGTTTGCCTCATAAAAGGCAGGATTCTGGTGTAAATTCTTTCAGGGCATGTTCAAAATTAACTTTCAAAAATATGTTGCTGTAGTTAATTTCTAATTCATTGCCGATGTTGCTTCTGCCCCTTTTCCAATTACTCCCAGAGAGAACGTGGATGTAGTTGGTGAGAATTCCAGGCTGTGTGGGAAGTTGTTTGATGTAAATGTCAAATTAGGCTGTTGGCCTCTGAATAGCTTTAGATGAAAAGATATGAGTTTGACACCAGCTTATCAGCAGAAAAAGATCGAACTGCTTTTGTCAGACATGTTTAACAAAATTGTAATGATAAAATGAAGAAAAGAATGAGATTATTGTATCATGAAGCATATAAGCTTGAGGCAGTTTTTAAAAAAGTTTTGCTGTAATTAGTTTAACCATAAATGTTATAAAGCCCTGTCGTGCATGTGCTGTATGACAGACTGTACATATAAGACTGCAGAGACAGTGTTTTAACAACTCTTACCTACAGCTTCTTCCGTGTAACGTCCGATTTCCATCAGCATGAATTAAGCAACTACTTTCCAAACTGGCAGAATTATGTTATTTCCTTGGTTTCTTTTCTATAGACACAGAATTGCTTAAATTTTCGCCCCCTAAGCTGACAACTGCAGTAGTGGCAAGAAAGGCAGGCTGCTCAGGTTGTGCCTGTAGCGTTTGTCAGATGCACCTTCATGAAAAACCAGAGTGCTGGAAAGGTGCCAGTTCTGAAGAGCCAACAGCAGCAAAGGCAAAGAATACTGTAATTACCTGTTAGAAGACAAGAGGATGGAATAGCATTTTTTAGTTAATGAAGATGTGAGGCTTGCCTCTTGGGAGCTTTTCAAAGTTGGAAAATAGCAATTTGTGCTGCTCTTTTCCACTGTGATTTTCAGTTAAATTTTGTGGGATTTTTGGAACACAACACTTGGGCTGATGGAAGATGGCACAGCTGAGGAAATAGTGATGTAAGGAAAACCCGATTTTTCATAGCAATAGCTTTCCTTAACGTGTTGTGGTAGTATTAGGTCTATTTCTCTTGTGTAATCATGCAGAAATAAGAAATGTACAGAAATTGAGCTGCTTAAATTTGAGGACTAAAGGATAGGCTCCAGCTAGAGCAGGCCCTCATCCTCTAATTTGTCTAATAAATGATGAGTCACTGTTACTCAGATGAATCAATACAAAGAATATTGTTATGTAGGGTTAAGAAACAACTATTTTCTTTAGGATGTGCTCCTTGTAATTTCTACAGATTCCTCTGTACGCTTTTCAGGGCCGTGTGTTGTGAGTTCTGATGTTTTCTAATTTCATATCAAGCAAGTTTGTCATTTTAGCCAAAGGTCTAAAATAACATCTTGTAGAATCAATTTCAATTGAACTCACTGAACATTAAAATCTACTCAGCTATTCGTGAAAGGAGTTTGAGTTGTTCTGCAAGACAGAATCTGATTGGAAAAAATCAATGATGGTATCAGGAAGGCTTCTATTTGCTGCAGCAGATTTTGGATTAGGCATTTTGCATGCAAACATTTTAATGAAGAAATATTTGTTTCTCTTGTATGTACCAGTGGGTAGGGGATAATTGAGCTGCATAGCATATTTAAAAGCCATTGATACATGCCTGATAACACAAATTTTAATTTCACCAGATACATAACATGAAATCATTAAACCACTTCCATTTTATGAAGCTTTGCTTTTGGAGATGATAGGGACTACTGGGTATACCAGAGCAGTTTGTGAATACTGAAGTAAAAACCTGTGAAGTCTGTACTGCCTGAGGGTTTGGAAAAAAACAGACAAGGATATCTTGGACCATAGTTTCCAGCAAACTCGGATAAGGTGAAGTAAGTTCCTTGATCCTCAAGGAAGATAATTACTCATTCTATCTAATCCCCCAAAGGAAGTCTCCTTATTAATAATGCTATATCATATACCAATTTGTCCCTTATCTAATGTGACTGGCTGGTTATTAAAATCCTCCATTTTTCTCCAGCCGTTGTCTTCCTGAGTAAACAAATCACCAAGTTCGATTGGCTTCCATTTGCACTTCATTGCCCCTTGACAGCAAACACACTGTAAAAATGAGCTGCCTCAGGTTCTTTTTCATCTCCAAAGGAAGGAACAAATGCATACATAATTTCTCTAATTTTTAAATATTATTTTCCACAAAATATAGTATTTAATTTTGAGTGCCAAATCATTTTTCAGTAAGCTAATGTCAAGGTTACAATAATACACTTCTTGTAGGTGGGAAGGCGTAAAAAAGTCCATCACTGTTTCAAATCCATTTCTGTTACAGTCCAAATTGTCTTCTGAGAAGTGCAAGGTAATTAAAAGATCAAAACGAGACGAACTCTGCTCTTCTGACTAGGCACTCTGTCCAAAACCAGGGAAGTCCTTGCATTGAAGTTATCTATAAGAGATATAAAATGCTATTTTTTAGCAAGTTGTCAAATGATAGAGAGGATTGCCATATTGACCCAACCAGGTAAAACTTATGTATCTACCCAGTTTTAAAAATATTGTCAATACTAAAATGTAGAAGGTAAATGTGAATATTGATAGGAGAGAAATACTGTGCTTGTACCATTCTTGATTTCATTAAATCACAGAATGGAAGACAGGGGTTCTTTGGTTTAATTATGCAAGAGGTAGAAAGGAAATTAAAAATGATCTCTTTGGGGCCTATTAGAGAAAGAGGGCAGGGAATACCAGGGGCTAATGAGATTGCTGTAGTGTTAGGAAAGGAGCAGAGGATAGCTCTGATAGGAACTGGCAATATTAGAGCAGAAACAGTTGAATATTTCAAGGCTGCAGTGTTCACTCTGGGGAAAATACTCAAGAAGCTAATGGAAACAATAATTCATTAATATTTTATTTAAAATATTTATGCAAGTCATGTGTATTCAATATTTCCAGGCTAGTTCTATGAGATGGGAATATAATGAGGCAGAAGAATTGAGAAGCAATAACATATCTGAAGATTTCTAATTGAGTTTGATTCAGATTGGCCACTTCAAGCAATATCACGTGAATGGGTTCTTGCTGTAGGTTGCTATATGGGAATGTTGCAATATGGGAAATCTCTGCAACTCATACCCAGTGATCCCACAGTTCAGACAAGAGGAAGAGCTGTGAGATTCATGTCACACAAGGCACTTCCGTGGTGTATTTTGACTGAAGTTAACAATTCAGAAGCCTTTGGAGAAGATTGTTAATTGTCAGTAACGAAAATGGGCAAACCCAGCTACAGCAAAATGAGCTGCTGAAATGCTCTGTGCTTGAAAGGTTATTATCCCAGAAAGGTTGATATTAAGGAATGAACAGGAGACATATGTGGTAGAAACAGGAGCTGTGCACTTTTCCTCTGTTCTGCCTGTCTCTTCTGCTTTAGAACAAACTGTCATAATAAGGCATGGTACATGCACAGCCTTATGTTAACAACTTCCTGGAGATGATATTCTATTCCCTTTGGGCAGCCTGCAAGCCAGCATTTGACATATGCACAAAGAAAGGAACTGAGAAAGGGAGAATGGGTAATTCTGTGATCAGCAAGTAGCTGGGAAAGTACAAGACAGCAGACTATTTCATATAGCTTAGTGATAACTTGATATTTTTTCACTCTTTTCCTTGAAAAGATAAAGAACCTACTAGACTTCAAATAATCTTTTAATTACTTTTAAATAAAAGGAACTGGCAAAAAAAATCCCCAAGACCAACCAACCAAAAATCCTCAAATCAAAACAAAAATAACAACCACAACAAAGTAAACCCCAAACCTCTCCCTCCCTTCTCCCTCTGAAAACTAAACCCACCTGAAATGGTATCGTACCTGCTGTTTTTTGGGAGTGTTTGACCTCAGTGGAGGTTAGGTGAGGTTTGGAAAAGCCTTCTGCAGAGGTGTGGTAGATGGATACCCTGAGGCTGTTCCCTGAGTGCCCAGTGCAGAGGTCAGGCTGTCAGAACTGCACTGCGGGGCATGTGAGAGTCCTGCTGGCCACAGAGCAGTCTGTAGAACCTGAATTTCTCAGTGCTCTGAACAGCCTTCCTGAGAGCTCTAAACACTGGTGAGCTCATGTACCAGTACCCCAGTAAGATAATTCATCACAATTTTTCTTTTTCTTTATAGATATCAGATCTGAAGTATATAGGTGAACTCAAATTTAATTCAGATTTTTAGTTTTTGAGTAAAGAACAATGGTCATCAAACAAACTGCTCTTTATACCAAAGTCATCATTGTGCTCTGTTTGGAATTTATTTTAAGGTGGATCATTGAAGACACAGTTCCTAGCATAGCTTTGCATTGTACATATCTTCTTTGGATTTGGAGATGAATAGTCTCTGCCTCTGACAAGAGAGTGGAAATTATTTGTTCCATTTACTCTGGAAGTGGCCAACCCTTTAATTCCTCTTAGTCACAGTTTGCAATTTCTAGATATGATAGTCAAAGTTCTCCCAGTTTGCTTTTGTCCAACATACTTGGTCTATTTCCACATACATTTTTGAATAATAAGAAAAAAAGCTCAGTTTTATTGCACCAAACATTCTTCTGCTACGGGCTCCTGACAGTGTATGAGCACCCCTGACCCCACTTAAAGTCAATAAACCCAGATTTTTCAGAGACCTTCAGATTTCTCATGTGTTCTGTTTCAGTGGGAGCTGTGTACCTTCATATGCCTTGAAAGCTCGTATTATATGAGTGTGATACTTTTTTTTTTAAATCAGCCAAAATATAAACTCTATCATAACAGCTCTGCTTAAACTGCTTAAATGCTATTTCTCAGGGTGTTAGGTGGCTCCTAACAGGTTTTATTAATGTTCTTATTTATGTGTGTGTGTTTTTTATGTTATAGTTGAACAAGACCTCAACAGCTGCAACTCTTCTTTGCCCTGAATGAAACTATTGGTTCAAGTTTACGTTGTCTATCCAAATTGAAAGGAGAATGGTTGAATTTTGTGAGGATTTATTTCACTCATTCTTAAATTCAAAGGGAAATATACTATTTCAGAATAAAATTAGGGGAAAAAAAAAAAAGGTAATCCCAACTTGTTTAGCTGAGGTTTCTATAGTAATCTGTAATATGCAGAGGGCAGGGGGTTTTGAGAGCTTAAAGTCAAATATTTTCATTCCTCTAGTGTTTGGTTCACCCCATTATTAAGAATTGCCTTTGCCAACGGATGTCTAGAAACAGAAGTATATTGTTTTCCTTGTCCAGCTTGATTATGAGAAATTAAATGTTTCCAGAAGAGCAACTTTTGAAATAATAGGTATTAACAAAAAAGAGGGGGAGGGGGGTGCTGTCCATCAAGAGATAGCAACAGCTTATTGTGATAAAAAACATATGTGACAAGTTTTCTGTGCTGCTCCGGGCTGTGTGTTTCAGTGAGATTTGAAGTGCTGTGGTTTTGCTGTTTCAGTCGGGATTTGTGCTAATGTTCCTGACTTTCAAGATCCAATGTAACTCAGAACAGAGTGCAAAAATAACTTTAAAAGTTTGAAGTATAGTAGCACCTGTAGATTAGTGTTACAAAGGCAGTAAAAGCAGTGTCCTGGTAGAGGTTTAGACTGCCGGGCTCTGTTCTGACTGCTCGTAAGAAAAGGCAATAGTGCATATGTGAAGCTGTGTAATTGCAGTTGCTATGGGAACAAGCCTTGGGTTAGGAAGTTCCCTGAATTCTGTGGATTAAAATGTGAGTCTCAGCAGTGCATCTATGTACTATTTTGAATGACATCTCTTTGAATTATCTCCCTGAAGATGTTAGAATTGTCATGGACACTATTCAACGTAAAATAACCTCCTCTGATATAATTCTTATTTTCACACAATTATATGCATTGTCAGTTGATCTACCTGGAAGCAAAAAATTCCACTGAGACTTTATATGAATTTTTAAAATTGTTTTAAATGTTATATTTTTTAAAAATTTATTTTATTTTTATAATGCATGTTAAATTCTAAGAATTAACTGACTTGGTACTTTTTGCAGAGCAGCTTAAGCTGTTATTTTTGAACACTTCAGAGAAAATGAACAATTTTCTCCAAGTAAAGCAACTAAGGAATATGTTTTAAAAACAATCCAGAGGAAGTTTTTCAAATGCTGGTTCCTGAAAGTAAATATTTTCGATTTTTAGTTTCTGAGATTTTCATTAAGGATTAGAAGTTCAAATTCTTAAAGTAGCCCCTGTTTCTTAGATTCTATTTACCCACAACTTTGGCCAAATTTTCCAGACTAAATCTGGATACTTAATGGTTATCATATGAAAAATGAAATGCTACAACAGGGTAATTTCCATCAGAGTTTTTAGAGAGCATTTTTTCAAAGAAGCTTTTTTGAAGAGTCACTTGTGATATTTTTTCTCTTTGCCAAATCTCTTCTTTAGAGGCTTGTGTTGATGCGTGGTGAGGCATCAGTTGGTGCTATGGCAGAAACACCTTGTGCTTAGAAATATGAGAGCCTGCTGGGTGAGCCCTCCACCCAGGAACTGCAAATTTCATTAGCTGTGCTTCCACTCTGCATTAATATGGGCTGGCAGCTTGTCCTGTGCCACTGCATTAGCAAGGTGACCTCCACAAAACCTTTTCTAATTTATTATTTGAGACAGAAATCATGTAAATATAATGCATTAGAAGTGATGACATGCGTGCTTTCTCCATTGCTTTGCATCACGGGAAGCTATACATAGCACAAGGTAATAGCACAATGCAGATAAAAACGAGGAAGTTATGCAGTGGTTGAGCATCTTGCTCTCTCTGATTGCCATTCTGCATTGTCTTCCCCAAGGCAACTACATTATTTTTTCATTGTTATTGCAAAAGGAAGTTAGAAATACCAGGAGATAATCACCAGGAGAAATAAAAGTCAAAGAGCATGTAGGAGAAAATGTGATCCAGCTGAGTGGGGGTGATGTCAAAAGGATTTTTTGCTATTCCTTTTTATACCTTTCACACAGTTCTGTGTATCCACAAGTATTAGCATGCATACTTGTAGTCCTTTAAATCTGATAACTCAGCATAGCTCCAAGGTCCTGTAGAGCTAGGAGACCAAACATCCTACTATCTTGAGGAGCCATGGCTCCCCTCAGCAGAATATGTTCTGTAAACTTATTGGCCCCCTGGGGAGATTAGGTCTGTAAGTTGTGTGCATGAGCGGGGTAGGGGAGAAGAAGAAGAGGAAGAAAAAAAGGGAGGAAGAAGAAGAGAAGGGCATGCATGCATGGTGGGCTTCGTGATGTAATGTATCAGAACAGGATCCTATTAAAATACTGAGGTAAACGACCCTCAACCCTCTAACCTCCCACCATGTCTAGTTTTCCTTCTTAAGATGAGGAAAAAGGCATCAGGGGGAATGCAGAATGTGAGGGCAACTCTATTTGCCTGACTAGCACAGCAGATGACATCTCACAGGATGTATAGCAGACCACTGAGTTTAGCTCGTGCCATTGTTCTGAAGGCAAAGACAGCCAATAGGCTTTCCCTCTTCCTTCCTAATGAAAAATCTGTGCTGAAGATGGACAGTAGCTTGTGTTTTGCTACTGAGTGTAGTGTGAAAATAAGCAGCAGGGGTTTTGTGACATCTAGTGCTTAGAAATTCAGCAAACTGTCAAAACAATAGTAATAACTTCGATAAATTTGAGGGCTTGAATTTGCCAGAAGGAAATACATCTGGACAGTTATATCCAGTAGTAGCAGCTGCAGCACAGCCTTTCCCCAGCAGTTAGGCTTCTTGTCAGGGTATGATATCAAAACCCAATGATACAATAGATTGTATTTTTAATGGCAAAAAACGCTGGCCAAAAACATTTTCGTAAGTTCCTGGCAGCAACATATGGTCTGGGTGAAGTAACAGGTATGTGGGGATATAAACCGTTTGTTTAACTGTACAAATACTTCCATTTCAGTACAGTAATATAAGGAACAAGATCCTGCTCAGCATGACTAAGATAATCAGAATCTGGTCCAGAATGAATATTCACAAGCCCTTAGTCTGAGTTTTCTGGTTGCTGGGATAGACTAGTCTCAGGGTTCAGCCTGCTGCTTTGTGCCTGGTATTTTTTATTTTCATTTAGAATTATCCATCTGAGATGTGGCAAGCAACACTTGAGCTTCTTTTACAGAAAGTGCTGTTTGGACACTTCCAAAATTGCAATTTGAAAAGAAAAACAATTTTCTGTAGATGTACTCAAGCTTGGCATGTTTTTATGAACTCAAGCTTTTTGCCCATTGACCATGATTAGAAATGCTGCAGTTCTGTGGTGGGCATGATGAAGGGAAGTGGACTGCTTGTGGAAAAGAGTATTTCCCACTTGAGTTAAGAAAGAACAATAGATCTAATAGTGCTCACAGGTCATCTCTCCTGGAGGCTTGCCTCAGTGAGCTTCCTTGAGGCTACACTGGGTCCTATGAGAAACTGAGAAAGGTGAAGCTCCTGGACCCTTCTTCATAACTTTGAAATCTAATCCCTCCCGTGGATTCTTCTACAGGCAGAATCCTTAAGAGCTGTACTCTATTCGTTACTCAGTCACTACTTTTGTATTGGTAGACCAGGGGTAACCTAGAAGCACAAACTGCAGTTTTTATAAAATATTATTGAATCCTCTATAAAGGATTACCAAGAGAAGTCTTAGTTTGTGGAGTTGCTATAAAACACTGTGGAAGTGGTCCACACCTGTATAACCAAATGTTAGTGGTAATCTCTGTGCAGGTGCTTTTCTACCTGGGAATGTTTTTGAAACATTTCTTCTGGCTTATTGCAGTGTCTCTTCAAGAGTCTGAAATGAACTGTGTGCCATTGCACAGAATCACAAATCCCAGTCAGTGTTTTCATGAAGAGATGGGTGCAGTTGGGTCTGGGGTGAAGTGATTCTTTTTCACTGTGATCTGACATCTTTTAAACAACTGTGTTCTATAGATCAGTGCAATAAAGCACTCACCACATAGACTTTTATCATGCTGTTTTTCAAAAACAAATTTGCATGTCCAAGACTGCTAAATGATATGCATTCATCATCTAAGAATGAAAGTCTAGCAATTGGTGTAATTGGACAGCTAAGGTTGCCTATTGGTAAAATAAATCCCTATGCAGAAAAAAGGTAGCAGGCTGGCTGTCTGCTCTATTCTTCTTCCTCGGAGGACACAGATTGCAGCAGCCTTTGGCAGGCATAATTTCCCTGGCTTTTGCAGAAAAAAAGGTGGAATTTATAATAGCTTTGAAGCTATTGTAATTTACGTTAGAGAATAAGTATGTTCAGTGTGTCCCTGAAAGGATTTTTCTTAGGTCAAAAAAAATCCCTTTTTCTCAACCTCTGGACAAAACCTTTTTCAAAATACAATGATTTGAATCTTTTGGGCTTGATCATAATGTATCTATTCCAGAAACTGTAAAATTCCTTACAAAAATAAAATATGAAGTCACCCTCAAACATTGCAGCATTTTCATACCAAGTGCTTTCTCTTGCACATTTTTTAGCACATTTTAAAATTTTGTAATCTTTGTGCTATTCTGAGGTGTCAAATGTCACATTAGAAACCCGTTATTTACATGTTTCTGCTGATGTTGTGTGGAAGTGTTTTTCAACTTCTTTAATTTGCTTGTAAACAAGTGTTTTTATCAACATCAGGCTGCTGTTAGTCATGTCGAGTTGCAACTGCCTTTCCATCCATTTCTGTGCCCACAGTATTCATGGACAATTAACTATTGAACAAGCAATTAGTCTTGGGTGTCTTCATTCTCTCCACTTGTGCAGGGTATCCAGAGAAATAAAAAGCTGCAGAGCTTGGAGAAAATTGTGTGTTTAAGAGATGAGATATACACTCATCTTCCTTTGTCTGGAATGAGACATTGGTCTGACCAGTTGCTCTCAGGCAGCTTTTTGTACAGGTGTAATGGAAACAATATTCACAGAATATTGTGCTGAAGAACTGAATCAATTTTTCTTTGATATATGCTATAGCAAAGTCTTATGTACCATCTTCTTTTATAATATTTTTACACCATTTGAAAAGTAAACTCATTAACATTAATTGATGAGGCATACAAAGGACCATAAATTAAGAAATGTGGGGGCATATTGTAGAGCATTTAAAATCATACTTTAGTGCCATTTTGCAGCATTTGATTGAGAAGTATTGTTAACAGCCAAATTCTGCTGAAGTTAAAGGTAGCTGCAGCAGTCAGTGTCTGGAGAACACACAGAACCTGACTCTTACACCTGCCTATATCTCTGTCTGTTATGTTGGGAGGAACTTAAAAGGCCAAAGAGCCCCTACCAGTGTCATAAAATCTGTGACTTCTCTTAGCAAATTTGTGGATATGGTGTTGTCTACTCAACTCAATGCAGAATTTGGAGTTTCTCACCCTTCTCCTTAGTTTCTTGTCTGAGATCTGCCTTTGTAAAAATCCCACAGCAACCTGCTCCTTCCACCACTTATGGAGTAAGGGTGAGCTCAAATACACCCTGTAGACTGCAGTGGAAGTTTTGTGTTTCCTTCGTATTTTTTTCCTTTCAGCTTGACCAAAACTGAAATAGAGAGGAGTTAGACAGTAGCATTGTGTTCTCCCACTAGTTATCTGCCAAATTTTATCCTGCCTGCAAGGTAATATGTAAATGGTAACCCAGATAACAACTCTAAGGCATCTCATCCTGGTCCAGCTTCTGTCAGCTGCCTCCTCCCAGCTGGTGTGCACACAGGTCTGGTACAGCCTCGTGCTCTCTGCCAGGTCACTTCATTGCAAAGGGAAGGCATTGTTACCTCAGAAATAGATAACCTTTCTCTATTACGGAGAATTCTTTGTCCTTGCAGAATGTAGTTCCAGCAAAATACGAACTCAGAAAATATTTTCCTAAGACAACAAACACAGCTCTAATGTCTGTGTTGCTTCTGCAGTTCTGAAGTTCTTACAACATCCTCCAATATTTGGATGCAAAATTGTTTGGCTGTGTAATACAACCTGGCTGGCATTTCATTTTATTTGTGGTATCACTTAATTTATTATTTGTCTAAATGGTATTTTAAAGTTCTAGGGTTGGGATTGCAATTTAGGGATGTCTTTTCATGGCCTGAAACTATTGCTTCCTAAACATTTCAGGAGGAAGAGCAAGGATATTTTCTGGCTCATTGATCCTGTGCTTTCATTATATTCATTACTACTTGCCACAACTAAGATTTCAAATATATTTTGATTAAACACCTCATTAGAAATAAATGAATTGTGTACTTGGTACTAGAACTGACTCTTAGTCTGGATTCAGTTGAAGAATAAAGCTGTCAGATCATGCAGAGAGATACCCAAAAGCAGTGAAAACAAATTTATTAGTGTCAAGTATGTGTGTGTGTTGCTATAACATTATTGCAGCACTAATTATTTCTAACACACAGTAACAAAATTGCACTTCAGTAAGAAAATAGTCTACAGACTATATATAAACTGGGTAAATGATATATAACTATAGAAATTCAAATAATTTGAATCACAAGCATCTCAAGTTTAAATAAGTTGAATAGATTTGCCCCATGTGTCCACAATTTATTGATTAAGGAGCAGGCAAAGTACACTGAAGCTCAATGAAATGCTTAGTATAATAAACGATTTTTTTCTTTATTGCCTGAATTCAAGGGAATGGTTAGACATATTTTAGCAATATTAATTAAAATATTTTTTTAGAACGATATCTCTCTAAATGATAAACTTTGTCCCTGTCTTTGCCAGAATATATTAACATGTGTAATCAATGTACAGCATACTATACTGAAATTGATGAGAGGTGATGTTTCCTGAAGAAATGTTGAAGCTGCAGTGTTTATGTTCTCAAAATTAAGAAGCCTTTCCAGTAAAACTCTGTAAATTCAGATAATTTCAGACAGACAGAGTGTAAGTTTTACAAAACTGTGGAAGTGGTAATTATTATTGTCCTATTTTACAGTCAAGGAGTGGTGGCAGAAGGAACAAAATCCCCATAAGAATTTTAATATCTAACCTTCAATTAAAAACACTTGTTGTTTGGGAGGCTTCATTATATATAAACAGACAGAAACATATGTTAATCTGAAATTTGGTTAGACCCAGTTCTCAGCAGTAATTATCGAGATATCTAGACGATCTAAATGTGAACCTAAGATGTTTGTTATGCTTGTAGAACATCTGCAAGCATTGTTCTCTTGTGCTTTTTAAGCATTCAGACATGCTCTTTGTAATCCCCATGCACAATATAGAATCAGCACTTATTCACCAGTAAAATACCAGTAGAGAGCAGCACAACATGAAGGTGGCATGAGAACTTGATAACTGGGGTGGAGGGACAAGCCTAAAACTGCAGCCCCAGAGCTGCAGAGGCTTGTAGGGGTGTTTGTTTGAACTCTGGAATCTGCAGTTGCTCTGAATGCAGACTCGTGGGCACTCCTGGAGATTGTGTCCATTCATCCCCCACTTCAGAACCAGCCACTGCCTCAGCAGCTGCCACAGCACCGTGGCCTTAGGAGCTTTTAGGAGCAAAGAATGGGTCAGAATCTGATTTGCCTTGATTTTACCAACGTGTCCGCTTTGCAAATAAACAGCGGATTAAATACAGAAATATAGTCTATTTTAATTCAACCCAAATATAATAAAATAGCTATAAACGGAAACCATTGCTTCACTTATCAAGTTGCATTACACAGTCACAATGTTTCAGCATGCTGCTGATTTTTTTGAGTGCTTGTTGAAATATTTAGCTGTGAAGTATTCTATAATAGATTGTTAACATTCATATTTAGCTGTCATTTGTTACTGACTTTGAGAACCTCCCACCTTAGCATTAGTCAATTTATTACCCAAAAATGCTTTGTACTTTCAAAATAAAATATATATCTATAAAAAAATCAAATCAAAGTACTGTTGGCAAAGCACATCTAAATCTGCTCCCAAGATTGAGATTTTCTCCTTATAAATTCAGAAAGATAAGTAATTGAAAACCTTTTGTAACAAAAATCCCATCAGTTTTGAACTGATAGCCCAGGTACAAACCTTCAACCTGATTTGATTTGAAACTGTCTGATAGCCAACATACAAAATTGGGGCCAAAATTGTTAAAAACTTGCAGAGCATGGTTTGAGCGCTTATCCAAGTAATGCCGAAAAATAAAAGTGTTTTTTCACGCTGTATTTTTGCATTTATCTGTAAAATATTGCTCTTGGAGTAACTGCAAAGTGAAGACAATTATTTTGTAATGCCCTGTATTTTCTAGATGAGTGCAGGGCTAGGATTCATAGCTGATTCACTCAATTACTGCTTTCAACAATGTTCTTACCAGGATATTGCTTTTTGGGCACTTAAGAAAACTGAATAAAATTGGATTTTATGTAAAGGGAAGAAACACACCACCAGCACAGGGTTATTTGCTTTCAAAAGCATAAATTGTCAGCTTAACGATTGTTGTCTCGTGAAGGTTCTGATATTTTAATTTTTTTAGTATCAGTAAAAGGAGGTGTATGAAAAAGTAACATAATCCCCATGAAATCTATTAAACAGTATAGTAATTGCCTTTTACATATTTCAAAATATAGATGTGGCTCTAATTTGAAAAAAAGACTATATTTGTTCCAAGCACTACAGAATCCCTCTTGATGTATTACTGGCTAAAAGTAAATATATATATAATCTGTAACTACTGATAGTAACAATTTCTGCTGTGGAGATCATGAACTCACTAAAATAATTTTTACTGTCTCTTTTTACACATTCTCAACTGGAAAACAGCTATATCAGCATTGAATCTTCTTAAGGGGCAAGATCCTAAAACTGCAGAAGTTGATGGAATTTTTTACTGCTGCCTTTAGTGAACTAGGTACCTTTTTCATACCTAATAATTTCTTTTTTTCTTAAATTAACTCATTCACTTCAAAATATGTATGAGTTGACCACATATTTAGTTTATTGAACTAACAGAAAAATAGATGAAGGTTGAGAGTTAAAACAGCTTGTCTATTTAGTGAGAGCATTTTCCATAGCCTGAATCTCCTTTTGCAGTTTAAGGTTGTTCCTTGTCCATCTCACAATGAACATGGAGCATAGTTTACTTCTGTCTCCTTCACTGCAGTCTCATAACCACCCATCACCATATGACTCCTCAAGTTTATTTGTCCCATACAGTAAAGAAACCAAACTCTCTCAAGAAGAGGCCAGATTTTTTAGATTTCAGATGATGTGGTGATCTGGACTTTGCCCTGTTGTTTCTCATCTTCCTTGAATGGGATGCTGCAAATTAGATACAGCATTACAGCCCATGTGATGAATTCCCAGAGCTTGGAAGATTTGGTTCACGTATTTGTCTAACACCTCTACTTCTATGTATCAGCATGCAAATTAGAACAGTTGATTTATTTTTTCTCACAGCAGGGAAGTTGTAATTTTTTTTTTTTTTCAGCTGTAGAATAACACTATAAACTTTCTTCTTTTAGAACAACTGACATCTGTCTTGTGTTTTCATAGTAGACTGAAAATAGTACTTTATCCTCACATATATTGCATTATATTGCATATATTTCAGACTTTTGATTTTGTTGGGGTTTTTTTTTCCCCAAGAAGAGAAGAAGCATTTCATAATGCAAACGGGGTTAGAGCTGAGGCATCTAAATGGCTGTGTCTTCATTAGAGAGGTTTTGTTCCTTGGGCACGACAGGCATGAGTGCTGTGTGCCTAAGCTATGGCTGAGATCAGGTGAATGGAAGGCAGTGTAAGACATTTTGGTGGTTCTTAATAATTGGTAGTTCAGGCAAATTTTGAAGAGTGCCAGTATGTTTATTTTCCTTTTATTCTTTGATACTTGTATTCCTTTAATGAGTAGCAAAATAGTGTCCCCAGCTGAATGTGAGCAGTTCTCACTGTCACAGTTTCTTGGTGTTTTAAATAATTCCACAATACCTTTCAAGGGGCCTCTCCCCAAAACACAGCCACGAGCAGACACCTTGACATACATGTGTGCTCTGAACCTTGTCCTGGTGCAGATGGGGGGATCAGTTAAGCTCAGCTAGCCCTAGGCAAGGAGCTGCAGCACCAAGGTTAAATTAGAGTTCCCTGAAGTTGTTATCCTGAGGGATGACGTGAGTTCATACAGCTGCACAGTTCAGGACTGCCACATCTCTAGGTTAATAACTTTGGTGAGGTACTTAGAGGTGGAATGGATCTAGGCAGAACGGACTCAAACTGTCTTACTTTCACAAGGTGCTATCAGGCTGCGTTCAGATTCGGCAGTGCTTTACCTCTTTGAATTAACTTGTGTGCATGGAGTCTAGGGCCAGGAGTAATTTTACATTACCTGTTATGCTTATCCTAAAGGCATAAAGTCCAATAGAGGTGCCTTACATATGTAGAAAGGTTTTCCAGTAATGATGTTTGATATAAATGAGAAGTGCTGTGCCAAAGGCTGCTTTCAGCACAGTAGCTCCCAGATAGTGCTGACAACAAGGGGGAGTACATGTCCAATTCACTTCAGACAGAGCTAAATTGTCTTGGTAGTACAGTTGGCTGATATTACTAGTTTTAATAATTTAAAATTTGTCTACAAGGAAATGTCAATGGAAACTGGCTTCAGTAGATATTTGAAAACATTGTTAAAGAATTTTTACTTTTAAATCATTCTCATTGACTCCATGGCATTTCAGCAGTTGGACATATTTTAATTGTCACACATGATCACTAGCATGAACATATAAAACTTTAGAGGTTTTATTTGCTCTAGACACAATTTCTTTTAATATCTCTGTAATCCAAGAAACAATATACACCGCAAGATTGATTATACCCCTGTCTTTGATGTGATCTTGTATTTACTGTTCTAATTATTTTCTCACTCATTGTCAGCTTGTGATTTTCCAGACTTGGAAAACTGAATGGAATGTTAGAGAAGCACATCCATGCTTCTCCTACACCCTGCGGGAGCCTATGCTCACATGCTTGTGGTCCAGTCAGTGGAACTGTCCTTACAAGCTCAGAATCAGTTTGGGCTCTTGAGGCTCAGTACCTGTGTGATGAACAAAGGACAGGAACAGTGAAATACAGGTAGCTGTGTACATGGTAAATGAGCAGATCTAAGAAGCAGTAGTTTTCTGGGGAATACACTGGAGATGAGATGTCTCTGAAATGCCTTGTTAAAGATTCTCCTGTACTTTGTAGTTAAGGCAACATTTTTGTCTTGAGGTTTGGAACAGTTCTTGTCGCGCTTAGAACTAACATTTCATTCAACTATGCAAATGGAGGGAAAATGAATAAACATTGACTAAGAATGTGAATGGATATTTTGTGTTATATCAGGCACACAGGAGACACTGTATGTTGCTGAAATAATTACTGTTGGCATATATACATAGCTGAGGCACAAATGGGAAAAATTGAGAAAGCCCTAAAAAGAGGTTTCAGCTGTTTGCTAACAGTGTGACTGCAGACATCCCTCACCCTTAAGTGTTCTTTACATTCCTAATGCTGATAGATTTTTTTTTTTCCCAATGGAAAAATGAGTGAGCTACTTAAATTAATGAAAAATCAGGCTCTTTTGTTTCCTTAAATAGCTATTGTTATAAAACACTTTAGCACTTTCCTTGGACCTTTGTATGTACCCTGTTGAATTATTATTTGTGAGATATTCTTGAAGGCTTGTAAACTACTTGTTAAAATACTACTTCTTAGTGTTTTTAAAAGTGAGTATTTGTGGTATTTTTTATCTACAAAAAGTCTTATGTCTATTGTAGGAATATTAAATGACATTGCTTCACATGATTTTGGATTTGAACAATGAGAAAAATAGCATGGGTATGCACAGGTATGTGCATCAACAGAGGGGCTTTTCCAGAGATACCAAAGCAGTGCAGTTTTAAATATCTGTTTTTCATGGATCTGATTTCTTTGCAGGGTAACCATGCCAGTTTAGGGAGTCAATTCTGTACTGTTTCTGTACATACCTGAAAATTCTTGTATGAAGTCATAAGTAACTGTGGCTTCCAATATACAGTATTTGATTTTCAGAAATAAGGTCTGCTAACTGAAAAAACCCCTCTGATTCTTAAGGGAGGGATTTAAGAGATTTCACACGGAATACTTCTCTGCAGGCATCTCTGCTCCTTCAGGTGTGAGGTAGCTTTTGGCCAGTGTGTCTGTACGTGGCTCTCAAAAGGCTGTACCTTGAGCAGACACCTGAAGATGAAATTTATGGTCTAATTAGAGCACCCTATGGTCACCTGCAGATGTATGACAAAAGCCTTGTTTCCCTTGGAACTGTGCTTGAATATGCAGATGTTGTAACATATACATCCTGTGCTACCTGAAAGGGCAAAGCAGAAGTTCTCAAGGAGTTGCTGTGGTGCAGAGCTTTTATCAAATATCCAGTCTGCGAGTCAGCCAACTGACTTGCAGGTATTGTTAATGGCTTTGAGTTTTTGAAACATTTCAGGTACCTGTGGAATTAGACAATAGGTATTGCCCAGGAATGTCCAAACACTCTCCCTTTGATATCTCCCTGTTCTTCTAAATGCTGATGGGGAGGGAACAGATTTGAATTTTTTGTTAATTTGGCATGGACTGCTTTTCTGTTATCTTTCAAACGTGGACTGGATGAATATTAAGCTTTGTAATGCTTAATTAATTGCTTTTTTCAGAAAACCTAAATATTAATTTCAGTCTATGCCTCAATAAGCATATGTACACACATTTGAAATTTACATTTGAGATGCTGTGAATTTGAAATATAAGTCTATGAAACGTAACAGCAAGAATGAAGTCCATTATCCTTTCTCAGTATGGCAATCAGAAAATCATGTGTTCAGTTTTCTATTTTATTAGAAAAATAACAGTGCAATTTTCTTGCCATGGTCTGCTCAGGGGAAGCATTTTCATTGACTCATGAGTTATAACTTTAATAATTTCCATCTGCTGCAAGAAAACTTCTGTAAGTGATATATAATTACAATAAGCTGTGACTATTTCCACAGATCTGTTTCTGTGAACAAATGATAATCTGTGCAGTATATCCCAAAAGTTAGTAAGTGTACACATGCTCTACAGCCATAGCTATGAAATGTAAATATAATTAAAATTCCTGGAAAACAGGTAGGCATTTCTCAGTTTTGCTACCTGTTTATTTTTAATCTGTGCTTAACAATGTTCCGTGTTTCACAGGGACTACCAACATCTCCACATTGTTTGATGAGTCATAACTAAATCCTTCACCATCTATAAAAAGTGCCTTTATCATGTAGAACCAGAGACGTGCACAGAGGCTGACGGAACTTCTCTAGTGACTGCAAACCAATGTTTAGCTGCAGGGAAGCAGGGAGCAAGGAGTCTATTAGTGGCTTTATTGATCTCCTGAAATATGTGTGGGGAGATAATGATACAAAGCTGTGTTTGACTCGCTGTGTCCACGGAACAGGAGGAGCGAGGGGCGGTGTCTCTGGGAGGAGGGAGGGTACAGCACGCGGATGTGGTGTCTGCTTTTCATTCGTCTGATCTGTTTTGCGTTTTGTAGCCCTCAGCTTCTGTGCATAAATGGGAATGGAAGGCAGCATTTATTTTCTTTTTTCATCCTCTTATCCCTTTCTTCTCTGAATGGCATGGAAATTCCAGGGTGTAATGTTCCCCACACGTGTACACTGCTTCCCAGTGTGTGTGAGGAATCCTGTCCTGGAGATGCTAACCATGGCTTTGGGAAAAACAGCAGCATTTGGAGTACACTGTGGGTTATGAGGGAAGAATGGGCAAGTCATCCTCTGCCCTATGTCCTTTGCTGTATGAGGACACCATGGCAGAGCACTCCTTGTTCCAGAGCTAAAGTAGATACTCACTCTTCTCTTATTTGCAGAAGGGAATTTGAAACTGCCTGAGACTCTGTTGCTGCTCTGTATCAAAGCACAGGAATGCAGGAAGGACACTATGCAGGTTATTAGTTCTGGCAGTCTAGAGTGCAGGAAAGTCTCATTAATTAGAAATGGATTGTGTTGCAGGAAACATTGATTCTGGATTTATTCTATTAGGTTTTTTTTTGTTGTTGTTTTTAGTTTGACATACAACACTACTGGATAAATAAAAATGAAGCAAAGTAAATGCTGCTAAATATTTCTCCTTGCAATTTGAACAATAGGTATTGTATATTGCTAGATATTATGTAGCTAAATAGCACTTATTTTTCAATCATATTTAGTATTTCTTGGAGGAAAAAAGAATAAAGAATACAACTTGTGTCTCTATCTACTCATGTAGATAGTGTAAATTTCCCTTTTGTTTTTTCAAAGATGAAACAAAATTGTGACACTTGGACTTCTTGAAATATTTTCTATGGCATCATCTAAAAAAGACAGGTATTTTAAGTGCATTAAGCTAAGACCCTTCTAGTTCAAAGAAGGGAAAAGAAGAGATACAGTACTGGGCATTTTTTTTCTGACTACTCTTAACACATTGTTTTTTCTTCATGCTGTGACAGTTTAAATTTATGTATGGTTGTACTGTCAGTGCAGTGTCTATCCATCATATGTGCTGTATAAAGGTCAGAATAGAAAAATGTCACAGCTTTAAGAGGGGAGGATTAAAAACATTTGTCTGAGCTTAAGCACTGGAAAATAAAATCTAGGTTCAGTCAACTACAGCTTAACCATATATTTTGATAAAGTTATTTCATTTAACCAGACACCTTGCAGGGTAAATGAGCTCTATTAATGTAATCATAACTGATGATTTTGCAGTGCACTGAAGTGAATGAATGGACTTCAGTGTTAGCTAACCTTCACTGTACTTTTCATTTTATGAATATAATTGACATTAGAGTGCACATTTAATCTATCATATTTATCCTCATGGTCTATCAATCGTGGTCAAGGTATGGAATTTTGAAATTGTCTGTAGACTGTACAGTTTACTGTAGCTTATCACCCAGTCATCTCATTAGCTGCTTCACTCTTGTTTTTTAGTATTGTGAATTTGGAAACTGCTGAAGGAAATGGTCTTAAAGCCAGGTGCCTCTAGAACATTATAAGGCAAGCACAAGAAGGAGAGTGCTTTTGAAGTCACACACACACTGACACATCTCTTTCATTTCTCATTCAGTGTTTTAGAACCAAAACGTCCCTTTCCTGCAGGGCTTTAGCTCCAGTGACACACATTTAATTGTTATCTGTGCTAAAGAAATAATATTAGCTTCAGTTCAGGTTTGATTCTTTTATGCAGCTTGAGTAATCTGATTTATTATTTTACATGGTGTTCCTGTGTGGTATGATGTTCTCTCTTGTATTGTAATTCTCAGTCATGTGAATTCCATAAAAGCACAAAAATCCACCATTTCTGTTTTATCAATATGACCATAAAGCCCCCTAAAAACCCCCAAACATTAATTGAAATACTTACTGCTAGCCAGTGTGAAGAAACTGGGATATTTTGTTTGAATCTAAATATGGCCATACACTAAGAGAATTTGGAATTGTTATAGAATGTAGGAAAAGGCTGTTAATATCAGCTATTAAAATGAAACTCCAAAGCTACATTAAAAATTCCTCAGAAAGCTGAAGACTTACACTAGAGTGGTTAAATGTGCATCCACAGAGTTTTTGTTAACCTGCAGTCTCTGGAAACAAGAAATATATTTGGCTCCATATGCTTGTCTTTATGCAGCAAAGGCAGGCTGCTCGTGCAGCCACCACCAGTGCATTATTCAAAAGAAAATGCTGTTTCAGTGCTGGTACTGAATTGAACATTTTTTAAGGACACTGAGGTATCCTTAGAGAAAAGAAAGAATAGCACCCAACCTAGTATTTTCTTTCCAGAACAAACTGTTGAAAGATTTTACATCTTGCATCTTCTTTCTTCACCTGTCAAAGGTGTTTCAGAAGAAATTTTGCTCCCTATTGGATAAGTTCACACTGCATTAAAGAAATATAAAATATCTTTCTATATGTTTAATGACATCTTTAATTTTCAGTGTTCATATACTCATATAGAGTATTTGAGGGCAAATCTGGTATAATCCTTTATTCTGTATTCCTAGCCATTATGCAAGTTACAGCAAGAAAAGAGCTCATCTCAAGGAGTTTTTCTCATGGTTTAATCTTTTTAAGGTTCTTAAAGGTACTTAAATGATTTAAAATGGTGTTATCAGTAACTTTTGATTTAGGGAAATTAAAGCCAATTTTTTTTTGGAGTCATCGTTATTTTGTTACTAAGGAACAAACTAAGGATACTGGCTGATAGTTCTTTCACAAACATAATCCCTTATAGCATTCTTTCTATGTATTTATGCACAGAGCTGCTGATGACTGAATGGAAATAGGATTTAGTGGGATTTAATAATATTCTCAGTAGAAAAGCTTAACTTAATATGCAAGTTCTAGTGGGAATTTTCTTTCCCAAAGATATTTTATAAGCATTTAGATACTTTAAAGTATACAAAATAGAGAGCCAGCTCTCAAGCAGAGAAAACAAGTCCCATCAAAGTATTATTGTATTTAAATGTAGACCTTTATAGAAGCTGCATACTAAACTCATGAACACAAAGCATGGGATTATTTGTTTTAAGCTTTGAATTGCATGTTCTCCTTTTTGTTATTGACTACACTTAATACAGTCTTTGCAATTATGCTTGGTATAGTCCCAAAATAGTAAAAATAGGATGAAGTTTCCCACAATTGGTCAATGGTCAAGAGTGATGAACTAAGCAGCATCCACTGGGCACTCCTCCTCACAGTCTGAGCCCCCTCCATAGGATGTGTAGCTGTTATCAGCAGTGATCCTGAGAATATCTTCCACTCTCCAGGAGTGACAGATCTGACACAGCTGCTACACCCTGGTGTGACAGCACAGATAGAAATTTAGCTGAAAAACTGGCTATTTATATAGGTTTTTGCTTCCACAAGGTAGCTGTGGAGCTGATAGACCATTTTTCCCCAGAAAGCTTGAACCTCAATGGTTGTGAACAACACAACTGATACAGTCTGGCAACTTCAGCTTCTGTAATGAATTATTAACATGAGAAAAGCTATTTAGTACCTCTGGAAATTGTAGCTGAATGCTAGGATAGCATCTCAGTATGTTGTAAGTGATACTGATGAATGGGTTCTGTAAAATTGAAATAATGGAAGAATTTTTAGAATATTAATGCAGTTAAAGCTGTCTGTCAGATGAGTCAGTGGCACAGCAACAACTGGTTGCTGAGTACCGGTTTGGAGATTGTTGAAGATGGTTTACTGAGCCAGAAAATTGTCTAATAAAGTGACTTTTTTTGTGTAGATGTTTTCTATAAATTCATAGTTATCTGCTAAATTACAGTCCATGTAATTTTGTAAAATAGTGCGAATGGTATTTAATTCAGCCTTTTCTGCTGAAATTAGATGCATGGGCCTGGATCATTTATTCAAGAAAATCAGTCTTGAAAAACTGATAGCTATTTTAAAAGAAGAGAACTTAGATTCTGCAGAAATAATCAGAAAGGTGAGGCTGATGTCTTCATATATTCTCTTAGAAATATGTCTGTCATAGTATTTTAATATGGTGACTTGGAAGCTGAGTAGACAAAGAAAATATTCTCATTGAACTACTACTGCATATTCAAGGATGAAAACAAAAAACCCAATTAAAATAATTGGATTTCTCTCTTTGATAATAAAGTTAAATGGACATATGGATGCCTCTAACTCATTCCTGTATATTTGTAAAATAAAAGGTGGTGGTTAGGAAAGATGGCTGTTGTTTGCAAGCATCATCCAGGCACAAACTACAGTGCTTGGAAATAAAACTGGAAATAAAAGCCAGTCATCAGTGAGTAGAAGTAGGGGTCAGGTTATCTGGTGGCTAATATCTGCCAAGGTTATCTGGCTTGTGTTTTTTCAGTCTCTTTGGGTTTCTGTAAGCTGTGTTGGGACAGGATGAGTCCCCTGCCTGAGATTTGCATTTCCTGTTGGACAGGCACCTGGGCAGGGCAGAGCCACTCAGGGGAATCGCTGCTGTGGGGACTGGTGGGGTTCAGACAATCCCTATAACACTTCTGTCCTTACTCTGAGAGATTTACTCAGCCTAATCTATCAGTAGGTCACCATGATCTCCTCCTACATAGCCACTGTAACAGACTTTCCCTTTTTTTGGAGAAATTCAAGAAAACTGCCCTCATTAAAAAAGAAAAAAAGAAGCCCATTTGGTGCATCCTGCTGTTGTGGTTCTTGCTTGAACATTTTTATTCCATGTGCCATATGAACTTTGCTGTAGTTAATAGTCAAGATAGAGGCCTGGAAGAATCTATAATTCAAGGTTGTTATCATGTCCCAAATTTTTTTTTTTTTTTAATTTACCAACCAAATCAATGAATGAAACATTTTTATACTGCATGAGACACTTATAGCTGTTTTTGTGTCTGTGTGACCATGTCTATCTAGTTGTCTATGTTCTATATTACCCCCTTCCCCAATTTTGTTTTTTTTTTCTACTTAACTCTAGATTGATCGATGTATCAATTACATGGCACCACACACATGGTTGTATCAGCTCAAATAGGCTATGAGTGGTAGCAGAGAGCTGGAAACAGGAAAAGTGGGAAGCTCTGCATTTACTACTACTGAAATGAATTGTTAAACTATACTCTTAAAAGCTGGTGATCACAGTCTTGGGTCCTGGCAAATCTGTAACAGTCATTGAAAAAACCAGAAATTGTTCTACAACTTTTACAAGTAAATCACTTATCCAGTATATTCCCAGTTTGAGTTTGATGTTAATGACTATTGTTAAAAATTGATTAAATGCTAGTATCTCATATATATTGCCAAAAGACAGCCCAAAGTAACAATTGTTTAGCATTATCTGACTTTCTAAAGCAAAAAGTCACAAAGGGTTACTCATAACAACTTGCATATGACTTTCTAGATCAGTAATTTCCATAAGTGCAGGAAAGTCCAATGGGACAGTTTTTAAATGTTGACCTTTTTATGTTTCTTGAAGCATTGCTGTGTGTTTATTCAGTCTTCATAAATCTGAATGGAAGAATGCACCCAAAAGTGCTGATAAATGCTTTAGATCTAAGTCTGTCAGAGATTCATACAGTCACAGTTTAAATCTATATTGAATAATGCATTACCTAATCTGACCTTTCCTATTTCACAGACCACTACACTTCTCCAAAATTGACTCCAGTATTGGTTCTTTGTTGAATCCGATAGTTTGGGATTGACTGAGGCAAATAGAGGTGAAACTTCCGACCATTCACACATTGTCAGCATCACTGGGTACACAAATAATTCAGTCAGTTATTTTGCAGCTCTTATTGGTAAAAAAATATTTTCTGATATGGTTTCTTAATGCCACCTTAAAAATTAATAGACAGCATTGTTTGTGTAGAGGGGAGTATTTGTTGAACTGATATCTAATTAATTACTTGAAATTATCTAATTAATTACTTGACATGCTAAAGGCTCTCTTCTGTAACTTAATGAAACACCTTGTAAAAGGGCTCTTTTTACAGAAGTGGGTCCAGTATTGTCAGTGAAAGATAATTTAGCTGTTAATGTTGATATGTGGATTCAGACAAGATGATATCCAAGCATGACAGTGGGGCCAGTTTCTATTTCAATATACATAAGTGTATGCTATTTTAAATGGGTTATTTAGCAGGCCTAATTAGTGTTTCTAGGCTTGCTGTAGCTATCTACTTATTTTTCAGAATTTCTGTAATAAATCTAATAAATGTCCCCATTTTCATCCCCAATTCCTGGGTGGCCAAGTGGCAAACATGGGCAAAATGTTCATGAGTCTGTGCCACCAAGTGGACTAGAGAGTGGCCAAAAGCTTTGGCAAACAACTTAAGATAGAAGCTGTTTACACTAAGATTGTTTTCTTACCAAGCCTGTCATACTGCACAGTTTGCTTGACTTTATTACAGAGGTTCCTCTGAGTATTCAGGTGGCCATTATGTGGAACATTAGGATTTCTCAGGACTATCTGCTGAGAGCTTTACAGTTTCCACAGAATGAATATATTGCTGTTTGCAGCACATGGTGGCAGCTGCCTGGACACTGGGGGCCATGGCTGTCCCAACATCTCTGGCTGGCTGCAGCCTCTGCAAGACATGGCTAATTTTATTCCAGGTAGAAGAAATATCTCCTTTTTGGGAAGTCTGGCTAACAAGGGAGTAGTTTTCTTGTGTTGCGTATCGGTTTGTTTTCTGGCTGTTATTGCTTCAGTCAGTGTGTAAGCTCTTGCCCAGATATGTTATATTCTCTCCAGGCATGGTTGTAAATATCATGTACCACCCTGGTACAGTCATGTATCTGTATTTACATCTGCATCTGTCTATATTATCTATAAAATTGGTTTTGTGCTTTTTCTAAGTGCAATTTGGAAAGCAAAACACAAAACTGAAATTTATGTAGCTCGTTCATCTGTATGTATTTGATGCACTGTATACACTGATTTCTAATTTTTATCTTTAATAGAAGCATCATCCTACACTGTGGCATAAAATGTTTCTGTTTCAATGTGTTTTTCTGCTGTAATTTAATATGGGAGATAAGCAGTGTTCCATACTCATAATTATAGGATTTTTTCAATTTTTTTTGTGAGTCAATTGAATGACATAAGTATCAATTTTTATATGGTGCATAAATATCCAATTCCATAATTACCTAGGCATGTCATGCATATTATTATTCAGTAAATACCAATAAAATAACTGAGGTGGTATTTAGTATATTCTGTTGAAAAAGTATGAGTGTTATTAAGCTAGAACACATATTGGGAAACACTTAATTGGGATGATTTTTTAATGTTATCTTTTACAGTGTTATTGTCTTTCAGATTAGGAGCTCTGCTGTGTGTCATTTTTCTGCTCTGTATCATGATATTGCATTGCTATTAGAATAACAGCATTTTAGTATTTGCCGTAAGAGTGCAGTTTAGTCTTTCAGAGTGTAATTCATTCCTGGGCACAGGGCCAGGATGAGGCCTGTGAATCTCCCAAATCCAAATTCAGCTCCCAAATGAGTGTCAAAGCATATAAAATTGTCATGTTTTCCTGCCTCATTTGGCCTGGTGAACAGAACTGCTTTTGTATATACTTTGATGAGATTTGTGCTGTGGAGAGAGCTAGTCCAGAGATGTAAGAGCCCAAATGGTGTTTAGGTAGGGACCCGCCGCTCCTGCTGAGCACGGCTGGGCTGCACTGTGGGTCATGGCACAGCTCTGTGCCCATGGTTTTGCCCATCCCTGACACTGCCCTGCTGTGGGAGAACCCTTGGGGTTCCTTCATAAAGGGAACAAAGTAACTCCATATAAAGTGACATTTTTTCCCTCAGAAGTTATTGGAGGCAGTCACTCATACAGGCAATACTGTGATTGTGAATTAAGCAGCCACCTTAGCAATGGACACAGGCCTCCTTACTAGGCCAAAACCAAAACAGGCAAAGCATTTGAAATTAGTGTAAGAGTGTGGGAACTGAATTTTTGGACATGCATATTTGACTCAGCAGAAGAGCTAAGGAGTGATACACTGACTTGAGAACTGAAAATATAACATCAGCTTCTGATGAGCCAAAGAAGCTCTGTTAGGCTTAAGCTGAGCACTTCTGTGTTCAAGCTGCTCATCCTCAACAATGAGATTTGTACAAATGTCCTTTCCTTCCTGACAGAGTGGGAAATGCTCTGAATTAGTGTCAGTCCTGGGGAGGTGGCTGCTGCAGGAATGGCAGCGGTGCATGCTCTTCCTGCAGGAATGAACTACTGCCAGAGCCGCAGTAATGAGTTACCGCAGTTCTCCCCCCAAAAGACACCTGTGTCTCCCCGTGCTGCACTGACGGGGACGGTTCTGAGCCACCAGTGCTCTGGGGTGTCCTTTGAGGTGACAGTAAGCCAGATTTACCCAGATGAGGGAAGTCTAAATAAAAGGCCTGTTTGTATGGTGTAACACAGACTGGGAACTTAACTCAAAAGGCGTAAGGGTCTTTGACAGCGTGCACACTTAATTACTGGGAGGCCAGATTTCCTGGAGTTGGAAGTGCTGCTGACCACCTTCAGAAAGGAGAAATGGATGTCTAAACCTGCTGGGGACAAAGATGAATTTAATTGGAATTAATTTCTCACCATGTCAGATACAAAACGAAATATTTCCTTTAAAATAACTTCCTTCCCTTTTATTTATTTATCTTCAATCTGTTTTAAATTATTTCTGTAGAGCAATCCATGACATACAATCAGTATTGCTTGTAGGCAGTTTTATGGGCACACTAGAGCTAAATTTTACATAACTGGAAAAATAAATTTACACCTTCTCCAGATGAAACTTGCTGTACTATAAATCCTCTGTGCAGTTTGAGTTCTATCTGAACAACCATTCATTAAACATACTGCAAGATAAGAGGGATTGGGCAGGTTTAGGTGAAGATCAAGAAGATTAGAACTAACAAAAGAAGAGAAAATGCAGAGAAAAACAAGCTAGAGTGCTTTGTGCATGTGGCTGATGGTGTGCAATGGGAAAATGACTATTTCTGGCCCAGTGGGTTCTTCCTGTTTGTGTTCACCATACGAACTGTGTAAATAGAAATTCAAACTTCTGTACAAAAGGCACAGTAAAATAGATTGCTTTGAGATGTCAAATCTGACCTGTTAGCTGTCATTTTCATGTGTCTTCATGTACTTTACTGCTATGGTATATCAGTCACACAGTTTCTAGGGAAAATGGGACTTCTACACTGTGGACACAAAGGCAGAGCCAGAATGCAGCTGATCTAAATATTGTATTTGTTTACGGTGAACTGTGTTTAAAGCTCTGCCATTTTTGAAACAAAATCCTGAGGAAGCTTTTTTTCACTTGGACTGCTGAAATGTTTCTGCAATGTAATTATTTTAATTGAATATTCAGAAGCAGTAGATACAGGAAAATTCTACAGGCTCTTCTGCTGGTGTTCAGCTGGCAAGAAGCACATGAGTTTAGTAGAAATTTCTAATTCTCAAGAAAATGTGAATTTTCTTCTATGTCTGGATTTCAGAGACAGAGACAAATATCCTTGGTCTTTAAGAGGCTGGATGCTTTTATGAAAACCTGGTCCAACTCCTCTTCATATTAAATCAATAACCATGATTTGTGTTTTAAGAGTGAGGATTTCTTCCACTGTTGGTGTTGGAAGAAACAACAGACGAGTTTTGATATCTGGGGTCAATCTCTACATTTATGAATAGTCCTGACTCTAATGAGAGCTGCAGAAAGGATGTATCCCTTGTGTTCGTCACCCTCATGGCCTGACACAATGTGTGTGACGTGTGTGAGAGGCTTCTGAGGAAAAAGAGAGATGTAGGAGTGTAGATGTTATCTTGAAATGCTTACTAAATACACAGATTGACAATAACTAGAAGTCTACAGGAGTCTACGGATTGTAAGAGTGGTAATTAATCATAATACTAGAATATTCAGGTGGGTGATCTGTTTGCAGTTTTGGGAAAACTCCTGCACACCTCAGTTTAGTGAATCTGTGGCCATAGCTACTGCATCAATATAGTACATCTGTTTTCTAGGGCCAGGTAAAAGCCATCCTATACAAAATAGTCATTTTTGTATAATTTCCACAACTTGGTGCTGGATAATTATCTTTCCTCAGTTTCTCATTAAGTGAATGTAGAAATCCTCATAATAATGATCTTTGCATAAACTAAATGGTCTCTTTTCTGTGGGAGAAATAACCTTATTATTCTATAATTCTAGAATTAGTTCATAGTTAATTTACTTGCTTGTGTATTGATGTTCATATATATGATCAAGTGTTTGGAGAATTACCGAGGAAAGCTCAGCTTAGAAAATGGGCTTTGCTTTTAGTTATGGCAATAAGGTGGTCTCTATTCTTGGCAGGGAAGTGAGTTTCAGGACTTGGCTTTATGATCTGTGGAAGTTAGTTTGCATGCCTGAGTCCTTTTGAGTGTGAGCTGGAGGGATGTGATTGTGACAATGCTGTGGAACAGGAGTTGGTCTCCTGGGAATTAGTGGTGTGGGGAGCAGGTCAGCACAGCAGGCTGTGATGCATCTCTGTCCCAAAAATCTGCAGCTGCAGCCCTCATTTGCCTTTTGTAGAACAGATGCCCAAATGCTCAGCATTGGTTTCTGAATATCAAGGATAAGAATCACAGCAGGGAATGCTTGAGTGATTTATAGGAAGAGGTGATTTCCAAAAAATATTTTCACGGGCACAAACATCAGTATGTATCAAGACTGTTCCCTGGCAATTCTTGAACTGGAACAGGATACAATTTACTGGATGAGTAATTTGCTGTGAATGGTCTGTTCATCTCTACTCTAACATTTTCTAAGCAATTGATTATGACAAATTACCAGGTAACAGGTTTATTCAGGCTGTGCTTTGAAACAAACAGCCTCTGCTGTGGATCCAGCCTGCTGAGCTGCGTGACAGCCAGTGCCCCTGAGCTTTTCTCAAAAGGAATATTCTTAGATCTAAGCAATCTGTGATTAAATCCTTATATCAATTCGTCTCACTCAGTTATTTTCTTTTAATTTTTCAAATTGAATACTATCTTTTGTTAGCAGTGACTATGGTGCTGAGCAGTCACCCTTGCAGTGGTCTGCTTGGCACACTGACAGATGGGGCAGGCTGCACAGCCTTGGTGCATAACAATAGACTTGGTGGTTACTCACTGGCACAAATTGCCAGAAGGGACTATAGAAGATGATTACTGTGCAGGAAGCTTTCTCTGGGGAGGTTTGTTTTGCCCATTTTGTTCTGGAGAGTAGTCAGTCCATTCCAGGGAAAGTGCTGTGGGCTTTGTGGTGTGCATTGTTGGTGTTCCTTGGGCTCCCTCAGGACAGGCATGCCTGGAGGATTGGCAGGCTTGTGTTCCTGGGCTAGATTTGTGGTTGTCTGCATCCCTCTCTGCTGCCAGCACGGCCTGGTGATATTTAGGTACTCTGTTTTGGGTGGAGGAGTGACATGATCCTTTTACATGTTTATCCCTTGAAACCGGAGGTCATTAAGATACTGAAACAGATGCTACAATTAATTTGCCCGTGTTTAAGGAAATGTTTCTTCCCCCCACATACTCTTGGTACCTCATTATCACAATAAACAGCATATGCTTCACCTATAAGAGTAGAACTTGTAGGTTGCTGCTACATTATGAAGATTTTTTGCTTGTGCTGCTCAATTATGAAGGCAAAGCTTGTAACAGAGATCTGCTTGTATTGAGGCATGGTGTTTTCAGCCTTCTGGGACTATTACTTAGGAATTTCCAATTTTGAGAAGACAGGTGATAAACACATTCACAGAAAAACGAGTGCTCCTTAGTGAGAAGTTGTGGTAAGATAATGTCTCACCACATTTTGTATTGATTGTATGGAAGCTGTTATTTCTTGTTAAAATATTGGAATCCAACCTGTTGTTACTAATTTAGAAGGGCAGGATTTATCTTGGTATGACAAACCACCTTACAAAGGTGCTTTTCCTACTCCTCTTATCCATCCATCTCTAGCACCCTGTAGAAGTGTCCATTTCTTTCTTTCCTTTGACTAATAGTAGTGTGTTACCCTGTAAATGGTATTGAGATCAGGTCAGATTAGTCTTACTCTAAGAACTGTTATAAACCTGTGCTAATGTATGTATGCTAATTATACAGTATGAAATTCTTATAAAGAAATATGGTAGCAATCATTGTTTTCAGATAAAGTGATCATGACTATTCTTCTAGTTTATGATGATATAGTAGAAAGAAGTTTAATTTCTCAATCTAACGACTAATGTTTTTACAAATGCTGTATTGGTTGAAAAAGCTTCTATTTTGTTGAAGCTACTCTGTACAGGGGAAAGGATTGGGTTTGTTTTATGGCTTTTGATAAAAATCTGAACATACTCAATTTTCATAAAACATCCCTGTATGACATAAAACAGCTTTTTTAATGAGTAGTCATATACATTTTCACATGTCACAGAGGAGGTTTCATTGTCAATACAGGAAAGCTGGTTACAGGAGGGAAGTGATTTTTCTGTTTAGCTGAACTGAGTCTCTCCAAATTCTGTGTAACTGTATGGGGTAATAGCTGCCAATTCATCTAGGCAGGAGAGGAGAGATGGAAGCAAGAAAGTAACTTTTCTCTGGTCATGTTGTAATTTGCTGTTTGTTTGTTTTGGGTTTTTGTCTCTTTTATCAGTTCTTGAAACCTTATTAGCATTTTTTTTTTTTTGTTTTGCAACTGGTATGAAAAATAAGGCAATTTGTTCAGCTTTACATGGGCTTATGTTATAAAGCACACTTGTAAACATAAATAGACACATATTTATAATAATGAAAACACTAATGAGACTTAAGCTGGTACGTTAGAAGAACCAGCAAATAAAATGTTTGGCTTTTCAATTTCAAAGGATGTAAAGAGTAGAAGCTTAGACAGTGTGAGGCACACAGCTTTCACATAATTTTTCAGATACCTGTCTTTTTGCATTATGTTAGAGCCCAGATAATAAACAAGTCTGATTACTAGTGCTTAATGTTACTTTCTTTCCATTTATGCCAAAAGAGATAAATAGCACCTCATTCCTTTTTTCTCAATAAAATATGCACACCTCTCCCTGTCCCCGTTTCTAATGGCATGGTACAGCAACCCACACAGCTTCCAGAAATATTTGTTTGTTGAAGGCATCAGTTTGGGTGTAGCAATTCTACTGCTAGCAAACCCCAAACCTCTTTGCAAGAGGTTGGCCTTGATGTTGCTCCCTGACAATGGCAAAAATTACAGTGGCTAGCAGGCGCCACACTGATCATCTGGGCTTTGCAACTTCTCTGTTGTATTTTCTGTGATTACTGTCATCCCAGAGAAGAGTTCTGTCAACAGATGAGTGTTCTCCTGTGAAAAGTAAGAAGACAGGCAGATGAAGGAGAGCAGCTTGGCTCGTACCATCACTCCTCAGTGCCCCAGAGCAGCACAAACATGGGATGCACTCCCACGCTCGGCACCAGCCCTTTCCAGCTTCTCGCTTGTAAAGCCCAGAGCAGGGATAAACATAAACAAGGGCAGTCAAATGGTGGAAGGGAAGAAAGTAGGAGAAAAAGAGGTTGAGATGGAAAGAAGTCAGCAGCAGGAAATGAAAACTGGGCAGAGCAAACAATTGTAAAGCTGGAACTGGTATGAAACTTCAAAGTTGCAAATTTGCCAGTAAGCACCACTGGTGAAGAGGGGATCTAGGAAGCAAAGCTGAGAACAGAAATCATGCATCTGAGAAGCTACTGGTCTTTCTCAGAAGTAACAACCTTTTATCACCACTTTCAATTGACTCACAGCCAAAACTGCAATTAAGCTTCAATATATTTTATAAAAAATAGTACTTAGTTTACTTTCACATAAGTGAAGAGATACAATTGCACAATGGTGGTTACAATGGTAGAAATACATACTGTTGATAAAATGTTTGGAAGAGATTTAAAAACAGACTGTACAGCACCACATCTGAAATTGGATGATGGCAAAATGAGTCATACTCCTTGTCTAAGTAAATCAAATTCCTAAATCTTTCTTTTGGAATAAATAAAAAAATACAATGTGCAATATGTGTCTGACACTACCAAAATGTTTCCTGAAGTTAAGCAATATATTAAAACAAAAAATGAGGTAAAAAAAGACATTCATGCATTTAAGCCACCATTAGTCTCTGACTCTAGAATAAGGCAGATCATAATCTTTTAAAAACTGTCTTTAGCCATTTAAATCCTCTTTAGTGCTTTTCAAGACAAGGCCTTGACAGACCTTGTAGAATCATGAGTTAAGATGCTTTTTATTTCCAACAGGTCATTTTTGACAAGTTCAGCCATATTTGAAATGCATTACATAGTAGAAAATGTTGCTTTTGTTTAATGAAGAAAGAAATGTAAATTAAAAGGAACTGAGAGAGATGGATGCTTTTAGAGTTAATCACAAATGAGACTGCTTTGGGGGAGGGAGGTAAGGGAAAGAAAATTATGTGTCATCCTCAGTTTTAATGACGTGGAAAAGGGTGACGTTAAACAGGACTTGATGTCCATTATTCCAGGCATAGAGAGCTCTATCTCTTGCATTGTAGTCAAGCATGGATATATGAAAATACTGATTATGGAAAGGAATGTCTGTGTACTCGTAAGTGGAGGTTTTTGTGGAATAAGAATAGTAGACCTTGGCTCCTGTTAAGTGCGAGTTAGTAACATACAAGGTGCCACAGATCATGAAGGATTCCCCAGCGCTTCTCTTTGGGTAGCCCGTGCTCCAGCTCTTCAGCACCTCCAGTGTATCCTGGTTCAGCTGGCTGATGACAATGTTGCCTGCATTCTGGTTGGTGGCATACACAGCCCACAGCCCAATTTCATCTGCCATCAGGTCGATGTCAGAGAAGCCACCCCAGGTGTAGGGGTAGACATTGTGGAAGCCAGCGTACTCGAGGCTACGCTGAGCCAGCACCCGCCCCGTGTCAAAGCTGTACTTGATGATGATGTTGCTCTGGTACTTGTTGAAATAGAGGGAGCCGTTGTAGACAACGTGGTTGGTTCCTGCCCATTTGAATGGAAGGTTGTATGTCCTTGATTCGGCCCCACTGACGAAGTCTGCGATTGATTTGTATTCACGGACAATTTTATTGTTAGTGTAACTATCCATGTACCAGACCTGGAAAGAAAACAAAGATTGGGAGTAAACATCTTGAACACAGGGTGTGGTACGTGATCATGATATGGCGTGATGGAGACATTGCAGAATGAGAAGGAAAACAAGTTTTAGATATGCAGCAGGCTGTCAAAGTGCAACATTGTCCATGTGCCTATTACAAAAGCAGGAAGAACTCTTGAATTTCTGAATCAAAACTTACCTCTACAGGTGAACTCTCAATGCAACTGTTACTAACTACAGTATCTGCATTTTCAGAGAAACTTAATTTTGGATTATTCAGTGTTTGGGTCTCTGCTGTATGGTGCTTGCTTAAAGATATTTCTGGAGACTAATAATCTAAGAGAGAGATGGGAAATGACACATGAGATAAACTTGAATTTATACTTAGGAATAAATGTGGTTAAACTTTTTTCAGCTGATTCTCTATTCAAAGAAAAAGTCTTTTTTTAGTAAAGGAAACAAAAACAATAGCAATGAAATCAGTAAAGTTTCAAAGCCATTTCCCCCCCTTAACACAGAAATATTACTTCTTTTTAATGTTCTGTATGCAACTTCCATTCCCCCCATTTTTTCCTTCGTGCATTTTGCCTTTTCTTCTTTTTGTTTCTCAGAGTTTGCTGTTCTCCTAAAAGTAATTGAGATTTCTGGAGTCAGTAGCAAACCTGCACAGACAGAGTGGGCGGGGAGAACTGCGTACAAATCTTCATTTATTGTCATTTTTATGTTGCCTTTTCTGTTGCCTTTGGGGTCTTTTTCTGTATTCAAAAAATTAATGTTGTGGGTCTCACACAAACGATACCTCGCATTGTGACTTCCAGAGCCCTTTGATGGAGAGAGCACCTTTTTGAAACTGTGGCCAATTTGAGATCCTACTGCAGATCAAACAATAAAACAATAACATAACTTGGATAGGATGGAGCAAATGGTCTGACTAGAGCCTATATGGGGCCTAATCCTGCCACTTTTAACTGTGCTGCATTATGGGTCCTGCTCGTGGGTAAAAGTGTTGATGTTTTAGATTACTCTGGTTCTTAAAAGACCTAACCACAGTTAAATATGTTAGGAAATAAAAAAATTGTCTGTTCAGATAGATGTTTGTCAACCCTGAAAGAGTTGAAGAGGCACAAAAGTGCTTAGATAACTTTTGTCTTTGGATGTTTTTGCAAAAATACTGTTGCTTTTTCTCTGAAGATGTTTGAGCATGAAAATGACTGAAGTAGAAGAAACATGCTTGAGAATGTAATTTCCTAGGGGGAAAGTATCTTTTAAAGGATTAAAATAAAGCAAGTAAGACTCCAGGACACAAAGACAGTGCCTTAACATACTCGGTTATTTTTCTCTGATGCCAATGGATCCGTCATCCAGGCTCCAAATCGGGTTCCAGATATCTTCACTGTAATGGGGCCTGTAATTTTCATCAATTTGCCGCACGCTGAAATTAAAAACCAAAAGCATTAATGCAAATAATTGTACAACTCTCTTTGACCTCAGTCAGAGCACAAGAACAAATTCTCCAAACTACATAGTGGCTCCAGGGGATTCAGGCTTATGTTGAAGATGGATTGTCACCTTCACTGAAGGAACTTTTCCATATTGAAGAGTAATATAAATATGTAAAAACATGCACATAAAATTTTATTGGTATATATTTTTGTATATACATCTTTTGAAGCACAATTATGATTTTTGGGCATAAACTAAAATACAACCTAGGAAAATATCTTCTGAACTGAAGTGAAGAACATTTAATAATAAATGAAATGAAGACACAATCCCCCCTGGCTCTTGCCTTCAGAAAGTTCAGCGCAAGGCTAGGATTGATGGATGTTTCAGTTTGCATTGGCCAGGGTAACAAGGTGGCTAAGGGCAGACACAAAAAATGAGCTTGTACACACAACATGGCTGTGCTCAAAGCTTGTGCCTGACTGCCCCGTGCTTGCACACATGTGGCTCTTTCTGTACTGGAGACTGCCTGAAGAAAGTGAGTATAGGAATTATTTAGCAAGCTTGGCTGTATTGGTTGGCTTCTAATCCATTAGACTGTCTGGGAGGAAATAATGGAAGTCAATACCATCTTGAATGCTGACCTTCCTAACAACTCAAAAATCTATATTTTAGGGGACATTAATAAGATATTTATTAGTAACAAGCTCCTGGTGGAATTCATGTGTTTACCAAGATTTAATATCCCACAGTGACATACATGTAATTAGGTCAAATAGCATGTTTTTAAAGAAAAGAATGTAAAAAGAAGTGAAACATTTAATTAATGTTTTTAATTTAAAAACAAATGCTTCTCTGTGCTACATGGTCGTGGTGTACTGATAAGCATATCTAGGAAATGTGGAAAACAAACTGTATCTGGTGTTAATAAGAGTGAATTTAATCAGCTTCAGAGAGGGTCACATCAAGCCTGAATTTTATGCTGTAACTGGAAAGGAATGTATTATGCCAGCCTCTTTTGGTCACTTAGAAAGGGGTTAATGCTGTGGTGAGAACTCAGAGGCTGCCTGAGTAGTTTTTGTTCACAGCCAGGGAAGTTGGATGTATCAGAAATGAAGATAACTGAATGCATGCTGAGGCCTCAATGAGCAGGGTAGGCTGTCTCTGTTTTCTGGGTCAATTAAGAGGCATTATTTTTATATCTCAATCCATGTATGTTGCAATATTGAAGATATTTTTGGAATTCCCATTTTAAAGAATCTTATAGGTTTTTTTAATACTTGATTATCACAGTACATGATTTTTTATTCTGGATTTTTTTTGTAGATAGGTTGCTAGCATTGTGTGCTGAGTGCTCTTTTTCTGCAGCATGAACTGCTGTTGAGTATGAAAGGTAGAGGACTATAACCTGTTAAGGTGAAGGCTCTTATTTTTAGGTGATATGTTAGTAATTAGTCTCAGAAATGGGCATGAGATAACACGTCTGAAGGTCTGAGTTTAAACTTGGAATACTTAATTTGGAACAAGTTATCAGAAAACTAATAAGAACAAGGAAATGAACTTGTAGTTTCCAAGATAATTGAAACACAGTGAATGTATGAGTTATAAGGTATACTCATACTAATTGGTGCTTTTAAAATACAGTATTGCAATTAGTGGGAAATCATAAAAAGAATTTGGAATCTGAAGCACTGTTTCTTCTATGAAAAAAAGAAATCCAAGAAGCTAATTGTGGACTCATAATGAATTGTGAAGTTTTGCTTCTGAATGGACAAAACCTATGGAAGAGCCCCTGGCAGGGATGTGAATGCTCCCAGAGCCACCTTTTGTGTTGGGGGGCCCCAGGTGTTGGAGCTCTCCCGGGGGGCTCAGCAGTGCCAGGGTGTGGTGGGAGCAGCACGGGCACACAGCAAGCTCGGGGCTGGGAGCTGCAGTGGGACAGGGGCAGAAGCAGGCGGTGTCTGCAGGCCCTGTGGGGTGTGCACGCAGCTCTGGGGCTCTTTGGGTGCTGCTCCATTTGTGAGGAGCTTTTTGAGGATAGACAACAATGTTCAGCGATTTGTATGCTTCAGTGTCAGTACTGTGGTTCCTCTGTTGCATTACTTGTATTTATCCTGAATGTATAGCTCGCTCATTACAGTTAGTTACATGTTGTTAATAATTAATTAACCTCCTCAGCCTTCATTTAGTTTGAACTATATGAAGTGTGTACCCCTGTCATGGGAAGGAGATGCTTTTAGAGAATGATCTTTCAAAATGTATTGAGATGCTGTTCAATGTGAAAAGAGATGACATTGTACTTCAGCTGCTAAATGATCAGCAGTTTGAGTCAGGGCCTATTTCTGGTCAAATTTTTATTCCCAGACAGCATGTAGTGATCAAGAAAGGAAGAATCTTAGGAGAGCTGCTGTATATCTGAGGGGCAGCTGACTGAAAAAGTGACAAAGCTTCTCTTTTTGGAATAACAAAACAGAGCACTTTATAAGAGACATGACGACTTTTTCCCTCCTGCCCTATGGTAGGTCCCATTTTTCTTTTCCTTCCTCATTAAGCAGAAACCTATAGATCTGCCTATTTAAGATATAACTTGATGGAACTGGTATTTAAAACTAAGGAACACTACAAGTATTTTTTCCACGTATGGTAAGGCATTCCCATTGTAGTGATAATTCATATCCCATCAGCAGGCTTCTTCTGTAAACCCCAGCTGTACCTGAGCTCTGCTGACCTACTTGCTGCCACCATGGACAGTAAAAAGGAAGCAGCAGAGCTATCAGAGCCCTCTGTCTTGTCATCCCAGGCTCCTCATAGCTGAGAGATTCTTATGACTGGGTTTCTGTTTAATGAGCAAGCAAAAGAAGTCGAACCAATCAGAAAGTCCTCTCAGTTCAGAAAGTACTGCTTGAAAGGACAAGGCCCCCAGAGCAAGTTTTGGCTGAATGGTCAACTTGAATCAACTGATGCTGTTTTAAACTGTTAAAGGCTGCACAAGTAACTTTTGCAGAAGTTATGTTTAACAGCTCACTGACACAAGATGAGCTCTCTTGGTTTTAAACACTTACAACTTTGCATTCAGTCCAAGAAATTTTCCTTACTCCTCCACCAAACCTGTTAACAGCTTCTTGTCTGCTTAAGAGTGTTGATCTAATTCGTGGCTGTGTTCTCAGATGCAGAATGAACTTTTTAATTGTTTGGGTGGCTGCATTAAAGTTGATCTTGCATGCTCAGGTTTTTTGCTAGGGAATGGTAATACTAACATATTGAAGGCAGGATCCTTTACCTAAAATTTTTCTGGCATGAAAAGTCTGGGATTTTGAAATGAATGAGAATTCCAATTAGTTTCCAGTTGAGACATTTCTTTAGCTCATTTTGTATATAGAGAATCAGAACAGAGACAAATGTCATGTGAAATGGCAATCTTTTCTGCACTATGAATTTTCCATAGCAGTGAGGGGGCTGGCAGTTAAAACCAGCCTATGCAAATTTCTTTTCAGCGTAGCCAAAACCCCCGTCCCTGCCCACGCACATTTTTTATTTTTTCCCTTTCTTTCCCTTGGCAGAATGGAACAGACGCAAAGTTTTGGTTTATAGCAATACAGCAATTTGATTGCCTGATGGGAGAAGGACCAGATGCTAGTAAAAAGTCAGGTCAAGTATATCTCCATACTAGCAAATGTCAGGAAGTTCAGGTACACTAAGAAAAATGTGATATTTCTAGACATTTTTTTTCCTTTCCTAGGAGGTTCAGATGGGGTTTCACAGAAAAGCAGTGGGATTTTTTTGAAGCCCTCAGTCTCTTTCCCTTGCCTTTGGAAGAAGCAGCTGCCTACATTAGAAAATCATAACTGATTGCAGAAGTTGGAAAATCCCTCATCAAGTCTTTTTGCATCCTAAACTGAGCTGCACAAGAAGCATCATATCGTGCACAATCCAGCTGTTTCTGGCTTGATTCATTTCCTATAACAATTCTGTACAGTGGATTCCTGGAAGTCTGTTCATGATTTTCAGTATTTACTTATATTAAGGAAGAAGTTGAGTGTGAAGTGATCATTAAAAGAGAAAACAGATGTACTTTTGTACAGTCTGTGAAAGTATATGGGGCTGAGGGCATCTGGAAAGCTCCAAAGTGAACAAATACCAGGGGGAGGCTGTGATAGCCCAACTGCCCAGGGGCTGTTTTGGAGATAGCTAGAAATGGGTAGAGAGTCCCACAGTCTCTGTGATGTGAATGAATATTGGTAGCTTCTATATAGAGCAAGTGAGTGTATCATTTGTAGAAGAACTGGCAAAGGAAATGAAATCAAAACATTCTCTTGAAGTGTTCATAAACATCATTATTATGGGGTGTTTTTGTAGGTAGTAAATAGGGGAAAATGAAGTGAGGTGGTTTTTTGGTTTTTTTTGGCACTTGCACAAATGACTTCCAAGTGTTTTACTGCTTGCACTTTTCTGCTTACGGTAAAATTTGTCATAACATATTAGTATGAGGGAGTGAAGAATTAGTTCTTAATGAATGTATGTCTGTTTTCCTGCATAATGTGCATCCAGGAAGCACTATAGTATAGATATTAGAGTTTGCTGAGAGGAAACCTCTGGATTTTTCTGCATGAGTGCCATGACTTGCTATGTAATCTTTGGAAAAGTCATTTCTACTCCGGGGCTGCTTGTTCCTTTATCTACAAAATGGAGATAAGAATCTGTATCTCTGTTGCTCAGTTTTATACTAAATGTGATATTTGTTAAGTTTTTCAAATCCTAAAGGGAAGGATGCTTTGGAAGCTCAAGTACCACCGCAATCAATAGTCTCATGCCTGCACAAATAGCTCCTCTGCCACTTATGTAGCAGACTTCTTTGGATACTTCTGAATTTCTAACAAAAAAATGTTACTGTAAAATATTTCTCAGAGTCTACATTATAATCAGATGTAGCTAGACCTGAATCCAATGTATATCTACTCTAATTATATGTCAGAGTGTTTATTGGCTTCTATGAATGCTACCCATGTGAGTTTTTTTCCAATTTCATAAACATGTCATGACAAGAATAGGAGGTTCCAAGCATCCTGTGCAACCTGCATTCTCTTATAAATGCACGGCTTACAGGACTCTCAGCAAAGACCCATACATGCATAAGTACATGTGACTTTGGGGTGTGTGTAATCACATGCACTCTATTCCTACGTGTTTAGCTGCATGCACCCTTTTAAAGTTCTGTGAACTAATTTCTAGGCAGCTTCATCTTGAATTTTCTCTTATTCCAAAGAGAAGGAGCAAAATTCAGTCATCACAACTGTTGTGATAATCACTAAACCTCAGTGAAAGTCAGATAACTGCTTAGTGTATGCTAATGAGTGTTGGAAGTGTTGCCAGTCAGATGGAAGAACCCTTTTAAGTGGCCAGGACAGTATCAATAATGCATCATACTGCTGAAAAACACCTGCTAGGGGGAAGAATGGAGAATAGCTATTGCACACGCTGATTAGAAAATTGCATTGTGAAATGCAACAAAATCTGCGAGGATTCAGGCCAGATCCTGTGGCATGCTGGGGCCATTGGCTTCTGGCTGTCAGGCTGGCATGGACAGGCACAGCTGGGTCATCTCCAGTGTGGCCACAGAGGAGGTGTTGGAATGAAAGCTGCTTTCCCCTTATACTTTCTGATCTGAGCACACAGTCTCAGCTTTCAGGAGCTGCAGGAAGCTGAACTGAGGCTGTTTGTACTTTAAAATGCACACAGGCATAGGCCAGAAAAACAGCCAGTCCGTTAGTAGGGGACCATAAAAGTTATTTAAGCATCTAAGACCAGGGGATAATGCCAATAAGGGTGAATGAATCTGTGTCACATCTTGAGAAGGTCCACTCTGTTTTGATAATGGATATGCTTAACAATTTATTTTATACAAAAATTTTCTCTCTACTGCTAATATACGTAATTTTAATTTTTTTTCATTAGGTACATCAAGAGATTAGAATGTGTTGTGGGAATTCAGGATAGATAGGCTGTCAATACACCTCGTAATTCTGTTGTATAAAATATGTCTCATACTGTCATTGCTTCACTGATCAGTGTTACAAGATGCTGTAAAAGCAAAGAAAAACAAGATACTTGTTAAACTGATGATTTTTGGTATCTAATAACTTACTAGAACACTATCAGAAAATACTGTTTATTCATAGGAATTTTCTTGTTTGCTGCAGTATTGCAACACAGCCATTTTCTCTTGACTGCCTTCTGTCAATGCAGTAATATGCTATTATGTCTGTGTACTGAGGGGAAAATAGGATCATAAGAAATTTCTGTTTGAAGAAGTCTTTCATGTATTTTAGCACATCATCACTGTGCTATTTCCAGTATAAAATAAAGAAACTGAAATAAATAATTTAAGAGGCTAACTTAACCTAGATTTTTCTCATTCTAATGCATCACAAATAAGGAGGCTCTACTTATCCAGTTAAGAAGATATTGAATGTCATGTGTAGCATTTAAAATAAACATCCCACACTTGATGCCTGAAACACTGATTACAGGCCTAAACCTTGGAATTTCAAGTTTATTCATATTCAGTGTTAAAATCCAAAGTGTTTATTTGTCATAAAGGGGCTGGATTGTTTGCTGTAGTAATCCAGGTTGCAATAATGATCCGTTCAGAAATCCAGAATGCATGAATAGACTGGAGAAAGGGGAAACTGCATTGTGTTTGTAAAGCAGGTTACTTATCCCTAATGGGAGTTGAGGCTGACACTTGATATTGATCCTTCAGGCCCTTAGTTTTTGGTAGCTGATGCTGAGCTAGTGCTGATTTGAGAGATGCTCAATGCTTGAGATTTTCGGACTAAAGCCACCAGCATGGGAGCAGCCAAGACGGAGGCAGCCTGAGGTAAACCTGCTGCAGCAGTAGCAATGGATTATTGCTGTGCATCCTGCAGAAATCATTCTTTGCTCCCTTAAATTCGATGTTGGACTTAGACTGTAATGTGAATTGGAGAATGGAATATCTCTCCTAACACTAATATTACAGGCTGAAGGCATCACAGTCAGAGAGGCCTCTCAGGTGTTATAGCAAGATGACAGGGTTACCATGTAGACATCTCTAAACTGATTTCAGTCTACTTTCCACTATTTTTTTTTCACACTGACAGCCCAAAGATGACTCCAGTAGAAGTGTCTGTCTGAGCTTTTTTTAAAGAATATTTGTAACTCTCCAAGTGGCTTAAACCTCAGATTTTGAATTTGCCATCTGATATAATTTTTCATCTTAATTCCTTCTGTATACAGTAGGGCAGTACATTATGTCATGTGCTTGGAATGATATGACTGGCCTTAAGTTGAGTTACTCTTGTCTTTTATTAGGGTAGCACACATCAGAATAAAATGCAGTCTTTCATCAAAGAAACAAACAACTCCTGCCCTCCCCCCTAACCTTAATCTTTCTAAAGAGAGACAATTAAAAATGCACAGCCAAGGGACCAAGTTTGCAATGAACTTGTTAACTTACTGAGCTTTTTCATGCAGTCACGAAGCCTGGTTTCCAAATTGACTACACGCTGGTGTAGTTCCTCATAGTCATAAGCACCAATTTCTTCCTGAATTCCAGTGAGCACAGTAGACAGATTCCTAATTTCCTCCTTGAACTGTGTGATTAACTTGGCATCAGTTTTGTATTGTTCCAGAACTGGGATCAGTGGCAGGAGCTCATCCATCTTTTCTTTCAACTCCTGTTAAAGACAATCATATGTTCATTAAAGCAGTTTAAAGGAGTTCAATCCCCTAATTTCCTTTAATATAATATTTATACCTGATTATTGAAACAGCTTGAAAATGATTATTTCTTTTAGTTACAGATCTATTATTAGTCTGTTGCGAAAGTCTTAGAAACCTCAGGCTTAATGGTAGTAAGCAGTAGATTAAATGCAGGAGAGAATAGTTTTTCTATTGAAAGTAAAGAGTTACCTTCAAATGATCTGAACCAAACCCACTGACTTTCCATCTAGAGGACAGAAATCACCTTTAAGTGTGTCTTCCATCAGCAGATGGATAGGCCTGAATGCACAGTAGTGTTCAAGATCACACCTGGTTTACAGTGCTGTCATACATAGTTGGTGGGCTGTTAATTTCTATTTCAGTCCCTAGCAATACTAAATTCTTTTTTTTTCCCCTCAATGTCTGTTGAACAATGTTTATTCCTGTTCCAGCCATAATGATATATAACTTCTTCTTATGAAGTAAAAGATCTATGGTTCATAACTGTGGTTTGTTGTCAACTGGCTACATTGCTAAATGCTTTTGAACTTGCACAGTTGACATCTCTTTTGGAATATCCCCAATGGTTTTTTTGCCAGGTGCAGTTGTTGTTGCATTGCAAATCCTATTCTTAAACATTGATTGAAGAAAATAAGGCTCCACCTTGAAATCTCAGGTTGCCCTTTTCTCAGATTTTTTTTGAGACTTGTACTTTGAGAATTTGTCTTACTCTGTAGCATATATTGGTTGCCCATCTTTCATTTCATAACTATTCTTTTAAATGCAGTAATCATAGTGGCTTAATTAAATTTAAACCAATTGTTTGAAGTTGTTTTTTGTTATTATTCCGTACTAAACCTCAAAGAATCCATGCAGTTAAAAGATTTTGCTTTGCTGAAACACAGCAGGTATGTCGTTATTTATGTATTTGGAAGTATTAGTTCCACTGAGTCTGTTCTCCAAGGGTCTTCCAATTGCATTATGGCAGCAGAGTTACCAAAATGGACACACAGGAGTGAAGTCCTTTTGTTTACAGTTAAAACTACTTTTATTTGGCTGTTTTTATTACAACCTTAACCTAAACCTATTTTATGCCTCTCAAAATGAGTAGTAGTCTTTTCTTGGATGACAAGGAAAGTAGGCTTTGTGACAGAGAAAGAACAGCTCCATAAACCACAGTTTTTGTTACTTCATTTTGAAACAATAAGCTTAGGCTTCAATTCTGTGGGGCAGCAAATGGCCAAAAACCACGGCTAAGCCCTAATGGGAAAAAATGCAAAGCTTGTAAAAACTCAGGAAGAAAATGTTTGAATTAGTGAAGGTAATGTGTCCCTGGTAGGATTTTTGCCAGATGATGTATCATTTGAGCAAAGTTGCTATAACGTTTTGTGGCAAACAGGTGCCTGCTGCCTGGCCTAAATGCAGGTTCAAGTGAAGTATGGACTGTATGTGATCTAGATCAAATTTGAACTCCTTCGTTCTGGTCAGCATGAAAACACAGAGTTAGAATATTCACTTCAGTAAATCATATAAAGCTAATTTTGGTATTTTCATGATAAAAAAAACCCTTACTGGATTCTGCTGACACTCTGAGCTTGTTGCTGTGGTGAGTGGTACAACAACTAATTTGTATTGCAACACAGATAGGTGGTAGATGTGTTCTGGCACTTTAAGCCAGTGGATATGAAGGGTTATCTTATATCCAACATGAATTTCTCTGTCTCAGGAAAGATAAAGCACTGGAATTTTAGTAGACTATATTTCAGCACAGCATATTGTATTATTTTGACCTTTTAACTTATTCTATAACTTGATTGGCTGGAACTCTGTTTTATACTTCTGGCAGACTGTCAAACTGAAGGTAACTGCCTGGCCAATAGAAGTATTGAATATTTAACAGGTTAGAGTACTGGAGTATTCTGCCACCTCTGACATTGTGTATCAGACATTCAAATTTTGGTATTTTGTTCCCAAGGAAAACTAAAATGAGAATATGCATTATGCAATTGTGCTGTTATTGTAGCAATAAGGGGAAAAAAGGTGGACATTTTCTTGTTAACCAAAAAACCTCAAGCAACTCTAAACTAAGAACAATGACATAATTGATAAAGTTTGGTAGTCAAATAATTAGTGTACTTAATTCCTGATATTACTAAGACCCACTAGATATTCAGTGTCTGAAAAAAACCCCCAAGACCTCTTGGCTATGTAATTATTTAGGTATTTAACTCTAGCACCAATTAGAAAATGAAATTCATTTTATGTGAAATTTCAGAAACACTTAAAAAATATATATTTGCTTAACATAATGTAATCCTCAGAATGTATTTTCTAGAATCTATTTTGTTGTCTCACAGTCTTGAAAGATCAGTTTATCAGACTTGATATTTAAAGAACTTAAATATGCTCTTGAAATATATTTTCCTGAAGAGTACTTCAGGTAGCTTTTTCAGAATATACAATGCTATCTTGTAATATCTGCAATCCTTCTTCCTCACAAAAGGATTTGCTTGTGGTTTTTGTTGTCATTAGAATTCTGTGGAAGTCTTTTTTTAATCACACAAATGTGACTGGAAGTGATTGTCCTCCTCCCCATGCCAAATTCAAAACAGCAGATCTTCAGACATGAAATTAGATCTTAATTGTCCTGGATAAAAATTACAATAAACTGATTTATTGTAGCCCTCTTCCCTTCAGCTGCAGTAAATGTCAGGCAACACTAAAAGTGCAGAATTCTACTTGTTTGCTATTAATTCTACTGGATCCTCCCCCTTTATCATTGGAGCTTGAATGAATATGAATTTCTCAGCATGACATGCACATTGATACAGAAAAAAAAGGAATCTGTTTATAGTGACATTTCTTTAACGACTTAATAATTAATAGTTCCTCCATATGACAATTAAATTGAACAGAGCAAAAGATTATCATCATAAAGGAAGATTTATTATGCTTTTCTTTTTAATGGTGCTCTTGTATGAGCTTTTCAAGCTGAGACCTTAGCAGTCCATGCATTGCCACTTAGTACATTGTTTCCAGCAGGCTTGAAAGTTATTGTTAAAAGTGAACCTACTTGAAAGTGCTTTGTCATTAACGTCTTCCGATCATCTTCAATTTGCCGAAACTTGGCCTTCAGCCCTTTCATTTGCGTTTCCATTTTTAAAACATACTGGAAATCCCTCTGAGTCCGTAGATTTAAAACTTCAATAGATTGGGACATATTCTGAACCTGTTAAAGAAGAACAGTCTCTAAATGCACTTTTGCTTTTTTTCTTGGTTAAATGTCAGGCAATGAAATGCACTTATGTTATTTAGTTTTGAGTCATTTCTACCACAGTATAGTTCTACATTCTGTAACTGCACAATAGTGCAATTATTGGGGAACAGGGCAAGACCTTGAAGCCATAAATTATTTGGACTACTTAGAGTACAGAGAGAGAGATCCTTTAAGCATCATTATCAATGGGCTCAGAAAAGGCTGTCAGGCAATAGAATCTACTTGGAGACCTGTAGTGGATGTGACTGTGGTTCAGAAGGTGCTAATACAATGTACATTTCCTTGCAAGCACTTTGGGAGGGACAGGACTGAAATTTGGAGCTTTTGGCCAGTATGAAGAGCATGACTTCCATTGTTAGTAGGCATTTATATAATCATTCAATATAAGGCATTCATAAGACTATCCAGAGAAAAGCTGGGGTGTGTCAATCACCAGTGAGGTGTTTGCTCACAATCTTGTAAGTAAATGTAAAATTAGAAATTTTATCCAAGTGTCTTGCAGGTAGAAAACCACAATTTTATTATTTTTTTTTTTCACATGGAAAGTAGTGAAGGTTTAGGTAACTTTTGTAGAGCAAGTGACTTTGTAGCTATAGTGAGGACTTTTACCACAGTGAGGCAACAGTAACTGTCACCCAGAGTAAATTACACATACTTTAAAAAGTTTCTGTGATGATACCAATCCTTTTGCCAGCTATAAAAATGACCCATTTTTCAATGCAGTTATTCTAGTTCAGTAAGTGTTTTGTTTTCCCAAAACATGAGAAAACTAGACCACTGTAAATGTATTAGGCACCTTATTGAAGTTTTGGCTCAAACAAAAAAATCGTACCTTCCTAAGAAAAGACAAACACAGCAGTACTCCTGTGGTTTGCAAGAATATGCAACGTTTGAATGGATATTCATGTTTGGAACTAACTCATTATGATCTACAGAATGTGTGGATTCAGAAAGTATTCTTAAAAATAGTATACATTAGTTATTTCACAGTTGCTGTTAATAGTTCTGAGAAAAGATTTTTAATGAGAACTTCTTTGCTATCTAATTGTTGAAAGCAGACAAATCAAGTCCTTTGGGTGCTGGAAGAACATTGAGCATTTTTGTTTGGCAGAGGACACATTCACATAGAAGCTCTGATTAAAGGACTGCATGGACTTAGTGAAGTAGTAATACAACATTACATATCCATGATTGCCACAGTTCCAGTCATAAGAAAATAGCTTTTAGAGGCTAATGATTTAGGTTCATTTCTGTGGCAGCTCAAAAACTATGTTGTGATCTTAACACACCCCTCCAGCCCCCACCTCAAAAGAAAGGAATTTCTTTTTGCAGTAATATGTTAGTATTTGGGAAATACACTGGAGCAAAGACTGAAGTGTTCCTTTCTTAAGTAAACAGACATCATGAGGGGAGGCAGCTCCTTTCTCTCTGCTGGTCCATCAATGTGCTCTCCATGTTAAAGACTGTCACAACTTGAAACCAAGTCCCTTCTGAAGTTCATAGAAGCACAGGAAGCAAAAATCTATGAGGATCTGGCACTATATTAGCACTGGAATGATTTGTCTATAGCTAGAAAAATACTAAAAATTGTGTGCTAAAAATGTATTTTTAAAGTCTACTTTTTATGTTGATTTTTGCTGCTGTTCAAACACTGTCTCAGGCCTCAGGTTCTCCACTGGCTGTGATACAGTAACTATAACCCTGGTTACTTATACAGGGAGTGCAGAATGTTTGTGTTTTCATAGTTGCAGGGTTTTCTGTTGATGCAAAACAAGAACTCAATTGTTTCACTATATATGCAATAGTGGATAATACTGGAATTAGGAATTGGGCTGTTGGGGAAAATTTGCACCACCAGAAAATGAATAAATAAACTTGAAGAAAGAAACAATGAAAAAATTAGAACTATTTCTCCTCTGCACAGTTTACTTTCAAGATACTGTTGTGTCTCATTATTGGCTGTTAAGAGACAAGAAATGGCCTTCAGCAGTCACATATGATTGAAGCAGAAGCTGTAGTTTAAATCCCACAGCACCAAGCTAGTTTGAGATGGGATTTGTAACTGGTTTTACACAGAAAAATCTATCCTGTTGTGTGTAAGGAAGAATTGGGGAGGAGTAAGAGAGAAGATGCAGCTTGGGTTGGCAAAGGTGTGATGTAAGGAATACAGACAATTAATGATCAGAGAAGAGAACAGAGGCAGGGGATATACCCTGAAGAACTATTTTTATCAGGTAACTCTTCAGTAGGTAATTATGTATTAACTCAGAGGGAAAGCAGTAGATTTCCATGGGAAGTTTAATGATCAAGAGGAGGAATTTTTTTGGGAAGACTTACCTTCTCTAGTAGTTGTCTGAGTTGCCTGCTTTTGGCATCTCTTGAACACAGGTTTTGTTCAGGTGCAACGACAGTGCAAATGCAACGGCCATCAGGATCCTGGGCTGAACTATAAACTTGCCACCCTTCCTTGGGGCTAATCTGAGTCTGTAACAACAAAATAATAACAATCAAAGGAACTGAACGGAGTTTTTATTGTTTGAAAAAAACACCACAGCAGAATATTTTTATTTTTGCAATATATGTTTGCAGTGAGGTTCCTACTAGTCAACAATTATTATTCTTAACTAATTAGTTTGGTAGTTTCCCACTTTTGCTATATCTCACACCTTTGCAACAGTTCTCTAGAAGAGTTTAGCACACACAGTTTCCAGGGTGGGTGAGAACACTCTTCTGCTTGTGATGCAGCACAAAGCAGGTGATTTAATTCTTTGCAAAGGGATATTACAGTTTTTCATCAGCAGAGAACAAACATGTCCTTTCAGCCTGAATGACTTTTACTTTAGACTAATGGAAACAACAAAGACAGGAAAGAACAAATACATGAGCCTGGGGAGAGCGCAGTGTGTGACTCAGGGGCGGGAATTGGCTCAGCAGCAGTTCGGATGTGGGGGACAGGTTTGCTCTGGAAGCTGCACCTCATGGGAACTGTTCTCCACGGGCTTCCACTGCACTTAGCCAAGGGAACAGGGGCTTGCTCAGGGCAGGACAGAAAATGGTCTGGTTAGGCCAGGGGAATAAGGCTCATGCCAAACAAGGCACAGGGCGATTAAGACACTGCATGTCCTTCACTGGGGCAGCAGAAATCTGCAAATTCCTAACCTGTTCTTTTGTACAGCAACCATGACCAAGAAAGGCAGGCAAAAACCCCCACGTTTGCTTGCAGAGCAGCAAATGCACTGCATTTTATGTTTGTGTGGGACTCAGTATCTCTTTAATGGGATGTACAGAAATAGCATGGGAATGAGAGAAAACAAGATTCGGGTGATGGAACTTAATAGATACAAGAAGCAGATTTCTAACTTTCTTTTAAAACTGTAATTTAAAGTTAATATTGTGCTTTACTGTTTCCTATTATTGTACTGAGTGATGAATTTCATAGTACAGATGCTAATGGATATCATTGAAGTAATTTTGGTCTGGACACAGTTGGAATCAGTTGCTATTTATATTCTAAAATTGTACTCAGTGCCAGTAGGGAAAGTGATTATTTAAACTGGGAAGCTTTGATATTGATGCTTTCCTGGCAGCTTAGTGCAGAATGAGTTGCAGAGTTCCTCACCTCTGAAGAGGTGCCAGTATCTCTGTGGACTGAGTTAAGAAAAGAGCACAGGCTTTTCACAACAATGTCTCTGCTGAAGAAGTCACTGAAGATGGCAGTGACCTTCTACTGCAGAGGTAATAGAAAAATCAGAATTGTGTTGTAACTCTGTTTTGCAAGGAAAACCAAAGCGCTATAATGTAGATGGCTTGAAGGGCTGAGGGAGCTTGGCCTGTTGAGCTTTGAGAAGAGACGACTGAGAGGGGACCTCATTCATCAGTGCCTGTCAGTATCTGCAGGGAGGGGTCAGAGCATGGGCCAGGCTCTGCCCGGTGGTGCTGAGCAAGAGGACAAGAGGCAATGGGCAGAAACTGATGCACTGGAAGCTCATCTGAATATGAGGATGAATTTCTTTACTGTGCAAGTGACCGAGCACTGGAACAGATTGCCCAGAGAGGGTGTGGGGTCTCCCTGACTGGAGATATCCCAGAATGGTCTGGATGCAATCCTGTGCCATGCGCTCTAGGATCACTTTGAGCAGGGAGGTGGGACCAGAGGACCCACTGTGGTCCCTTCCAACCTTGCCCATTCCCTCTGTATCTCTCCTGTACAAAGATGAGCTTGCCTTAAGTTTTGCTAGAAAGGCATGTCCAGAGTTCAGTGCTAAATTATACTGCTTCTGTGGTGTTCTCTGCACCTTAATTTTTAGGGCAAAGGAAATTTAGCTTAAGACAGGAGAACAATAAAAACTAAACAAAATTACATCTGCAGAGAATTTAAATTGGTTTTGAGAAGCTACTAAAATTGCAAGCTTGAACAAGTGAAGCCTTTTAAGGCTGTAACCCTTGAAAAGTGTCAACTCCATTTACACGAGTAGTTTCCATGTTTGTCTGTAGAACTTATGGCCAAACCGTGTGGTCATGCAATGGCAAAGAAACTATATTTTTTGTGGAAGTTCAGGAACATATTCAGGGACCTAGAGCTTCTGATTTTAATTCCTTTAGTAATTAATATAAATTTATGAAAAATTATTATATGAGCCTGTTACGTTTAGATTGGGGGCAACTGTTTTTATTGGATTCAAGTAAGTTTTCTACAGTGAACAATGTATGAGATCCCAGGATCATGCAGTCTGTAGAAAAGCTGTATAATCCTGGCTGTGTTATCAAAGGTACTTATTTATGCCAGTGAGGTTGTAAGTGTCTCTCTAGGCTTTACCTAAGGAAATAAAAAAACACTTTAATGATTAACTTAGACACCATAACAGAATACCTGCTAAAACACATCTGATTTAAAAAGGTAACTTCTATTTGGAAAATATTTCTCACAGTGAGAGACTGGTTAACCAAGGGCATGGTTATTGACTGCCCGGGAGTAAATAAACACCCACATAGCACCAAAATTTAGGCTTCAGTTCTATGAATTATTCTGTGATTCCCTGTGTTGGAGTTTTAGGCTTCCTTCATTAATTAGGATGGGTAATATGAGTGATTGCAGAGAAAAACATGCATGTGTGCAAAGGTGCACCTTGTTTTATTTTTCTCTGTTATTGTTTTGGTTTGACATTTAATCTCTACCTCAAGCAGAAATTGCAGTGCAGAGAAAGAGCCAGAAGGTATCAAAACCTTATAGAACTTACTGCATCAACTCTTCAAATGGCTTACTGCTGACAGGCCTTAGTAAACAAGCAAAAGAAGAAATAACAAGTGGAAAACAACAATACTAAGTTATGCTAGTTGTTGAAGATCTGGGGGAAACAGAGGAGTCCCTATAATGCCCAGTATTAACCATTGCCATGGCAGGCTGCTGTATCACAGACTTATTTCACTTCTGAAAGATTTATTTTTTTCACTTGCACTTTTATATATTCTGATTAAACTGTTACAGCTACCTCTGTTGTTACTGTAGTGACAGGTCAAATGACAATACCTTACTTAGGATGTTTGCTTAAACATAAACAGTATTTTCTGCAATTTCAACCCTGGTACTGAAAGAGAGCTCAAAAGAGGAGGCCCTTTATCTGACCCCACATGCTTGTACAATTCTTCTGGCTGAAGGGGGGAAATTGGGAGGTTTTGTTCTTTTTTTACCTTGTACAATATACACTATTTATGAGCTGTGTATGTGCTAGGAGAGAAATTCTGGAGAAGTGCTCGTGCTGCAGAGTTCAGTGAGGAACTCTGGATGGTAGCTAAAAATCAGTCAGTGCTGACCCTGGTATTACTGAGTACTTGTGGCATAAAGGCTTTTAACCACATCTAAAGTTTGGAGAAAGGTACCAGATTTGTCATGGTTGGTTTTGTGCACAAAGACCCCTACATTATGGACATTAATTATTTTTTTTTATTTGGCAGATGTTGCCAAGCTCAGATAAACAAGTTTTTATGATCATTTTCCCAACTCTACTGGCATTCCTGCTACCCTTATCAAAACAAAAAATATGCATATGACTCAACTTAATGAGTGCAAAGAGCATTATTGAAATAATACTTAGAAGGCATTTCTATCAGCACTACCCTGTTGCAGCCAAGGGGAGCACAGTTTTGTACTTGGAATCTGAACATGTCAGTGTAAGCACACACATATTTGTGTGTGTGTATAAATAGATATATATTATAATAACTACTGTGCATCTTGCAGTCAGTTGCATTTTTAAACTTGGATGTAAATGTGATAGAGAACTTCTACTTAGAATATATAACCACAAGGATTAGCAACATATACTGTAACTCCGTGAGAAGTTATGTTTAAGGAAAATAATATAGAGCTTTTCCTTGTATTCTCATCTTGCTGCCCTAAAAGATAACAGAATTTTTCTTACAACATAATTAATTTTGAAGTAGTAATATTTGCAGATTAAATACAGTCATTTTCTCTGGTAGTATTTTTCCTGCATGCTTATGTTCAATTATTGCATGTTAATTGGTAAATACATAATTTTTAGTTACAAAAGTTCTGAGAATTGTGAACTACTATACAAGTAGTTAAATTTTTATTTTACATAACCTACTATTATGTAAACATCTGATTGCAGTTACACAAAAAGATACATAGACTGAGTGCTTTACTAAGCACTTAGGAAAATGGTCTTTTAATTTAATTTATGAATACCAGGATAGTGTTTCCTCTAGTACAATTAAAGTGTTGCTTGACTTTTTAGGCTTCTCATGAGTTCATAGCTATTCAGAGCTTTCCTGTAGCTTTTCATTAACTGAGGCTGCTGTATACGAGAGTCAATGATACAAACTGATTTTTGTGTCATCTGTATTATTCCCATTATCAGCCTTTCTTCTGGTATCCAACCTCCTAGTACCAATTTTATTTTGTTTTTAGCAGCTATTTGTTTAAGTGTACTCCAATAAAGAAAAATAGGAAGGATATTGCATATTGTAGTGAATAGTTACTATGTAACATTATCCAGTTTTCTAAAAGAAACCTACTGCGAGATATAATTTTTCTAAACAATGCAATGCATTTTTCTGGAGCAGTAAAGATCGGAAGAACAGTCTAGACAAACGAAAAGACATTGCTGTACTCTTTCTACCATTTAGCTCAAGATGAAGGCATTTGTTCTTAAATATTTAAGGATACGATTTTGAAATCTTCCCTTTCATGCTAAGACTACAACATGCTCACCAGTGTGCAGTTTTACGATGCCCAAAATGAAGCATGCATTAAGAGATGATAGGAAGATTAGTAGCTTATAAAAGAGATTTACAAAGAGGCAACAAACTCAAGCTTTTGCTGTCACTTAAATTCTAATTCAGTATTAAGATTGCTTGCAACATATAACAGCTACTTACTAGAGTATCTGAAGTGGTTATTCTGGTGGTATTTAGTCCTACCAGAGAAGGGAGAGTTTGGGACATCCAGTTAGAGATCATTGCCATGGTACTAAGAACAGCACCAAGCTTCAGCAGTGGAGGACTCATTGCTGTGGAGCTAATGAGTTTTCATAGTGAGTGATTATCATCCCAGTGCAGGCTGGCAGTGAGAGGCGTGACTGCAGCACACAACATCCACAGCATGAAAGGAGATCAAGCTACCCAGATTTAATCATCCATTAAAAACATTCATATCCTCATTTGCCCTCTGTCTTTCTGCTCTTAGTAACAAATACTTACGACTGTCTTATGCTGACCACTAAATAAACAATCCTTTCTATGCTAATAGCCATTGCAGTTTCCAGTGGGAGATGGTGTGGGTGAATTCTCTCTTTATAGGTGCTAGACAGTCAATTAGCCCTTAATTAGTTCAGTCCTAGCAGAGCAGTGTGCCCCTGTCTGAAATGCAAAAGCCTGAGCACAAATAGCCCCCACTCCTCATCAGTGCTTTGGCAGAAATATGCTCAAGTCTGTTTGTAACTACGGAACTGTACTTGTCCATGGGGAAGGGGCAGAACTGTCAGCCTGCTCATCAAAGCACCAGAAACCTTCCTGGACCTGCCTTGATTTGCTGATCTCATAAATTACAAACATCAATTTGTATTATTTGCACAGCTTGTTATTAAGATCCTTATTGTTCATAAAGGATCATCGAGGCAGTGAAGATTCACGTTTCTCAGTGTTCTTGTTAGTTTACAGGTTTTGTACCAAGAGTTATTGCATTACTTCCAGGGCTGGCAGACTCAGTATGTCTTCATTGGTGCTTGGATGGGAACAGAAGATAAATGGGGGATTGCACACTTTGAGACTTCTTTTGGCTCCGCTGTTAAATCTGCTGTTCCCTAGTGCTGTACAATGAGCTCCAGGTTCTGTAGCAATTTATCTTATTCATATATTTAGCAAGTGTAGGGGGGGAAAGAAAAGCAGAAAAAACAGTCTAGAAATCATGGTGCCATAGGGGCAGTTTTACTTTTCAAGAATTATTTGTAAAAGAAGTGCTGAGTGAGGACTTCTAATAGCAATTATTTAAGAGAAAACTTGCATAAAGTTTGCTGAGAGACAGGCTGCATTTTCCCCAGGGCAGTTATGGACTTAGTTTCTGAATTTTCTTCAAAAATGCTAATTATTTTTTTCTAAGAACTTTTGGCAGTTGTATGAAGTGTACAATGAAACTGAAGGGATGTATTTTTATAGGTGGGTGTCATCATGAATGTACTTATTAAAGCTACTGTAAACCTACAAACAGTTTTTCAGATTCTCAGAGCTTGTAAACCAATTCAGGCTAGACATTGCTCTTCCAATATCCATTCAGAATTATTTCCATAAATCTCTGAAGTTTAAGGAAGACACATGTGAACTTATTTTTTAAAAATAAGTTGATAAACCCATTGAGAGCTATTATATAAATTTAAGGAGTCTCCCAGCAATAGAAAACAGAAAATCTATGTATCCAAGTATTATATATCTTGTGGTAGTTACACAGTAATGTGAGCTGTGAAATGTTTCAAATACTCAAACTAATTCACTGAAGAGATATTTGAATACAGTGACAGAATAGGAGTTTGCTTATGTAAAGATTCTGCACAGGAAAATAAGCTTTTTCCTAGTTTCTCTGTATATATAAACATTGCAGTAGAAGACCTAATTATGGAAGTAATTAAATACTAAACATATTTTAGTTTTATTTATCTGTGGCATTCTGAATGCACACACTGGTTTACCTGCTTTTTAACTTATTTTGTATACCTTGTCCAAGAGTACTGGAACAAACACACACACAAGGGCTGTTTTCTCCAGAGAACAAGAATTGATTTTAAACTATTAACTGATAGCTGCTGATGTCTGAACAAGAAAACATGATTTTTTTCCTGATTTACAAGAAAAGTATCCCAGTGAAAAGAAGGTGCACTGGATCAGTCTCCCTGATCCATTTAGCTCCTTTGTCCATAATGGTCAGTTTAATGTGGATGCTTAAAATCAGAGTGTAAGGGGAGAACAACGGTACAATAATACTTTCCTTGGTGTAACCTTCCAGCAAACTGTGGTACTTACTGGGCTAGCAGTTGCAACTTCGTGTTCAAGATGCTTTCTTCTGAATTTATCAAGAAATTTTTAAAGTCATCTGTACTTTCAGGAGGTGCAACACTCACCCGCATGGAGTTCCACGATTTAATGATGTCTCTTGTGAAAAACGTAGTTGTTAGAAGTTGTGCACACATTGCAAATTTGAGAAATGCTGTGTAATCGCAGCAGTTTTACTCAAGAGTATTTTCTGTATTTCAGGAGATAAAGTTCATATAAGCTTGAATTGCCTGATGGTGGTCATTAGTACATTTCTCTGTAGACAGAGTCCCTGTGGCCAGACACTGTTGATATGGTGATTTTGAGACTGAGAGGCGAGTCAGGCCGTTACCTCAGCCTGATGAAGGGCTGAGCGGGTGGAGGCATTTGAGCCTTTCCGAGAATTGGGATTTCTGTGGAGAGGGGCTCGAAGTTGTCCCCTGAACAGATGTGCATACTGAACTGTCTAAAATGACATCAAGAGTGAGGGTTTTTGCTGAACTGTCACATTTCATTGGCAATTTGTCAATGTCCAGAGGACCTCCATTGATTATTTCCAATATAGATTCGGTTGCATTTGATAATGTTGGATAATTTTCCAGTTTTATTAGGTTCTTCTGAAGTATCTCAGTGTCCTCTCTAGACCTAATACAAAAACGTATTCTAATTCATCAGTTTTATCACCTTTTTTTGTTCCTGTCCTCTTTCAGAAGTTTAATAAGCACGCTAATTCCCTCAGCTCCAAGATATTTCTTTAATGCAATGATAGAATTGTGTTTTACCACATTGAATTGTAGCTTTTAACATTTTTGGTTTTCTTCTCTTCAACATTTGCTGTTTCACAGAAGAATGCAATTGGTCTCCTCCTGAATTTTAACACTGGACAAAATACATTTAAAAGGCAATAAAAGACTTTTATGATGCCCAGATTAATAATTACTGCTGATTATCCTTCATCCAGAGTATTGTCAGCTCCTGGAAATAATGCTGTTTGTTGGGTTATTATGATTATTCCTAGCAGATGACATGCTGCTTGCTGCTTGGGACAGAATATTCATTAGTGTAGTTTAGCACTTTATTTTCTTCCAACTGATTTAACTGCTAAAGAGAAAGCTTGCTGCCATGTAATTCACTGTACTGCTGCTGGATACCTCTTTAAAGAACTCAGCAGGAGATGATCCTCTAGTCCTCTTGGCTGGTTATATAATTTGACATTACCCAAACGCTGGCATCCCTGTGGTTCTGAAGCCAGATCTGCTGTAGCTGCACAGGGGCTGTGAAGCCCTTTAGTGCTGCAGTGCAGGGATGAGGGCAGGGTGTACGAGTGTCTGGGAGCCTCCTCAGGCAGCCCCAGCCCAGGGCCTGCAGGAGTGAGGCTCACCCTGGGAAGCTGAAATCCTCTTCTTCCAGGGCTGCAAGTGCATGGCTACTGCAAATGTGATGCCAGCCTGGGGTGTGCCTACACAGACAGGGACAGCACTTGCTCTGTCAAATAGTCAATACTCTGGGTATCTGAGATTTCCCATTTTGTGCACACGTTTGTCAAGTTTTGCTTCAGAGCACCATTGCTAGAGAAGATGTGCATGGCAGCATAGTCATAAAAATGTTTCTTTCCTGAACTGTGGAAATACTCAATGGAACTATATTTTGTGTTTTTACCACAACTGTGTAAGTGTCCAAACCCCCTTTTGTTAAAGAAATAGAATGTTAAAATAATTTTAGCTGTATTTTACCGTAAATAATTGGGTAAATTAAAAAATGGGAAGCAAAGAGTAAAAAATTTTTGTACGACGTGTGAGGTCACATATACAAAGATCATACTTGGTGCCACAGAATACCTGAAGAGTTATTCTCATTTTGCTATGAAGTAGAAAAAAGTCTTTATGATCTGTGTTTCCTTTCAGCTCTGTATTTTCTGGTTTTTTTTTTAAAGCTGCATTTTCACATTTCTAGTTTATGATTAACTGCTATGAATTAGTTTTTTGAACAAAAGCTAGAATGCAACAGCAGTTTTAACATCTGAACAACATTCTTTATTACCCTAAATTTCTGCTGGTATGATAACTTCCTCTTTTAGTTAACTTCTTCTAAAGTCAGTAAAAGCTGAAGCATCTATACAGAATAACTTCAGATGCCATATTTTCATCTTACATAAAAGTCTGTTAACTTGTAGCAATTTCAATGTTGTTAATGTTATTGTATGCTAGTCCTGTAATATTCAATTAATATATTACAAATTACTAGGGTTATTGAAGGTATTATTTAAGGCCCTTATTTAATAAGAACTCTGAAGACTCTTCTAGTCTCTGACATTTACTTTCACTTTAACATCCTGTTATGTTTTGATAGGGATTAAGTCTACTGAAAATGAGAATACATCCTAACAGCATCTTGTTACAACTGAGGCATAAGGATCTCTGTACTGTAAAAAGTAATTAACATCAGTATTAGGAATAGTACAAAGCAAATGTCCTGAGTCAGCAACATGTGAAAATATACCCAGCCACCCACCCCAAAAACTATCTCATTACCTCCTGGCCAGAGGAAAATATTGATTGTAAGAAAGAGGAAATGGTAAAGTTCAGCAGCAGTCACTTAACCCTGATGTCAGCTTATTTAATATATGTAAAAAACAAGGTACCTTAAATAAATCTTACAATTCAAAATTGGGTTCATGGGAAAATGCTATAATGGAAATACCTGAAACCTTGCATTTTATGTGGAAGTGATTGCATACTCATGGCTCAACTGGCTTAACTAGATTCCTTGGAAGCAGAGCAAAATTATGAATCATAAATCTCAGTAAGTTGGTATTTTGACACGTTATGTTTAGAAAGTAAGCTCAGGAAGAAAAGTCAAAGCTTCCCTCATTGCAGTGTTGGTCTGTAGTGTATACAGTTCTTTATCTTCGTGTGATAATTCTTGTACTCAGTGGAACGTTGGTTTAAAAAAATGGCAGTTCATTAGTCATGTTCCTGAGCATTATTATTTATTCACATTGGGTTAATGCATGTACAAACCAAAGTTCTCAGAACTGGAATGGCAATTAACATTCACAGAGCTGCAGATGGACTGAGAAAGCACAGATTTGTGCTATCAGTTCAACTGCAGTTCTCGGAATTTAGAGACCTGTGCCTTCTTCATCTGACTCTGTTTTTGTTCAACAAAACCCTGTGGCTTTGCAGTGCTATGTGTGAGTAGCAATGTCCAGGTTCTTTGTAAGAGCAGTTTGAGAGGTATGTGCCCTTTCCAGAAAATGTCTTTTCACAGCTCATCAGTGCATACACAGTGACATTCTGCAGTCAGGTGTCTCCACTTAGAGAAGTATTGAGCAAGGCATTTTTAGTCTGTTGTCCATTACATGCTTCTATACCAATGCTCTTGAGGTGACCTCCTTTTTGAAGTGGTCTTAGCTATTTGCTTGTTCATTTTTCAGGCTTCAGGGAGCTTCTTTTGAATGGAGACATTAGAGAACATTTTCATGTTTTTTTCACACCTATCCTCTTGTGTTCTGCTGTTAGCAAATCCCAGCTGTACAGAATAACAAAGTAGTGTCTCCACAGAAGAATTATTTCATTATAAGAATTGACTGAAACATGAAGCAGGATGGGCAGTCTGCTTTAGCAAAGTCTGCAGTTAATTGAAACAGCTGGGAAAAACAAATGGGTGGGGAAGGACTAAGTGAAATCAAAGGAAAAGCTTTTGCTGTTGATTTCTTGCCAATTTAATTTTCAATAACATTTATATCAGGTGCTCAAAACCTCACAAGCTTTCCCCTCAAATGTGTGATATGATGATGCATCTAATGGGAGAAAGCATATTTTCTAATGGAGACATCTATTTAGTAGATAAAGACTAAAGATTGTGCAGACAGTCCTTTTTTCTTTAACAGAGACTGGAAATCTGCATGTTTTTAGAGGATTTTGGGATCCCTTGTCTTGCTCTGAGCATCCACAGAATGGCAGGGTGCAGTGTTGGACAGTTCTGGGTCTGGAATTTGTTGCACTTTTGCTTTCCTTTGGAAACTGTACAGATTGGATATGAGCATTTATACAGAATTCCTCCTGGAGTTCTTCTCACGTTTAATGGACAATTTTGGTTTCCATCCTCAAAATACATATTGTTCTCTTGAGGATGGGTGAGGTAGGTGAGCTGACTTTCATTGAGAGTACATTTTAAGAAATTAAAGGAGCTGAGACTGAAATTCCCTGTGAAGTTAGATCAAAAATAATCCTGGAGAGAGGTTGGGCCATGAAAATCAGTAAATTCTGTAGTAATTGAATAAAATAAGTGATTTCAGCTGGCTCTGACTGCAACTAGATGTTAGAAAACAGAGACCTAAGCTACTTAGAGACAAAGTCCATTTAGTCTGTGTGAGAACGGGCCTTCCTCTGGTTAATGCAAGCTTACAGCTTTGCAGACAGCACTTACACACTCCTAAACTGGAGCTTGCCTGTGGACTGTCACGTTTAATAGATACAGGTACCTTTGCTCAGTGCCTTTTTAAAATCTCCTTGAATCTTTGCAAGTGAGAAGACAGAAATGAAGAAAATGGAAAGGGTTTGCAAAATAAAATTCCCAGTCAAAAGCAATTTTGTCTTTGGGAAAAGACTTAGGGCGGGTATGTCTGCAGTTATAAATACAACAAGGTTGGGGTATGGGGTTGAATGCTGACCCATAGCAAACCATAGTGTTTGTTTGTACCACACACCCTGATTACCTTTTCCTTTTATGCCTGGGCATGATTCAGTTAGATGGCTTGGACATCGATGCAGTATTTCAAGAGGGAATGAGTAGTTTTGCTGTGTGGAAAGGAGCTGTCCCTCAGAGTCCAGAAATCAGATCATCTCCTTTTTATTCAGTAGTATGGCTGTGGTTGCCTCAGGCACACTGCCTACTGTGTGAAAGTTGAGATTCTCCTTGAGATTTAACAAAATCCTCAACTGGTTAATATTCTTACTATTGGATATTGGATGTTGCCTCTTTTTCGGGATGAATAAGGCCACTATAGTCCATAAAGCTCATGCTATTCCAGGATCCCAGACTCAGCAAATGTGTTGGATAACTAGAGATCTCTACATTGATTTGAAAGCATTGATTTGAATTCTGACTTTCTCCATTTCTACCAGGAGTTTGACTCAGGTGTCATTGCCACACCACTCTGTAGACTTGTAGTATCAGCACAATGCTCAGAAAAATCCATATGGGCAGGAATTAGCAGCTTTTAGGAGAGATCACACTTTTGGTTAGAAGAGAGTGGTGTACATTGAAAGGTCTCGTAAAACTAGCACAGAAGATGGTGAGCCAGTATAAACACTGACATAAATGTAGGTATTTTTTCAAACTTGTGGAAAATGAAAACTGGAGACGTAGTCTCAACAGCTATGTTCACAATGTCAGAATGTAGCTTGCATGGTGGTACTCAAAGGTTAAAAATTTCAACACTTGTGATTCTTCACCCTGTCATGTGTCATCCTTTACCCCCTCTCTTGTGTCTCTAAAAGAGGCATTGCATCCTGTCCTCTGAGTTAGTCCAAGACCACAACTTCCTAATACTGGGTGGTTTTCCAGCTGCTACAGACCATGGCTGCAGCAGTTGAGGAGATGGTGGGCAATGGCTGCGTTTGTGTTGCTTTGCAGTTGTACAGAGCAGTGTCTGATACTACAGGCTGTGGAAGAGAAAGAGCTGTTACAGCACGGCAAACAGTGCTGACATCAAACTGATCAATGGCTTACCCCACACCAAAATTTCACATTTCATCTTCCAAATGAAGATGAAAATGTATTCTAAAAAAAACCAAACAATATACATCATGTCGCATTACAGTCTTTCTTTTACAGTTGCATTTTATGACCAAAGGAAACAAGGTCATTCCCAATTTAGGATGTGACTGGAATTTTGCGGTTTTGTGGGATTTAGTGAGCTGACAACAGCAGAGTATAAATGATGAAGACTCAGGCGATACCCCATCAGAAGCCATCTGTTTACTGACACTCTCCATAACCTGTATTTTTTAAATGTCTCTTCAGCACTTTAAGGCTATTCTTTTATCATCTCCAGCACTTAATTGCCATGTGCAGTCCTAATCCTCTATTTACAGTATCAAAATTAAAACACCATTATTATCTCACCGGAGAAAAATAGGAAACGTGTGAGAAGTGAGCATCAATGAATAGCTGAGAAGCAAAGATTTCATTTACAGAGAAAAAGGTTTCTGTCCACAAGAAGTTCAATGCAGGCCTTCTTTCTAGCCTTAATGAGGGGAAATTCACCAATTAAGAATCACAAAGTCAGTGAGTCTTTAAAGGACTGCTTAGCAATGTGACTATGAGAATAAAATTCATTGGCAATGCTGGTGAAGTTTTACATAAGCTTTTAGATCTAATTAATAAAAAAGGGCCAAGATTTTGATTAATGAAGGCATTTACATAACCTTCAAGATTTGATATTAATTTTACAGGGAGATTTAACTAACTTATTAGCAAATGACATAGAAATTTAATAAAATATTTCTACTAAATCATGTAATTAGTTTCTGCAGCTTGGCTAGCAGTGCTATAGAAAGTAAAAGAACTATTTGCACAAGGGAAAAAAATAAGTTTGGACACACAACTTGTGCTGGAGCTCCTGAAAGTGCTTTCAATCCAAAAATATGATTTTAAGAATAAGCACAAACTCAGATCAAGGACCACAAAACAAGAAAAGGAAATTTCTATTGGAGCTACTGTACAGTTCAGACTATACAGTTCTTATTACAGACCTCTGTCCTGACCAAGCAAAAATTCTGTTCTGAGTTTTCGTCTTCCATTAGCGTATTCCTAGCCAAGATTCACATCTCCTGCTTCTAAAAAGCACTAAGACATTAAACAATAACAGTAAAAACTACTAACATGAAACTGGAAGAAAAAGTCTTAGCCAATTTGTCAAAGTGCTGGTAGTGTTAAGGCAATTAAATAGCAATAAAAAAGCAGTAACGCCCATAATTGTTAGCTTTGAAAATCCATTTTAGATTTATAACTAGAATAAAATGATTTAAAATCTATATAAAAAGAGGTGGTTTGACAAAAATAAGGTGATAATATTCCAGAACTCAAAAGTGGGGAAACTGAAGAAACAGCATTTCACACATACTTCTTTTTAATTAACTTTTTGCTTTTGATGGACTAACAAATTATTGCTTATTTGTTCTTTTATGAATACAACAGAGTCAATCTGTCACAAATAAGGAGAAAAGTGATTCCAGATGGAATCTACCTCAGCCAGTGCTTAGGGAAAATATTTTCTTTGGGGCCAGATGGAATGCCATAGGGCTATTTCCAGAATTAGTTTTTGGTGATTTTTTTTAGTGTAGCATAAAATGAAGAAAAAAGAAGGTGAAAATACATTCTCTAGTGTGAAAATATGGCTGCTGCAGGGAAACACCTCCAGTCTGTGTTCTTCTCATAAGCTCTCTTGCGGTCAAGGGGGGAAGGCAGGCAGGTACATTAATGCAGGATTTTAGCAGGGGACCATCAGGAATAACAGGAAAACTTGCCTAAGGAGCAGGCAGTAACAGACAATTTTAAAGACACTGGCTTTTTCAGTAGAAATAAACCCCAAGAAACTCAATTTTAGCTTATTGCAGCTTCTCATCTACTTCAGATTGTTTAGGAAACCGAGTTCTGCAGGTCTTACATCTGATGCAAAGGATGACAACTTTAGCCTGAAGACTGTTAATAATACTTTCCTAAATTATCCCTACTGGGAGCTCTTTTTGTTTTACTACCACACACACTTTTTACAGATAGTACAAGTCATTTCCCAAAGGGCACTTCAACAAAACCCAACTTGAATTTATACCACATTTTCCTGGAAGGATTTAAGGAGAGTTTTAAAATAAAGTGCTAAGTTTTAGCTCTGGAGTAACTTAATAAAATGACAGTCACTTTGCAGATGGTTTTTACTCATTACAGTCAAATAATCAAAATCAGTTTAAAGGCCAAGTGTGACTTGTATGATTTACACAAGAGATATATCACAATCCTCTTGGTTTGGATAGATTACCTTTGCTCACATTGTTAAGCTCTGCTCTGGACTGTGAGATTTTTGATACATTGTTCAGCGAACTCGGGATACAGATAAATTCATGAGTTAAAGGGAAACTCAGTAGATAAAGTTCCTGACGTGCACATTTTTCATTCATAGTATGAATTAAAAATATTCAGAAGAATTTAAAATATTACATTTATCACTGGAGATTTTATTATATGACTGATATAAAAAGAAATGTTTTGGAAAGCTTCCTTTTAATCAGTTATTAATAGTGAAAGAGACAAGTCCTTAGGTTGTAAATGACTTTTTGATCCTCAGGAGCTTGTCAGTCAAATAATTTCACACAAATTCAATGGCTTATTAGTAACAAGAATGGATATTTTTGGCTAAGCAGCAACAAATTCCTATTTCAAAGTGTTTAGAATACATATCAGCTTACGCATTTTATTTCTGTTGAAAAATTGATAGACCTGGAATACATTTGTTTTGTTGCCTGACAAGTTACTTATACCCACAGCCTATGGGAATGCTTCAGTGCCTGGAAAGCATGCTGCAAAAACACACCTAAATAGTGACATTCAAGCAATCTTGTTTTAGCCTGAATTCTACCCTCACGTTTTGCTGCTGGCAGTTTTTCATGTTTGTTTATGTTAAGTTACATTTCCGAGCTGTACAGAAGCTGTTTGCAGCTCTTGTGTATTTTTGATTCTTCAGAACTCCTGGTTATGGTTTCTTAAGCCATATAAATTGCTGGTTTTTTCCCTTAGCAAACCATTTTCTCTATCTGTTGGTTCAATAACTGATGTAACTTCTTAAAAATGTTACCTGGCTCATATACATACATAAACCTAGAACACCCCCTTAATGTGTATTCGTGTTCTGTGCTACAGTTTGCTTTCTGGGGTTAGAACAATTAAGTTCAGATGAGATTGACTGATATGCATCTTTTCAGAAGAACTCTGTATCCTGGCGCCAGGTTTTCCATCTTTCCTTGCAGGGTCAAAGACTATCCTAAGAGTTATAACTTGAGGGTACCTGTGTCAAGTAACTGAGGTATCAGACTATAGACTTAGCTTCGCTAAATCTTTCTAGTATGATGATAATCCTTCCTAGTATGGACTTTCCTCACTGTTCCTTGAGGGTACAATGAATTACTTGCAAATAAATTTTGGACTGTGCACTATGTGTGGAGCAGATAGTAAAACACAAATTAGTATCTCAATCAGTGTTCCTTGAAGACTTTCATTTCTGCTATGAATTCCCGGATGTACAGAAAATGTCACAGCTATAAATCCCTTGAGCTGATCAGCAGTCCCAGAGACAGAATATATTGGATATGTAAATATTTCTTTCAAAATGTAACAAGATCAGGTAACACATCAGAACAAGACGGCAGAATGGAGAAGATAAAAACCCCTGGTTTACAAGGCAGTTGAGACACTTCAGCTTTTACCTCAGTAGCACTGTGCTCTAGAGATAAAACTGGAAAGCTAAAGTTGAATGTATAATGCAAATGCTATCTAGATATAAATGTCATTTATTGTTTTTAGTCTTTCTGTTTGCACTTTGAGTCGTGGAGGAATTAGTGTTTAATTCAGAAGATACTGTTCCTGCATTGCTACAAGTTTATGTTGTCCTGGACTTGGCAAGGATACCAGAACAGAATTAAACCAGTGCAGGAATGAAGGTTGGGAATCAGTCGGTGCAAGAGATTCACAGAAAAAAAAGGTAAAATCTCTTGCTTTGATTCAAAAGTGAGGTATTAGAAGTCAGATACATTAAGCAGGGAGCAAATGAAGTCTCTAGTGCAGCTTGCTTGGCAGTCAAAAGAATGTTATTATAATAGCTTTTTAGTGGAGTGGAAATATCCAATTTCCCCAAAGACCAATCTGGCTTAGCAGTGCAGACTTTGACTTCATATTCTAATGCTTACTTCACAAGATGCCTCATTTCTCCTTACGGAATGAACTGGAAACAACATTGTTTCAGAGCACAAAGTGCAAGTGTTGCTCCGTTAGATAAAAGAATTCTCAAGGAACTTTCCAAATAATAAAAAGGAGAAAACTGGCCCTACAGTCTGCATGTAAAAATTTTCAAATTTTAAATATTAGATGCCTGTAGAGAAGATAATAGTCAAATATATTATTTATCTCTAGGACAATCTGAGGAAAATAGTGTGGTTGATATGACAATACAGACCCTTTAAAATGCAATAGAAACTGAAAGGGTTGGCGGGCATATCGGTATTTTGGAAAAGGAGAGCACCCCTAAACAAGAATGTGCTTTATCAGATGTTGAAGGATAGATTATAATTCCAAATTACTTAAAGCCGTAACTTACGCCAAAGGCGTGTGAAATGCAATGTAGCTGTAACACAGTGCACTCTTTTATGCATTCTGAATGTAGCCAATTAGGATAAAAGCCTTCCAGCATTCTATACAGACATTTACGTTGCTGCACAAAGTCGGTCTTCAGTAATTATGAAGAATCTAAGGCAATTCACAGTCTGTATTCATATTGTAATTTAAGCCTTCTGGGCTGGCAAACAGTCTGCAATCTATTGTAGGAGAGGGGAAAAAAAGAAAAAAACCACTTCACATGCTAATATAAGGTTAAAGAAGACAGCAGGGGAGAAGAATATAAATAAAAATAACAGATTAAACCAGAAAGAATGTATGCAGTAACAGAATAGTATGAGTTTTAATGGATAATTCTGTTTGCTTTAGACTAGGGAAGGTCAAGAAACAAGAGAGGTACTGGGTGTTTAGGCTTACAACAATCAGTCTGGAACATTATTTTGGAAAACCAAACAAGGTAATATTCTTTATTCCTTATTCTATGTGACCTTTTCTTAAGACTTCGTCAGTCTAGTATGGTGTTCCTACTGGGTAATACACTAACTGTCTGCCAAAGACAACTGCTGCAGCTGAAAACTGAGCTCTTTCACAGAGAGAGCAGGACAGAAGTGTAAGAGTGAAGGCTGACATAAGAAACAGGAGCTTTCTGCTTTGTGTTAGGATGTTTTGGGACTCTCTAGCTGTCCTGCACTGGCTGAGAAAGGCTGTCTGAGCATGAGGAGCTCTCTGGATTACATGACTCTCTTGCTCACTGTCTTCCTGGACATCAGAGACATTTGTTGGCATCACTGGCTGCACTCAGCTCTGGGTTATGCTGTGATAAGCAGGGACTCCAGACAACTCCAAGGCTGCAGTAGCAAGTGATTTATGACCACGTCAGTCCTTCTCTGGTGTTTTTACTGGATACATGTCAGCGGTTGCTGAGGCAAACCTGTAATCTTTAGGAAAATGTAGCAGAAATGCCAGGCTCTAGTACTGAGATACAAATTTAAGGGAAAAGGACTGGCATGGTGTTGTTTCTCCTGGGTTCCTTATCAATAGTAAGGAGTGTGCATATATCACTAAAAATTTTGTGTACAATGGTGCTTTTTCATGGTTTTTGTTCCATGCATGGAAGAATCACACTACCCTAGACTGATTCAGTTTTACTGAAGCACAAAGGAATGTAAATATGAATAAATTTTTTATGACCCAGTGAAACATCTTTAGTTCTAATCAACAAGTGGAAAAAATTTTCTGTGCAAATTGATTATTTAATCCCTTAAATTATTAGAGGAAGCCTCATGTTTCACCTTATGGAACCTTGCTGATTGTTATTTCAGCACTTACTTTTGCCTACTCATGACACAGATTCATGGATATTCTGTAACTAAAGGAATATGCGTAAGACTCTGAACTTGGGTTCTGCCTCTGCTCTTGAAGTAATATGTAAATTACTGATTATGCTTTGAAAAGAAGATTTGAGGATTAGATTTGAGGAACCTGTACTGCAACTTCTTAAGAGTTTTATGAAATATAATATGAATTTATAAAAATGTGTCATACTTTCCGTCAATTGGTACATTGCTACTTGCAATGTTACAAGACCAAGTACCATTGACTTCACAGATATCTTGTTTTAGTGGGTTTCTGACACAGGAGAACAGAGGCAAACCTTTCCAAGCAAGTGCATCCTGTCCTGTATAAAGAGAAGAGCACTTTCCAGTTTCTGAACCCAGACCTGGCACAGTGCTGAAGGAGGGAGGCTCAGGTTGTTTTAATACAAGCAGCGTTCTGTCAGTTGAAATAGACGGGCTCTAAGAAACTTCCCTAGGAAACCTGGGTAAAGTCACTTCTTTGGACCATGTTTTTAAAAGACACAATATAAGTTATCATCTTTTGTAACTGAGACAACACTAACAAAGGAGTTAATGAACTGGAAGTGATATAAAGCCTAAAGGGGAACATAAAGCATGCCAGTTATCTTTAGAATAGCATTCTTGAACTACAGGCCACATATAATTTGTGACATTTGATCAAGCACTAACTTGATCAACTGTTTTCCTTTCTTTTCCATAGTATTTAGATCTGCTCAATCATACCCGCACATTCTATCAGTCAGCTCAATGCATAGTTAAAAGTTAGGAGGAGTGGGAACTCTGTAATACTCAGATGATAAATTTACTGATTTTGAAGACTTTAGAGCAAAAGGGAAGAGCTGCATGGCCTGAAGTCTTAGTTTGAGACAAATATGTTCATTTCACTTTTGAGAAAATGCTCTTATGACATCATCTGTTAGCATAAAGCATTCAAATGTTAGCTGTATTTCTAGGATGATGCAGGGCTAAAGGTTTATGATGCAAGTATGTTAAATTGTTCTGTTTTGGAAGAATTGATTAAAGGCATTTTTGAGCTTCTGTTTTCTATGATTCTGTGAGCGTTCTGATGGAAGGTAGGGAGCACAAGATTTGTTTCTTGTGGAGGAAGTGAACTGGGGAGGAGAAAAATTTCTGAAGTACCTGAGAGACTTTTCTGCTTTTCATTTGAGATTAAAGTGGGGGGATGGGATACCCCAAAATACCATTAAAATGAAGGATGTTTTTAGAGGGCAGCAGAGTGACAAAAAGAACTCTTCTGAGCTGACGAGAAACCAAGGCTAATGTCAGAAACTACTGATTAGGTTCTGGTCCACTAAAAGCAGTCAGAACAGTGGGGGGATCTTAGCATAGATAAGCTGTCTGTGCCTCTTAGCTGTGCTTCCTTAAATCAGTAGTTTGTTTCATAAGTTTGGAATCCTTTTTAAGACACTGTTTCATTTATATCTTTGTGTTTGTATGTGAGCTCAGACTATGAAGTGAGGAGAAGGCATAATGAAGGTTAATGGAGCTCTCGGGTTCGTGCAACTCATATGAATTAGAAATAATTTACTAAGAGGAGGCTCACCAAAATCAAATCTAAAAATACTTCATGCAGAGTTCATAACAGACTAAATATCACTTCCAGACAGCTGCAATGTAATTTTGCCAAAATGAAATAAAATAAATGCCAAGTAAGTGTCAGAGTGAACAAAGGAAGGGTCTCTCCTGTGTCCCTTTACAAATACTTTTTCTTCTACATTATTTCTTTTACAAATGAGGAATAAATAAGAATGGAAAGAGCAAGAAACATTAAAACCCAAACTGAGCTCTGGACCAGTCCTGTCCTCCTCTCATTGGCACAGGAGTATATATTCCTGAAATCTCATAATCTGAAGTCAAACACAACAAACAGCACTCTCTCTCTTATTTTGGTAAACACTTGGAAGCATTACGAACTCAGCATCGTATTGTGAGATCAGCTGTGTGACTGCTGCAGAAAATAAGGAAGAATGAGTCCTGTTCTTTTGTTCTTGCCACAGGGAGCTATACAGAATTTCACAATAGGGAGGAATACAAAAACAATTCTCTTCCCAAGATAATCTGCCATTGCAAATGAGGCAGTGTGACAAGAATAGTAAATACTTTCTTTTATTAATAGGAATAATTAACATCTTTGGCATTAAAGAGGGAAACAATTCTTTCTTTGTGCTGTTCATATAATAGTAAACCAATCTAATGATCATTGAGAATTGTATCCCCAGGGCATAATTTGGGGGTACATGACCTATATGGTTTCCAAAGGCTTTCTTTACAATTTTATAAAGAGAGAAAGCATGGTCTCACTCCATCTGGAAATGAGTTGTACTCTACATGCTAGAAAAGCTTGAAGGTTTTGGAACAGAATTTTCGTTAAGGACAAGGGATCAACTTGTGTCACTTTGCAAATAATTCTACTGCACTTTCATCTTTTCAGGTTCAGTCAGTAAAGAGTAGACTCATTGTACAGTGAGGGTTTCCTGCTAGGTATGCTGTGGAAACTCCACGGAGCGGGCAGCTGTCCCAGCAGTGCAGTTAATCAGCCGTCTCTAAAGTGCCATGGGAGCTTCTCAGAGAGGCTCCACAAAACTGCTTCCTATGGGTTAATCGTAGGTTTCATATGAAACTGCTTCCTATGGGTTAATCGTAGGTTATCCAGGCTTGGGTTCTTCAGTCAACCAAATCTGAATTCACAGAAAGACATTAAGTATCTAAGTTTGGAACAAGTCTGACTGAATTATTTTCCATTTCATTGTGTTTCAAGTTTCTCCTTAATTTCTCTTTGATAATAATAATTATTTTAATTTAGACAGACAATTTAACCTAAGGACATCATAATATTTTAATGTGTTCAGTCCAGCCTAGCAACAAAGAGGAGTTCTAAAATCCTGTTACTTTCCATGTGATAGGAAGCATGTGTGTTCTTGTCATGGATATGAACCTACAATTTAATTGCTAAAACCCTGGAGTGACAGCAAGAGAGGTAGAATTGGAAGCGACATCTATTGATTGTAATTGAATACACTGGTGCTGAAATCTAGATTTGGTATAATTAAAATGTAACTTGTGTATAAAGAAGTAGCACATTTATATGCTATTTCACAACGTATGGAGAATATAAATGCATGTGTGAGACAACATGACATAAATACACTTTGTTTCTAGATTGTGTACAATAAATACTAAACACCAGGTAACATAGTCTCTCACCATTACACAGGGTAAAGGTAATCGTATATTAATAATGGAGAGCTAAATCCCTCAATTCTTACGGAGTTAGGATAAGGATTAAGAATTTTGCACCATATTGCATCTTTACCAAGCACAATTACTTGCTTACAAGTGTGCATGGTAAAAGAAATTGTCTGTCACTGTGCATAGAAAGAACGGAATCATTCCCTTTTCCACACTCTGCTATTGCACTGTTCTCAAATTAGTCCCTGAAAACTGAGCTTAAAAAAACCCCAGAAGCATGAATTCAAACTACAAATTCCGTGTTTTGTAGATATCCAGTCCTGGTGTTAGCAAAAAATGAAACAGAGTCTGCATGATAACTAATAGAAAAGTGATGAGCGAAATCCTTACTGAATATAAATGATGTTTAGTTCCATAAACCCTTCTGTGTATGAAATGCAACTCTGAGCGTACCTTAATGTGGCTCCTAGTGATGACTCTAAGCATTAAATGTCACTGTATTATGCAAGTGTATCTGGCTTCTCAAAAATTAGAGGCACATTGTGTCTTCTGATATCTAGGACTAACTCTGAAGTGATTGTCTTCAGTATGGTACCTAGTTTACACCACTCAGAATGTAAAGGATGCCACAATTTTGTTCTCTGGACATTGCTTTTGCTCATTAGTTCACCAAACAAATAGAATGAAGACACTCGGGATGATTCTCTTCTTTTCTTTCCAAACATAATAACAAATAACTACTGTTTAGGGGGGAAAAATCTTTTTATGTGCCCGATCAACTCAGAGTAATCTGTAATAATGGATGTGTTTGCTGGAGTATGTTGGTTTATTTGAATATTAAGGCTTTACCAGAATGAAATATTTAGGGAGTTTTATTTAGCTAACGATGAACAGGGAGTAAATAGCAGCATGACTTCCTTTGTTAAAAAGCTTTCAAGGAGAGGAGAAAAGGCAATTGAGCATTCCACTACATAGAAAACACTTCTTTTCAGCATTGAAATGGGTTCTCACTCAGCCTGACTTCTCTGAAAACCTCTGATGACAGAAGTTATGCAAAAAATATCTTGTTATTTCGGCTTAGGATTCCTTTAGTGAGGAGGAGGGAAGGAAGAAAATGGGGCTAAGGATATTAAATAATGGTGGGCAGATTTTGTCTTATCTCTCTATAGTGCTGTGCTGATGTCAGGTCCAGGTATAGCTGGTAATTACTGCCTTGGGAATGGCAGGATCACTCTGGACTCAGAAAAACCTCAAAATTACAACAAGGAATTTAGTTAGGGTCAGATCCTCAACTGGTATGACTTGTTTGACTTCTGACAGTGCTCATGGGGCTGCAGCATCTCTCAATTAGAAACAGAGACCAGACATAAGGTAATTTTATGTAATCCTCCTGCACCATATATAAACTGAATGGCCAAAGCAAAAGGATTTATCAGAAGAACTACAAGTTCTGGCACCCTCAGTATAATACTTTTTCATTTCTTTGAAACATCTCGAGTTCACAGAATCATCCAGGCATTATGCTGCCTGAACAGACCTGCTGTGGATCAGCAGATAGATCTGCTAAGGCTCCTCCCCTCACAGTATGATACTGTCTGGTATTAATGAAGACACTAATTCCCATTTGTGCTTTCCTGCAGCTTGTATATGAACTTTTACAGTTCTCAGCCTCAGAAGTTTCTTTTTGCCTCTAATGAATCTTTAGAAATGACAGAACAAAAATAGCTAAGAAATGCAAACTTGGAGAAACTTTCAAAAAGTTGGGGGTGTTTTTTGGTTTTTCTTTTTTCCTTGACAATAATAGGAAAAGAGTACTGGATTAGGAAAATAAGATAATGCTTTTCCCTAAGGACTTGATTTGGAGTGCAGGTGATTGTGTTTTTCTGATAAAATGTCTTAGAACTCTTCAGCATGAATAACAAAAACTGTTCTGTAAGGCAGATCTTTTAGGATCAGATACCTCTCTGTGATGTCCTTTGGCCATAAGTCAACCCTCAGTCTTTGTCACTGTTTCCCTGCTGCAGTGCAGACAGTGTTTGCAAGTGCATTGGTCCTTGTGCAGAAACACTGGCCTAGGGCTCCTAATGGATTTTAATTGTACCTCAGACTAACAACTCCAACACGTCCTCTTTCTAGCTATAGAATAAGGAAATCTATTGTTTTGAGATTGTGCTATACAAATCCCTTGTGAATCCCATAACAACAGTCATGTTGTTTGCTCTGTGTACTCTTTTTCATATGGAAGATATCTGCTATTTCTTCTGTGTTAGTGTATGATATCCTCAAAAGACAAAACTCTGGACAGAAACAGAAGAGGATGGCTTAGCAATTCCCAGGAACACAATGAAAGATAGTACAGTTCAAAGCAAATTCACACACTGAATCCATTCATAATTGCATATTCACAGCAGGCCTCCAGAACAACAGCAATGGAACGTGTTAGGCTCTATCTCACTCTTCTGAGAAGTGCTGAGAGCCCCAGTGCGTAGTTAAAAATAGACTGCACTGTATACTCAATAATAAGGCTAAGCAGATAATTTGATCTAAACAATTTAACAAAATTATCTTTCTCTTTTACTAGAATCAGTCTACAAAGAGTGCTATTTTCAGCAACACTTCTATAAATAATTCCTAGTGCGTAGCTATTTTATGAATAATTCACAAATCTGAATGCTAAAATTTGAGCAACTTTGGATTGATAAGCCATAAATACATTGGTATTTCTTAAGTGAGTACACAAAATTTGTTATCCTATACAAATGCAAGTACAAATTATAAATGTGTACTCAAAATTACTGGATTCACCTAACATTCTGCTTCGTCATTGATTTTGCTTGATAGGAAAGTACTACAAACAATTTTTAACCTACGTTTGTTTAAAAATCAGAATAACTATTTGTGGAAGATTTTACTTCTGTTTTCTTTCCTATCTACTGAGGGCAGTGTGTTAGGAAATATAAATATTGAATCATTTGCTTTTTCATCCTCCTTTTCTTCATAGGCATCTTGCACTGATGTGCTTGTCCACAGTAATCTTCTGTCCACATAATCTTTGATGGGCACAGGCCTGCTACAAAAGGCAGGCAAAGCTATGGCAACATTCTAACTCACAACTGATGGATGGGCAGAGGGAGGTACAGCCACAGGGCTTTCTTTAGGCACTCAGCAGTGTATTTTTTAATGAAATCTATCCCAGTCCCAATCTACTTGGGTACCATTAGTCTTACTTTTATTAATAGGTCAGTGCCTTTATGAAAGACAAAATAGTCTTCAGATATTAGCAAGTTTTTTCAGATATTTCTATTTTCAGTGCTTCCAGGCTCTTCCCAGTAGACTTATTTATTTTAACCTCACATTGTTTCATTTGGATTTCTCATAATCTTTCATTTCTAAGCCTATTCTTTCCATTTTTCAGAGTACCTAGTACATTTTTCACAATATCTCCATTATTTAGCTTTTTATTTTCATCCTTTCTTTTCATCACAAGTTTCACAGCCTGTTCATTTGAGACAGATTTTGCATTTTATCCTGTAAGGCTCATATCTCATGCATTTCTATAACATATCTATTATTTCAAAAAATTGTTTGACACAATTCAAATAATTTTGGTGCCATGTGACAACAGAAGTAGTCTCAGGCACACAGTGCAGGTGGTCTTACATGTAGCTTTGAGTTGGATTTAGAGCTCACTTTTAAGATTCAGCAGTGGCATAGCCTGTACCCACAGCCAGGCATTTAAGGGTTTCTTGTGAAGTTCCCATTACCTCCAGTGTTTGGTTCTTTCAGCCAGTTACTCTTCACAGAAGTTGATCTCCAAAGTAGAGTCTTGTAATGAACAGACACCATGGCACTCATACTGTGGAATCAGCCTTGTCATTTCGTCAGGCAAGAATTCCCCCAGCATCGGTGCCTGTGGGTCTGAGCACACTGGTCCTAATGAAAACAGAAGTGCAAAGCCCTATTCATTGGAAATGGGGAGGACATGCTCTGTTTGGTGTGAAGATGTCTTTAACAGCGTGTTGCTAATTGTAAAATGTTCTGAATTCAGTGAGTTCAGTGGAAAATGCAAAGACTCTGAAGTAGTATGACTGATGGCCAAATGTGAATTGTCTGTCTGGATATTATTTTTTAAAAAAATTAAAATAACCAAGTAGATTCTTTAAAATATTTCTTCACCTAATGTTTAAGTTGATGGTGGTAAGCGTGTGCTGATCATGAGCTCCTCATGCTACAGTCAATACTTTGTTCAGACTTGAGTTAGAAAAAGCCTTCCCAAAATAACAAATATATAAAAAATGGCTCCTTTAGGCTGTGGTAGATTCTTTACCCTCTGTGCCTCCATTCCCTGCCCTGTCCAATGCCTGACATGAAGCATTTTAATTAAACTGATACTAATTGGAGCAACTGATCCAGAATTTGGATATATGCCCTTGGAAGGATAGCTCAAAGTCTTTCCAGCCCAATGAACAAGTTACAAGATCTGTCTGTTGTGGACTTTAAAGTAAAATCAAACATGTATGAGGCATGAACCACCATCATCTGAATTCTTGTAAGGTTGGGATATGGGATATTTTTCCTAGCTAAACAGCGCATTTGGCTTGACATACTCTTATTTGTAGCTCAGAGGAATTTATTTCAATTATTATTAAAGAAAATAGAAATAATAAAATTCAGCATATGAAATAATACAGAAGGATTCTGTCAAAATTTAGCACAACTCTTAACCTCTCAAAACCAAAAAGTATCAAAAAGGGTCCTGGAAAAAGAAGCCATTCTCTAAAGAAAACTGAATGGCAAACACAAATCCCTAGCTGTTAGGGGGATCTCTAAGGGACGTGGACGGTCAGAATGCATTCCGAAATTGCAAACAAGAAGTGTGTGGGTACAGAATAACAATCAGCATTTTGGAGAGAGAAGAAAGGAGAAGCCTAAGGACCTTGGTATTAAATTAGCTAATGATAGCAGATTTTTTGCAGAGGAAGCAGAAATACTAGAAAAGAAAAACATCCCATTTATTAGTTTCATAAAACCTGCCTCAGTTTGGGAAACTAATGACGATGTGACACAGTAAATCATAAGAAATTTATGACAACGGATAAAAAACCAGTGATAGTTCAACACACAAATATATGCCTAAAAGAATAGCTTCCAAAGTTAGGGGCCCAGAGGGACTAAAAAGTGGAAAGGTAACATAGGTAATTCTTAAGTATTAGAAGATATTAAAAACATAAAATCACAAAATAAAACTAGCATATATCCAAGAATGCTAATGTAGACAAATAAGAGGGGAACGCTGTGTGTATAGATATATATATATATGCACACATATGTGTATATATATGTGTGTGTGTCTGTAGGCTAAAGTTGTATTCTGCTGTTTTAAAGAAAGGATAGAACATTGCAGCTATTGTGAGATCCCACATGTAAATGCAAGGTCAGTACCCAGAACTTTGGATACACTTACTTTACTCTGTCACTGCAGTGAAGATATTCATATTCATTGACTTGAACTTGAGCAGCAGATATATGTGGCTTTATGAGAAAGCAAGTCCAGAGGGCAAAGATCAGCAAAAGATAACAACTACAGCACGGAAATCTGAGCTTCTTGAATTGTGCTGGATAGCCTGCTGATCACAGCAAGATGTATGGAAAGGAAACAAGGTAGAAATATATATCTGCATCATCTGCTAATATGGAAGTATTTATTTTAGCAGTGTCTGCAGAACTAGTATAGAGGCAGGTCATTAAAAATTATTTTTATAAACTTCCTATTGAAAAGGATTAGAATGCAAATCAGCTATTTAACCTTGTATGAGCCACAGCTGACAGATTTTTTATGCCGTAAGTGAACCTGTTACATCAAAGAATGTAGGATTATGTGGTGCATATCTAACTTCAGGAATTTTATACAAAAATTCCGTAGAAAGGTAAAGACATAGTCACTCCTACTATTTACATGCTCTCCTACATTAGAGGAACTTCTTTTATTCTTTGCATCTGGTTTAAGTGTATTTTTCAGGGCCAAGAGACTTCTGTAAGACAGAAAACTCCAATTTTTGTGTGACATAGTGTGGAATATAGCTTCCAGTTCACTCATTTGCCTTTCAGCTACATTTTTGCATATCTAGTTTAATTGCACGTTACTGCACATACATACTGTTCAGTTTGTTGTACCATCATCTATTCTATGTACTGTTGGTTACTCAGTACAAAAATTTCTTACAAATATACTGCCTTCTACGTATTTTTTTGGGCAAAACCTATATTGAAAATGCACAGTCTTATTATCAGAAGGTAAAACAGTTCAAATAATACATAGGAGGTTAAACAAAAAGAATAGGAAAACAATAATAGTAGTAGGGAGGGTGAGACTGAACAACCCCATTTAATATGAGTAAGGAAGTGTGTGATAAGTTTTTTTAATGAGATCTCAGATCAGTAATATTTGCTGTCATCACAGGTGTTCTAAATGCTGAAGTTCATATTTGTGTAAATCTAATTTTAAATCTGAAGTCCAGGCTCAAATAGCATTTACAATTTCATACATGGAAAACTACTGATGTGCTTAGCTGTCTCCTTGAAAGGGACACACTCAAACACATTTTGAAGTATAGTCCTATAGCTGTAGTTCTAAGAAAGGAAGTCCATGAAAATCTTTATAAACTGTGTTTTAATAACATGCTCCAATAATTTAAGAACAATATTCACCATGTTATGAATGGCACTTAATAAGAGAGTTCACTCAGTTCCCACTCAGAATAGAATTAGTTTTTTTCCAATTGTTCTGGCTTACTGTACAGCTTGAGGAGGATGCAAACACTATTTCCCAAAACCACAGCAGTGAAGAGAGCTACTTGCTTTCAGAATTTGCTTAAGCTGTTGTTATGCTGACTGATATATGCTTTTCAGTATAATAAGTAAACAGAATCATTAAATCACTTACAAGGTTTTGTTTGGTTAGAAGGCAGTGCAGCAGACAGATGACTGTTCTTCAGGGGAATGCAAGATGAAAAACATTGCATTTGTGTTATCTGGGGCTGCTTTAGGTTAGTTAAGTGATTTGAAAGTCTGAAAAAGGCTCAGAAGAGGTCAGAATATTAAAGTTTCTTTAATTCCTCTTGAGGAAAAAATGTTTTAAATAAAGAGGACTGCATATTTTATGAGTAATTACATAAAATGTTTTTCTTTCTTGTCAAAAGGCATAGCTACAGAAGCAGCTGGGTAAGAATTTACAAAATTCCATATCCATAGGGCTGGTATTCAATCTACTTTTGGCTATAACTCAAATTCTAACTTAAGATTGTTTACTGACTTATGAAAAATATACCTGGTTGTTTCTTTAGTTTTTCTGATGTGTAAACCTCTGTCATAAAGCTGAAGGCAGCATAGCACAGTATGACAGAAAACCAAACCACCATGAAACTTTCAGTAAGCAAATGATTGTGCAGACTCCTGTATCCATTGACACAGTTACTTCTCAATGTCAGCTGCTTGTATCACCAATATTTTGTGCTCTGTTTCCTTCCCTAAGCAGGCACACATTTTGTGGTGTGTTCAGCTGGTTGGTATGAATCAGTCCTGGTGTCAGAAAAAGCAGGTATTAGGAGACCATCTCTAGGAGCTGGCCAGTAAAGATGAAGACTAGAAATCATCTAGTTTTAGGCAACATGTGCCGAACTAGACAAAGGGCACTAACCCTTTACCTGATACATCAGTTATTTCTCTATAATCCTATTCCAAACAGGATGGAATGGAGATAAACTAATCCATACAGGGGGCCTTGTTATTTTGTATTTTGTTGTCTTGGTGTCTCCTCAAGACAGAAATATGAACCCTTCAATTCCAAATAAAACCAAATCTAAACTTTAAAGTCCCTTAACATCAGGAATTAAAACAATGACAATAAAAATAGTGTTTCTGAAACAGCTTCAAGTGTTCTAGCAAATTATGCTCCTGATAGAAAGTTGGTTTTCTTTGAGCCACTAAGGAAAAAATCAGAAGCTGCAGTCCATGCTTACAGTGAAGTGTCACTGAATCTTGGAAGCAATGCTGTGACATAGGAGGTTGTGTTCAAGATATATTTCAAAGTACTTTTAAGAGTAGTATGTATTGGTACTGTATTTCTGGTTTTCTGCTGACTTAGAGGACTAAGAACTCTGCCGGCTAGGTTCTTAGGTGGAATGATAAATGTGGATAGAACCATGTGCTTGGGGCACATATCTTGGTTTAAAAACGTGAATAATAGATCTGGTCTGGAATTCTGATGTACAGCTAAGAATTTCTGAAACTCTGAAAGTAAGGTAACTGTTTCACGCTTTCTGAATTCTCACTCATGAAAAGAATTCTGTACTCAAACCCAGGCATGCAAAGTCCTTGCTTTCTCTAGGTTTGGTCCCAGACAGAATCCTACTGCCTTGTTGAGGGAAGCAGTAGGATAGATTGGGGTTCTTGTGAAAGATGGTCCTTGAGAGGACTTCTCCCAGACTACTGCTGCAGAGATTTACAGAACGCTTTTGGATTTTCCCTGGCTTTCAGTCAAGATTCACTAAGAATGCCTAAGTGATGTCCTGAAGCATTTTTGTCATACTGCAGTTTTGAAAAAGGGGATTTCAGTGCCCCAAATAGGCTGGGGAGTCTCTGAAGACTCCCTGTTCATTTCTTAATAGGTCCCTTATGAATTTCATGTATTTCAACTGGAAATTTTAACACAACTGTATTAAATCTGCAGCCAACTAGAAACACCATTTTTAGAGCTATAGCTTGATGTTGTTTTAATAGCTTGAATACTGCATTTCCTTTTCCTGAGAATTGCCTTCTCTGCTCCAGCTTTTTCTTCTTTGCAGACTTTGTGAATTGATTGTCTTTCACTGGCTTATGACTTGGCCAAACATAGAAGAAAGGTGGAAGCCTGGTTACCTGAAGGCAATATGCCTCTACTGGAAAAATAACTGTTTCCTGTAGGGATGTGTCTGTGTATATGTATACATATACAACTATTTTTGAGATTTTTTATAACATATATAATTGGCTTTGAGTACTTTCAAATGAGTAGAAGGCATAACAGTCATGAGCAACAGTGGAATCAGTTTTTGACCAGAGGAAAAAAAGACCTATTCCCATAGCATCAACAGCTTTACAAAACTCTTAAAGACCATGTGATACCTGATAGCAACAGGGGAGTTAGCACTCGTGCAGGTGTCACTTACATGTGTGTTTTTGCATATTCTCTTCCAGTATCTTAATATATATTACTGAAAATGATGTAGTGATTACCTTTCTGTTATTTCATATAATGCCATGGTGGATGTATGTCATTGAGTGTAGATAAATAGGAAATATACGAAGCATCCTTTTTTCCCAGGACTGAAAGGTTAGAAGGCTCTGTATTGATTACTGCAGGAAGAACAAGTAGTGTTAACTACAATCTTGGGTCTTTATGTATTGACTGAGGTTACCAGAGCGAGAGTAAAATAACTGGAATGACACCTGGGAGAGAGCCCAGGGCATATTGGTAGTAACAGGATGTTCTTCAATGGCTGTTGAGTCATGTTCCTCAGAAATGGGAGAGCAGACACCAAGTGAGAGTTGACCACATTCAGCAATTCATGATTTAGAGCATTCTTAACCTTGGAAGTTAAATAATTATGAATGATTTTCATATTGACTAGCCACTAGTTCTGCAGGAAACAGAGTAAATTAATTTCCAACTAGGTAACAAGATTTAATTTTGCAGTGTATTGTAGTCCTGTGAGTTACATTTTCAGTCAAACAGTGTATTGTGGCAACCCTTTGCTGTACACAGGATTCTTATAAATTCTTGCAATAGGGATAAATTAATTTGTATTGCTAGCAGCACTAAAGCAGTGCACTCTTCCTACTGACAAGTTCTTGAAATCTGGGAAAAATAAAGCTTTTAGTGGCTATTTGTATAGTCTGATTATGTGTGAAAATCATAGATTTTTAAAATCTAGAAACACAGCCATTCCAAAGATGCAAAGTTGAAGCATTCAGAAATAGATGACTGATTTCAAATCAGCCTTTAGTTTTTTAAGGTTAATATTCCCAACCATCCTATTATCCCATGCAATGAATATAAATCACAGTTCTGTTCTGTATCTATCCTTAATAATACTGCACTTAGTTTCTGTCTGGGACTGTACTTGACAGTCATTTTCTGAAATATTTTTTCGCAAAATTCAAATAATGGAAAACAAACAGATATAGTATATAGAGCCATTATACAATTTAAAGGCCTGAAGTTCGTTGACTGCATTGAAACATGAACATATTTATCAGATCTATTTAGATTTCTAAAATTAAACTTGTAAAATGCCATATATACTTCAAAAAATGCTGAATTTGATTTCTACATGGAATAGCTTTATCACAATATAAAATGCTTACTTGGTTATACCACTGTGATTATCAAATGATGGCCAGCAAAGCAACCCTTATAAAAGCAGTCCACTTCACATACTGTGAAGGTCATTACAGAAAACTCCAGGTGGAGAAAAGCAGCACAGAGATGCCATCTAGCAGTAACTCTTAGAAATTTCCTATTATTGGATACTTCCTTCTTTCAAGATATTGCACTCATGAGTAGAAGAAAGGAAGATTTTATATCCAAATCCTTTCACTGTAGCTAGCTTCCTGCTGAATGTCTAGCCACCCTGTTGGAAATAAATCTTTAATGAAACATATTATCATGGATAATTAAAAAAAATCCTATGTAAATACAGGGGAAAAATAGAATAAAGTCAACAAATATAACATTTAAGTATCTTAAATTGATATTAAGTAATTAGCACTGTGTTAAAATTTATCATTAGTGAGCTGCCTTCCATTTGTTAAAGAAGAATTTCCACAGCTGATCAATATTTTATACCAAGTTTAAAAAAAAGAATTCAAAAGCATCAGCAATAAATTGCTGTGGTTGAAATAAAATCTTAATGTTTCAGAGACTGGGGAATAGACTAGATTTAATTTCTTGTTACATATTTTACCATAAGATGGCGATACTCAAACACTTTACTATCAGTAAATAACTGAGTAAGTTGAGCACAGCATCTCTGTCACAGTAAGAATGCCTATGGACAGCAGTCCTGACCCAGTGATGGCCTGGTATTACTCCCCAAGGCATTATTTTAAAGTAGTTGATCAATAACATAAATTGTTACCTGAAAATTATGTAGGACATGACTAGAAATGTATTTTGTATACCCAAAATATCTGCTGTGATTCATCTCCATAAGGTAAATAGTTTGTGAGTGTCAAGGGCATGTAGAAAGTTGTCTTTCTAGTCTTGAGCATACTGCACAATTCTTTCTGGAAAAGAAAGAATTTGCCATCTCCTTGTTTCCTACAATTAGTTTCATATCATAGATTTGCTTCCCAACCTGCGGGGCAGAAAATTATTATTCTATTTCAATTTAGCATGAAACAAGATAAATAATTGAGCACTAGTTCCATTTCTGAAGTAAGTGTTCAGTCAGAACTTGCAGTTTTTTGCTAGAAAAACATTGTAAAATTTTTTACATATATAATTTTCCACAGAAATATGAAATATATTGTTCATAGTCAACAAAATTAAATTACTATTTGCCATGTGGCACCTTTTAATGTTTAATGTGGTGTAGGGTCCATTTGATCCCACTTTTTTTAATTTATGAAAACCCAGTTAGCTCTGATAAAAACCAGGTTTCAACTAGGTCTCTAATTTAAATCTAATCTTAAGGACTTGCGAGCTTTTTTACTCCTGACCCTTGACAAAGTCAAAAGAGCCTCGAAAGAACATCTGAGTATCTCTGAAAATGTCACACAGAGTGATGAATAAAAGGCCATTTTCATGCCCTTTGCACAGCATGCCACAGCAAAAAGGGCTAGAAGCAAAGTTTCCAAAGTTCATTTGTGCCATTTCATTGCCGTGCCTCATCCTGTTTTTCAGTGCTGGATGGTGACAGAGACAAAAGATGGAACATTTTCTCCCAGTGTTATTTTGGGGCCTGAAACAAAAAGAACTATTCTGCCAGTTCTGTTTGCTTCATTAATGGTTTTACTCCTCTGTGGACAGAGAATGATACAAATTTGCTTTTCCTGCTTTTTGCAGTCTCTTTAATAGATCTTGCTAAGGGTAACAGAAGACAGAAAAATAAAGAAAATGAGTGTGTGGAAACCTGTATTTATAATGAGACCATGTGCTGCTATTCACACAGATGTGAAACTCCTGTGTGCATTGCCTGATGAGTCTCCTTACAGGCACAGCAATACCTGATACTTTCAAATAGCTCTTATTTAATAGAACTGATAGAACTAATTTCTTAGCTAATGCTATCAATCCTCTATCACCACCTGCTTTTTTAAGTTGTCACTGTATCTTGCCGATTGAAAAGCAGTCAGAATACTGCAGCTGTAAATCAGATTTCCACTGTTCTGTTTTTGTTTTTAAAGAGGAGCACCCCTTCCATATTGTTGGACATTCAGCACATATTTGTATATGATCAATACCTTTATTTTAAATGGAAAATCTGCCACAAGAGCTGAACGTTGCCTCACACGGTTGTCTGGTACCTAACTGGTATCATTAAAATGACATTCACCCACATGCAATACCAACTGTGGCAACACGGCACGGACTGCTGCTGGTAGTGGGCTGCAATAACACAGGAATGGTTTCTCTTGTCACGTTTTTATAATGTTCATAGTTACAAGACTGTATGCCACAAAACCTGACAAATGGGACAAGTTCTGCATCTATAAAATACAGCACTACAAGCATCTGCAGACCTGGGGGCTTCCAGTCATTACAGCTTGTAAGTGGTAGAGTGCAATTCCGATTTTTTAAATGACTTAATCTGAAATCTCCTTTGCAAGCCAAGCAGCACGGCTAAAACCTATTGTTTACTTTTATCATCATTTCCATTTCAGCTGCGATCTCTTGGCGACTTGAACGCGTTTGTAAACAACAAAACTCTGCAGCAGCCCCGAGCGTGGTTATAGTACTAAATTCAGTGTCTTCACGTGATGCCTCCGGTTCCATTCTAAACACATTTATTTCCAGTCGGAGGCTGCCGATTGCTGCTTCCAGCGCCTCGCTGCTTCTCCAGAACTGCTGCAGTCACCCAGCGCCGTGAACTCCTCCTTGCCTGGAGCGGGATGGATCGCGGCTGGCTGGCGCTGGACAGCGACCGGGCTCTGGCCGCGGCAGCCGCGGGCAGCCCGCCCGCGGTCCCTGTGCGGCGGGCACGGCTCCTGCGAGGCGAGGAGCGGGAGTGCCCTGCCCCGCGGCCGGGGCCCAGCGCCCACAGCCCCGCTGCATGAGCCCCGCTGCGGGCGGGCACCGCGCCCCCCGCCACGCCGCCGGCCGGGGCCAGCCGCTGCCGCCCCGAGCTCTCCCGCCCGCCGCTCGGACAGACAAGGACACGCACCCGCCTC